>OU898281.1:29483923-30070539 GCA_918026665.1 Diabrotica balteata | reverse complement strand
GCTCTAAGATTCGTCGCCATTCTGTTCGGTTTTTGGCAACATCTTGCCATCTTCTGATTTTTAATATTCGTAAGTCGGTTTCTACTCCATCTAACCACCTAATTCGCGGTCGGCCTTTGCTTCTTTTTCCTACAGGTGTTCCTGTGGTTAGCTTTTTAGCAATGGTATTTTCTGGCAATCGTATTATGTGTCCAGCCCATCTAAGTCGCTGTGTTTTAATGAACGTTATGACATCTGGCTCATCAAAGAGCTGATACAATTCAAAATTATATCTTCTGCGCCACTGCCCTTGGTCGTTTAGAGCTCCAAATATTTTGCGGAGTATTTTACGCTCAAATATTCCCAAAAGTCTTTCATCTTTCTGCGTTAGAGTCCATGTTTCTGCTCCATATGTGAGGACCGGCCTCAGCAATGTTTTGTATATAATAATTTTAGTTTTTCTTTGAATGTCTCTTGAGTGGAAATGCTTTTGGAGTCCATCGTATGCCCTATTTGTAAGATTTATTCGTCTTTTGATTTCTTCGCTTGTTTTATTGGTAGCAGTCAATAGCGACCCAAGGTATGTGAAGTTGTCAACACGTCCAAAGGTATGACTTCCAAAGACTGTTTCTCGTTCCTCATTTGCTATCGGATCCTTTGTAACCAACATGTACTTGGTTTTGTCTTCGTTAATGACTAGACCGACCTGTTTCGCCGCTGTTTCCAATTCTAGGAGATATTGCTCAACATCTCGCTTGCTACGCCCTACTATGTCAATGTCATCAGCATATGCTAAGACTTGTATCGATCTATTGTAAATAGTACCGCCATCCCTAATTCGTGTATCTCGGACTGCCTTTTCTAAGGCAATATTAAATAGGAGGCAAGCCAGAGCATCTCCTTGTCTGAGTCCATCCTTTATCTCAAAGGATCTAGAAACTCTCTCCCTGTATTCTAACAGTGGCTTCTAAGTTAGACATTGTCATTCTCGTTAGTCGGATAAGTTTCTCTGGTATACCATTGGCATTGATTGGTATAGCAATGTTCTGTTGACACTGTCGTATGCGGCCTTGAAGTCGACGAATAGGTGATGGGTTTCAATATGGAATTCTAATGTTTTCTCGAGAATCTGTCTTATTAAATGAATCATATTATTTGTGAGAATATTAAAGAATTTTAACATTATTTGATTGTAAATGGATGAGATATTAACTTTGAAAAGTTTGTCTCTTCTGTAAAAATTTTGTGTTCTGTTTAAAATAACAAAGTTGCTCTTTACTTCCAGTTTAACTAAAAGTGGCATATCTGTTAAAATATTTTCTTTAAGTTCGTCATAGATTGTAATCCCCACAAACCAATTTCCGATATATAGCTAGTGTAAGCTCGTCGAGGCACACCATATAACAAGAAAAAGGTTAATGCGAGTTGATAATAACATTAAAGTAAAAGGTATCTGCATAACTCGCAACAAAGAAAAAAAATATAAAATATGTGTTATAAAATGGAAGGCAACCGTATATTCCTGAGTATTGGTCGTCTTCAGTACGGTGCAGCCAAGTTAGAAAAGGAGCATATTAACTTGGGAAAGGATCACTATACTCGGTTTGCTAATCCCAGTCCGAACCGTCTAGTGATTTTAGTAATAATTATGTTTTTTACGAAGTTAGTTACTTTTTGACAGACTAGAAGTGGCTGGAAATTACTATACAACCAAGCACACGTGCTCATAGCGCATTTCATTAGAGTATTTCGTCGACCTCTTTTGCAAACTTATACTATGACTTAGAAATTTATAGCATGTATAAAGAAAGTAAGTTTCTTTTATATATAAAAAAGTTACGGTAATTTAGTTTATACCCTTAGGTTGCGCCAAATGTAGGCAACCAACTTAAACTTTTTGTTAGCATTTAGCTGGAATTTCTTGAAAATATATTTAATAAATGTTTAATATTTTCCAGTTAATTTATTATTTTTTTTTAAGTAATAATAATGCTGAATAAGCATTTCAAATGATATACAATCGAAGACGTACTTAGTATTGTGTTATATAATCTTCATAATAAAGTACGTAAACTAAAAAAAAGATCATAATATTCATATTATTATTTAAAAATATCATTCATCAAAAATATAATCCAATATCATCAAAAATATCATAATATTCTATTATTTCTATTAGAAGCTAGTTTTGGGCGACCCGGGATTTTACCTTTTTATCTAACGTACTTTATTATAAGGATTTATATAATACAATGTTAAGTACGTACATTAATAAATGAACTAGAAAATATTAAACGTTTATTAAAAATATTCTCAAGAAACTTCAGCTAAATGCTAACAAAAAGTTTAAGTTAGTTGCCTACAATTGGAGTAACTTAACGATATAAACTAAATTACCATAACTTTTTTATAAAATATATTTTTATTTAATTATAGATTATTTTTGACGCCATGTCAAATTAAACTGGATGTTAACTGAAATGTTTTTGTTATTAAGAACATATTTACATAATTTCATAAATATATTTAATGATCAACCTACGCCGAATTAGCAAATAATAATAAAAAAATGGTTGGTGTTTTGAATAAATCTTTGTGCAGTTTGATTACCTTGTAATTTAACAGCATCCTTATTCATATAAAAATATTAAATTTTAAAGAACATTTATCACATTTATTTAAGAAAATCTTACCAACGCATTATCTCATAGAACAAATGGAAAACTTTGACTATCCCTCATAAAAAATTCAAAATAGAACTAACTAATTAACTAAATAGAATATAAACAAATAAACAAAAATAATAGAACAATAAAACTATATTAGCTAACATAAACAACGCGAATAATACAAATATTTACTACAATATGTTAAATTGTAGACAACTCAAATATTATATTTTAAATATACAGGGAAAATTTTATGGGTTTAGTATATACTTACACTATTTAGAATAATTCTTTTTTTTTTCAAAGAAAGAAGTCTGCAACTAGTAGTATACTTGAGCTATAATAGTGAGAAGTAGGAATTGTTGCGTTGTAGGTTTCCGACAATGAATCTGTCAAAATATGCCCGAGCTAAGCGAATGGAGTATACAGGTCGCGATAATCGACGTGGTTCGGTTTTTAGGAAACTCAAACAGGTTTTAATAATTCATTCTGCTTTGGATTCTAAATGGTAGTACTTTTGGATTACCGTCAGAGAACAATGTAAGGGCAGTTTTAATTTTAACTGCGTATTTTATCAGAAGAATTGTCGAGTACAACTCCTTCATTTTGGGTTGTTAATTCCGACAGTCTTGCATGCAGATTCATGTCATAATCTCAATTGTTCACATCTTTTATTTTTTTGGCTCTGATACTTATAATTTCTATAAATATTTTTACGTTGCAATCGTAATGCAAATACTTGTATAACTTCATTTACTAAATCATTCTGGTAATAATAAAAGTGTAGATTTTGCGGGACATGCTGGATCCCGAGGGACAAAATGCGGAGCAAATTGCATGACGGTAAATCCCGCGTTTATCCCTACCTAGGTATTTAAACTCGGTTGGTTTGAATTCTGGTTTACCATTAATATCTTCGTTTTTCTGTGTTGATTTTTAGGAATAATAGATGTCCTTCAACGGATATCTTATCAAGCCGGCTCTGTAGGCCTTTAGGACTCTCTATTTAGTAAACAGAACTAAATGGATTAAAAAGTCAAATGCACAAAATTGTCAAAAAGTGAAAGTAATCATTGATTAATTAGCTACATATAACATTATGACCCATATTAGCATTTTTGCTTTAAACTTTGTAATTTCCATAAATTTCCATAAACATCGTCTATTTTCTATATATTTATTTGAGTTCGGTTACCATATGTTTCAATCATATTTATATTTTGGTATTTTATTTTAAGAATTTTAAATTATAAAATACGTATTACGTACGTACGTTAAAGAAGAAACCTTAAAGCAATGGGACCTTTTAAATTAGTGTGAAAGTGATTTTGGTTTATCTGAAAGGAGATTTTTTGAGAATAATAAATTTCTCGGTTCTCTTTTAAAATCCGATAATTCAAACTAATACTAATTGTTGTATCTTTTACTGGATACGCTTATTATATTATCAGCGCATATTCCAGTTTTCTATTTTCTTAACATCTGTCGGGAGATTGAATATTCAGGGTGATCAACTTTTGTGACAAAGTCAGTTATGTCTGTTATTATCTTATTATTCTTCAAGTGCCATCTGCGCGGCGGAGGTCGGCAATCATCATAGCTATTCGGACTTTTGAGACGGCTACTCTGAAAAGTTCATTTGATGCACATCCGTACCTCTCTTTCAGATTGCGCAGCCCTGACATTCTACGCCCCCCTATGCTTCTCTTTCCTTGGATATTTCCCTGCATAATCAGTTGGAGCAAGGTGTATTCTCTCCACGTGTAATATGTCCGAGATATTCCAATTTTCTTGTTTTAATTGTATTTAAAATTTTCTATTTCTTTATTCATCCTTCTCAAAACATCTTTGTGGTGTGTTCTGTCCACGATATTTTCAGAATTCTTCTATACACCTACAGTTTGAATGATTCCAGTTTTTTCATTGATGTCGCATTTAAGGTCCAAGATTTCATTCAATAAAATAAACTCGAAAAAACATAGCACCTCGTCAACCTAACTCTTAGTTCCAATTTTAAATCCCATGTACTCTTCTCATTTTGTTAAAATTTGATCTAGCCTTGTCTATTCTGATTTTGATCTCCTAAATGTAATCATTTGTGGAGTTATTCATTGTTCCCAGATATGCATATTTGTTCGCTTGGTCGACTTTGGTTCCGTTTATTAGAAGATTATCGTTATTTCTTTGAGTTTTCGATATTCTCATAAATTTCTTCTTCTTGACATTCATTGTTAGACCGTACTCATTTCCATACTCCGCTATTGTGGTCACCAGTCTCTGAAGATCTTCAATATTTTCGGCTTAGATCATAGTATCGTCCGAATATCTAATGATGTTATGGGAATTCCATTTAACTTTATTTCAGCTGTTTTATCCTAAAGAGTGACGCAAGTAGTTCTTGCTTTGAAAGCGACAAGACAAAAATCCGTTACTCTTAATTTAGAAAGGGATGATAGCACAGCTTTTATTGTAGAATCTGTGCTATAAAAAATTTCCAAAAGGAATATTGGTCAATAAGGAGATTATACTTGCACGCATTATGACCATTTAGATAGAGTAATTTGTTGTATCCTGATATGCTGTAAAAATCACAAAAGTAATAAAAAAATATGCTTTTTTTGTATAGATTACTATAAGTTATTAAGTTTACTTTATATTTTATTCAAAAGGACATATTTTTTAAAGACACTTGAATACAGAATAAAGTGGGTAGATAAACTCTTTGATGTTTATCAAACAGTAATAAATGGGTAGGGCATTACCCTATGAAGACTATAGATCACTCTAAAAGTATGGACGCAGTTGTTTGTTTTGATTTTTAAAATGTATTATTTTTTACAATGTAGTAATTCCAATCTTTTTGTATTTTAGATTCAATCAAAATCTCACTGGGAAGTCTCTTCTCCACAGCGAACCCGTTCTCCACCTGTAGATTCCTTCGAAAGCGTCATATACAACTAACTTTAATACCACTAGCACCAAATCTAGGACTGTTGTTCAGGAAAGTTCTCCTAAACATCATCCGAGGGACTCCAGAGGAGATGGAGCGCAATCACCAAGCAGTCCAACGCCCCCTTCAGGCAGATATTCTCTGTTGCAGTTTGCTATGCATAACTTTCGACAGTCTGCAGAGTAAGTAAAATTTGATCAAACTGATATTGAATATTTTTTGACAATTATAATTCTTAAAATAAACACATTTGGAAATCTAATATTTAGACTCAAAGATTCATCTCTAGTAATTTTATTACCAAATTTTATTTTCTTTAATATCCGTCTTCTCAAATTGTTTATCATTGTCTTCGATTATATCCTTACTTCTTTCAACCATCCGATCTTGCATGCTTTTACAGAAGTCTTACTTGATGGGCTAGAATATAAACTGGATTTACTTTTATCTAAAGAACATAGCAAATTAATAAATCGTATATTAGTCAAAGATTGTTTAGAATATAGTAGAGTCTTACTCTAAGTTGAGAATAGTAAGTACTGGAGTACCCCAAGGTAGTGTTTTAGGTTCATTACTCTATCTGCTGTGTACCTTTGATATACCAGTATTAAACAGCCACAAATGCAGCAAAAGCAACGTTTACTGATGATGCAAATATATTAATAGTTGATGATGATGAAATTGAAGCAAAAATAAAACTACAAGAAAAAATTATTAAGGTTAATGTATGTACCAAGAAATGGTGTATGGTTGACGTTTTCAAGTTTTTTCATAAATACAGGGACTTGCTACTCAAACACAATTTCACTTCTAAAAGCATATACAATGTAGACTGGTCTAGGCTGTCAACTTTACACACGCTCATGAAAGTTTTATTACTAAAAGGGACAAGACAAGTGGCAACGTGACATCAGGCTTCACTATTATTGCTTGTGTCGATGCGCTAGGAAATTTAATGCATACTTGTTTAATATTTTCTAGAGTGCATTATAATCTCTACATGAATAATAACGTAGCCTAGAAAAATTAGATCTTGCTATTCCCATGGGTGACCAGCGCTGAAAAGTTTGAAGATTTTTTAAACCATTTCATAAAGCATGGCCGAGACCCAATGTGATAAACCTCTCCTGAAGGTCCTCCTAAACATGGATAATCACGAGAGTCACTTGTATATTAACATTATAAATTTGGCTAAAGAAAACGGCGTACTAATGTTTACATTATGTCCTTATAAAAACTACGAGCTACAGCCCTTAGACCGCTCCGATTTGGAACGGTCTAAGGGCTTTATGTAGCTCGTAGCTTTTATAAGGACATAATGTAAACATTTAGTACACCGTTTTCTTATCGTTACTGAAGGAATACTACTGCAAAGCTTGAAACGATTGCCTTTTGCATCATCCATGAACGCCAGTATCTATTTATAACGTCGTGGAGTATTTGGAACTGTTTTTCCTATGGCATTTACACCTTGGTTACATATACAATGGTTTTAAAATGCCTAAAAATTGGCTATTTAATTATAATACTTGTAGTGAAGACGAGTTTATGAGCCCTTTTGTCACTGATAGACCTCTGCTGGATGAGAAAACTTTTCAGATGCACCAAATGATTCTCAAGAATATGTAGCTTTTACTAGGCCATGAGATCCCGCTTAATGTTCAACGGCAAATGGAACATAATCCAGTTATCACGAAATCTCAAGCACTATCTACATTTGCAGGTGCAAAATAAAAGAGATACTCTCAAGGAATGTGCTAAAGGGGATACTTGTGGTCAATTTTGATAGCCCAGATGAAGATCTGCAACGACTGGTCCACAAGATTTATCATAAGAGCAAAATAATTTAATATGACCAAGTAATCAAAGTACAATACCTTGGCATTATACTGTCCCGCTCTGGAGACCTGGACAAAGAAGTAAGAGATCAAGTACATAAAAGCAAGCATAGTGACAGGATGTCTTAATAACACTATATCCAGAAACCGACATATTTACACTGAGATAAAGTCAAGAATTTATAAAGCCAAGCCATAACGTAAGACCACTAATGACATACGCATCAGAAACAACGCCGCGCACAGCTACAACACAAAAGACTACTGAAAATGGCAAATATGAGAAGCACTGAGAAGAATTACAGAAAATACGCTGGGATTTCAAAAGAGGCATTAAAAGAAAGTGTAACGTATAAACGAATGGACACTAAACAGTAAAAAGAATAAAATAACCACATAAGCAGAAAGGGTTAACCCGTGTGGTCAACATAGCAAGAGATAAATCACCAATCGTTAGAAGATGTAACTTACGACAGCGCAAAAGATGGAGTGACAACCTTTCATAGAGATGTAAATCCATCAATGAACAAGCAGAATTATTGTTATAAAGAGAAGCAGAAGAAGAATTTTGGTTTTAATTTTTTTAAGCTGTTTGTTGCCACCCGGTGTTCCTAGAGGTTACTGAATAATTCTTAGATCTTGGTAATATCAACCTTTTCCTTTTAGTTTTATGTTTAACACATGAGTCAAATGCTCATGCTTTATCTATGAAACAGGTATAACTTCTTTTCGCTAGTCTCCATACTTTTATTAAGACCCTTAGTATGAGGTTTCTATAGTTCCCAACCTTCTGCAAAACCCATCTTTAGTTCACTCAGACCATGTTCACATTTTGCACATGTGCATATTCGATTCTTCTCTTCCCAGTCAATAGCTTGTTTTCAAGCAACGTGATTTTGTGAATCTCTTGTACTGTCAGTTGCGGTAACACTACACATCCTTGATGAATTCTCTTTTTATTTGGGATGTTTTTGGACTTTATCTATTCTTGTTTTGGTTGATTGATTCCAATAAAGGCTTGTTATGATCCTGATGTCTTTCCAAGTTATCCCTGCATCTCTGAGGAGTTTTATTAGCTATTGGTGCTTTACATTATCGAACGCCTTTGAGAATTCTATAAAACATACACATACATATATTCCAGTTTATGCCTCACTCAAATCACTCTACGGTTTTTTTTTATATTTGGGGTTCTATTGAGCAAATAAAACAATAAAACCACGTTAATTTGTTAGTTCTTTTCTAAAATACAGCTGTTCCTAAAAAAGCTGATACGACTCTTAGCAAGATTTGATCATTTTGAGTAATATATTTGATTGGTCTGACATTATTTACTATATTTACTATGACAGACAAATAATACAATAAACAAACAAACACAAACAATTGATTACATAGGTTAATTATTACATTCAATAATTATTAAGATTAAATTTTGATATTATTTTGAATTCCTGTTATTATTTTTAATATTGAACAACACTGAACACTGAAGATACTCTTACGAATTATACAAAACCAAGTATTCCTTCTATGCGAAAGTACGATGGGTAATAAGCAATTTGGATTTAGAAACGGTCTAGGAACTAGAGAGGCACTATTCTGTATGCGCGTTCTATTACAAAAAAGTTGTGAATTCCGAAAGAATGTTTAAGTTTGTTTCATCGACTTCGAGAAGGCGTTCGACAGAGTACAACACGATATACTTTTCAATTGCCTACGGGCAGCAGGACTTGACCACTATGATATAAGACTGCTGAAATACTTATATTACAATCAAGTAGCCTCTATCCAAATTGGAGACAGTCCGACTGAAAAACTATCCATCAAACGTGGAGTACGGCAGGGTTGTGTTTTGTCACACACTCTTTTTAATCTGTACTCTGAAGAAATCTTTAGGGGGCTTTGGATGATAAACAAGAGGGAGTAAGACTAGGTGGAGAAGTAATCAACAATATTAGATACGCTGACGATACAGCCATTCTTGCAGAAAATTTACAAGATCTCCAAACATTACTAAATCTAGTAGGTGAAGCAAGTTATCGGAGAGGCCTTAAAATCAACATTTCAAAGACAAAGTGGATGGCAGTTGGAAAGATCAATATAGATCAAGGCCTGATTTCTCTTAATGGAGAGGAGATCAAAAGGTTAAATCATCTCAAATACCTTGGCAGCTGGTTAAATGTAAATTGTGACTCTGATGAAGAGATAATAACCAGGATCGAAATATCACGTAAGGCTTTTTTGACGTGGAAACCAGTTTTATGCAACAGAAACCTGTCGATGAATATTCGTAAGAAGGTCCTGAAATCTTATGTGTGGTCCATCTTATTGTATGGTTGTGAGACATGGACGTTAAAAACCACAATGCTAAACAAGTTAGAAGCATTCGAATTGTGGTGCTATAGACGAATCCTAAAGATATCGTGGGTTTCGCACACTTCCAATGAAGATGTTCTTCAAATGATCAATTCAGAACGTCTGCTCATAAACACCATAAAGAGGAGAAAAACAGAATACTTCGGCCATGTAATTAGAGGACTTAAATAAAAGTGGAAGGAAAGAGATGGATTGGTCGAAAGAAACTTTCATGGCTGCGTAATATTAGACAATGGTGTGGTTCCACAGTAGAATTATTTCGCGCAGGAGCCGACAGAGAAAGGTTTCAGGAAATTGTAAACATTATGACGGTCAACGTCTGAATACGGACACGGCACCCAAAGAAGAAGAGTTATTTTTATTATTATTAAGGAATAAAACAAACGACTTAATTCAGCAATATATTAAAACAAGAATTGTAAGCAAAATTCAAAGATAACTGTGCAGTATCAGAGGCAGCAAAACATTTTAACATAAGCAGAACCACAGTTTTTTATTAATAAAAAATGGAGGGGACAAGAAACTCTCAAAAGGAAGCGGGGGCCTGGAAGACCAAAACTATATTAAATTTAGGCATGTAAAAATAAAATTAATATTTTATAATATCTCCATCAGCATTGATAACAGCTTGTAGTCTTTGGTCCATTTGCGTAGAAGGAACTATGACATTGTCTTCTTCAGAGAGCTATTCCCAAACCTCTCGTATACCGTGCCACAGATCTTCAGCATTTTGAGGTATAAAATTACACCGATACAACCGTTTTATAATAACCCCCACACATTCTCGATTGGGTTTAACCCTGTACTGTAGCTGGGCCATGGTAAGGTCTCGATGTTGTTATTCTGGAGCCACTGGTTTATTATACTTGCAGTGTAAACAGGACAATAAGCTTGTTGGAGGATAAACTTATTTTCTGAATACAACTGTTCTATACTGGGAAACATGATGTTTCTAGAATATTCAGATTAGTCTGCCCAATAAACCTACCATCAATACGCGGTACCATTCCCATTTCTCTAGATGAAATCCATCCCCATACATTGGCGCTAAAATGACCAGCTGCTCGATATCATCATATAGAGGATTAAATCTATTATTACCTGGTCTATACACCCCAATTTTGCCCTTTTTAGAAGATTGAAAAATTTTTTTATCTGTAAATTGTACCCTGTCCCAAAAATCTTAATTTTGTAACTAATGGTTTAAAGCAAATATAAATAGTGATTGCTTTTGTTGTGCTGTTTTTTCTTGCTGTAGCTCGGTACCTAAGACGCGATACTTTAATTCTGCGCCAAGTTGTTGTCTTTCTTCCCAGAAACTGTGATATAATTCTTGCAGTTTTCGCATCTTCAAAAGGATCATCTTCTAATCTCTCCAAAAGCGTACGATCTTCATAAGCGGTAGATATTTTTGGTCTTTCAGAACCTTGATTTCTTTCGAGAGTTTCTTGTTTGCTTCATCTTTTATTAATATTAAAAACTGTTGTTCTGCTTACGTTAAAATGGTACGTGGCTACGGCAGATAGTAACCAACGATCTTCCAATTTCGTCATAATTTGCTTTTAGTTCCTTGCTAGCATGTGGAGCCATTTTTTGAGTTTGAACACAATAAGTTATCTGGCAAATTTTAAGATCAGTGTCAAATAAACGTCAAATTAAAAAGCGGATATATTGAAGCTCTTACAAAAAAATATCAATTTTAAGGTTTTTTCTTCACTTTTACGGTATCACTTGTAGTGGTAAACACACATTAAACTAGTGGTCTGTAAGAAAGTGTATACAGTAAAACCTCCGTTAACCGAAATAATTGGGGGAGGCCGTTTCAGATAACAAGAATTTCGGTTAAAAATAACATTTTTTTTATAGTATTCTTTATAGTGTATAAAATTCTTATCCATAAGGCATTGACAATGGTCAGCGGTCTCATGCTGTCTGTTGTCTGTTATGTCGTTATCTTCGTCGTCTGATACGCTCAGGTTGTCTGATACCTGGTCGATGAATTCACTTTCTGAGTCATCGGCTGCTAACGACTTACGTACCTCTTTTTAGTTGATTTCGTCACATCCCGGCAAAGATTTTATTAAAGGTTTAATTTCTTCTGTCATTTCTTCACCATTTTCTTCTTAAGGATCGTCAATCAAAAGCCCATCAAAAAGTAAGTTCCAGCATTTTTCCAAAGTTGAAGATTTCACCGATGAAGATCAGCACACCGATAAACAACATGTTTCATTGTTGAAGATTTGAGAATTTCGGTTACACTTTTGCATTCATTCGTCTACTGTAATAACAGATGTCTTAAAAATGCTCCTCTATAATGTCTCTCGGATGTCTCTATTACTCCCTGGTCTAACAGATGAATTAAGCTCGTGGCATTCGGTGGCAAAAATTTGACAATTATCACTATTGTGTAGATTTTGAGGGTGAATTGGCGCATTGTCAACAAGCAACGATGCTTTGATGGGAAGGTTTTTTTTATTTTAAAAGGTATTTTACACTTGGCTTAAATTCATTGTCGAACCATTCTGATAATAAAGTGGTCGACATCCATGAGCTTTTTTGGGTTCTATAAAAAACTGGAAGTGCTTTTTCTCAAATATCTTTGAGAGCTCTTACTTTTTTTGATTTCTCAACACACATCGGCATTAATCGTTGAGTGAAATTAATGGAATTGTTGATGAAAAAAAAAAGACTATATATTAGAGATCAACACTAATAGATTTAGGATATTGTATAAGAAATAATGACTAATGAAAAAATGAGTAAAAATTATAAGATTGGCGAATGGATTTGGTGTCCGCAGTCATATAAAGATGCCAATGACCATTAGTTGTCAACGCATTAAACTCAATAAAAAAAACACAAACAAACAAACAAACAACAACAACAAACAAATTTTAAGATTTGGTAATGACGGTGACAGTATGTAAATAATAAGTATTTATCCTTCGAAATACACTGCTCAATTTTCTACAAAATACGATTTAAGAATCGTATCAGTTTTGTTAGGAACCAGCTGTACATAATGCATTGTCTATTATATTTTGTGGGGATATTTATACTTGTAAAAGCAACGGGCACTGTTGAAATGCGCATGCTGGGTTGAGGGGGAGACGGGAAGAGACAACTAGTGAAAATATATCAATTGACGTCAATAATTTCATTACATTACGGATGTATTTCACGAAAAAAATAATTACCATGGAAATTAAAAGAACAATACAACACGTGTTACTTTACAACAATAACCTCTTAAATAACAATATTAGAATTAAATACCTCCTTCTGAAATTCTTACGAGCTACGTTATATTCTTAAGCCTATTATTAATAAACGCTATCAGTCTAATTAATCAAAAGAGTTAAGCAACCAAGTGCAACACAGCAAAGTATGTATACTTGTATACATTGTAAAAAATTAGAAAGCATAATAAATGGTAGTCTTCTTTCTCTTCATTTCATTGGCGGTTTAATATGATCTATATTTTTCCTAGACCTATATGTTTAGTATAACTGTAGTTTTGTGGTGTGCGCGTTCTCTGCGTGTTATTTATTTAATTGCCGGGAGTAATGAAGGTTGGTAATTTATTGAAAAGTGGAGTATGGCTAGTCCGCAATTAATTAATAATAATATGCGGTTTTAATTCACAATTACTGGGTAATTTATTTTATGTGATTGGTTAGTTGTTGCTGATTGTGGATGAAATTATTTGTTATACGTTTTATTTAGGTTACAAAATATATCATTGTAGAATATTTCCATTTTTTAACAAACAGCATGAAAACCATTTGAATATATAGTTTAGGTACTATTTTTAATATACACACAAAAGTTATGGAATTATCTATTTCCTATTTAAATGAAAATATTTCCAAAAATATTTATTTTGAAGCAATTTATCACCACTAAAACAAATTAAAGAAAACAATAAATTCTTGAAATAACAAATTCAAACTATTTGTTTTAAATTCAATAGCATAAAAAAATTTACATTACAACGAATAATATTTAAATGGTTTTATTTATTTACTTTTTTTTTAGTAGCCAGTGTTACTCATCATCATTCCTTTTCATTTCCATAGCCTTTATCCCTAAGGGGGCGGGCTCTCCCAAGTATATTTCTCCGTAAGTGTCTATCTTGGGTCATATCAATATTAATACCCTTTACTGACATGTCCTGCCTAAGCGTCTCCCATAGGTCTGTTTTGATCTTCCTCTCCTACTACTTCCAGGAACTCATTCGTAATTTTATCCTTTTTTGTCACTTTTTTGTCATTCTTATTTCCACCACATGCATTCGCTGTTCCCCTTTCTTTTTAAATGTCCAACATTCTGTTCCGTAGATCATAACTGTCTTATGGCTGTTTTATAGAATTTTTCCTACAGCTTCATTGAATTTTTTTTTGTTTCACAACACACCACTCGCTTCCTTCTACTTCATGCATCCAACCCTAACTCTACTACATACATCTATTGCCCTAGTACTCTGTAACGCCGATGCTAAGTACTTAAAACTATTTCTTTTCACAGTCATTTCACCATCCAAATATATCGTTCTATTTGTACTAACTTCATGTTTAAGTGAACATTCCAAATTCTCATAGTTTTTGTCCTACTAAGTTTTAAACCTTTTTCCTTAAAAACTTGTCTCCACTGCTCCAGTTTCGCTGTTTTAAAACCTGTAGTAAAAGCCAAGTCGCTTTTACTACTTCCTACTAACCCTATATCATCAGCATACATTAAGCACCACGGTTTATTAAAAATAAGGACTAAGCACCGTGCCTTGGTGCAATCCTTTTACATGAAATTTATCAGTCTCTCCTACACGTATCATAACACTAGTTGTTACTCCGTCATGCATGTCTCTCACAATCTTTATATATTCATCCAGAACTCCTTTCTTACTGAGTGTCCACCACAGAATCTCCCGAGGAAGTCTATCATATGCTTTCTCAAGATCAATGAATACCATATGAGCGTTTGTTTCTTTATTCCTATATTTTTCCATCAATTGCCCTGGAGAAAATGCCGGCGTTGGGGATTCCACGTGCTTTTAGTATGCTACGAACTTATACCGCCGGTATTCTCTGGGGTGTTTGAATGGACTATATTATTTTGAGTGTCTATTGTACGTAAAGAATACGAGTAACTTGTAGCTAATATTTATTTCTCTACGTATTCTACTTAACACAAAAAAACAATATACAACGGGTACGATATATAATATACGTGGTTACACAAAGTTATGGTTCACAATCGCGGAGACAACTTTTCTTATTGCTAACCACTTGATGAGATAGACACGCTCTGAGAATCGCAACTCACAAAATCACAAATTTTTGTATTAAAAGCACCATCCGTCTTCCTCGGGGGTTACTAGCAGAGAGAGTGGCTTTATCTCTCGACCATCGGTCGTCGATGTCGGGGACAGATCATTGTTCACAGGGTCCGAGTACCGTTAGATTTTATCCAGTACCGTTAGAATTTATTCGTAAGGTATTGGAATGAATGGGCGTCTTGGCCTACAGGGTGGAGTAAAGTTAATGAACAAGGGGAAATATACTATTTTGAAAATTACAGGGTTGTAAACAAAATCAGTTTACAACCATGCCCCATAATGAAAATTGCGTCTGTTATTGATCTGCTTTGCATAAATCCAAACTGATTATCGGATATATCGGTTTTTTTACGTATTCGTCTGTCAATTACCCTCTTCCTAATTTTCATGGTGTAACTAAGTAGTTTTATGGCCCTGTAATTTATACATTGTTGTACATCTCCCTTGTTTTTATAGACATGTACTAATACACTGCTTCTTCATTCGTCTGGCATTGGTCTAACTTCCATAATTCTATTAAATAGATCTGTTAACCAATTTGTCCCTCTCTCTTATAACGCTTTCTACACTTCCCCAGGAATATCATCTGGTGAAACTGCTTTTCCCATCTTTATTTTTTTAATTGCTTGAGCCACTTCTTCGTTTGTTATTTCAGTCATCATTGCTGTTAATATCTCCGCTAAGTCAGTGTTACTACCCCGAACTACCCCGCAAGCTTTAATTTGCGTGGGCATACTCCTAAACAAATTGTTAACATTTTTTTTTGTGGTAGGTTGCTCCATTGTTCAAGAGCGGCTTGTACTAGCTGTGCGGTATGTTGTGAATTATCCCGCGAGCTTTAATTCTTCTTTTAAGTATATTCCACAAATGCTCTATAGGATTTAGGTTGGGTGAGCAAGCAGGCTACTCTAAAACAAGGAGGACTATAGACACTCTTCTGGTATGTGGAGGTGTATTATCATAAAAGAAAATTAATTTTTTTCTTATTCGCCTCCCCAGAGCCTACCTCTAGGTTCTAGAACCAATTTAGCATACCTATGAGCTGTTAAAACAGGTTGGATGTAAATTAAAGGAGTTTTTTACCGTCCATTATCATAATGCCTCCATAAAAGATGACACTACATCTTTTATATCTGTGAACAAATCTGGCACTTTTCGTTCTTGCTTGTCTTCCTCGCCCTCGAGGTACACGAATTTGTCAGTCATCTACAAATTGTGTAAAATTACAAATTCTGGTTTCGTTTGAAAAATTTTTTAAAGCACATTTTTTCAATTTCCAATGTTCCAGTTTGGGAGTTAAATACACCCATATAGGTGATCAATCTCGTGCTGGATAACTTGGGACCCGTAACTTTCTACTGCTGTATAGTCCTTGGCAACGAAGTTTGTTTCTTATCCTTTCAACTTAAACACTTACATCTGAAGCTTCCAGAAGTTGCCTTTGGAGCTGCGGGAGGGAAATTGTTGTATCTCTTCTAGTTTCTTGTGCAATCAAGCCATCGTGGGGAGCCGTTGTAACGTTTTGGCGACCTTGTTTTGCGCTATTTTCTAGCGTTCCTCTGCTACCTTGCATAGGTTTTTGACACAACACCCTGTGTTATACCTACCACTGCAGGTATGTCCCTCTGAGATATTTTTTGCTCCGGTCAATAAGCATTCTGATTTGCACGTCCTTTAACCACACATACGCCATATTTTTGTATATTTTAATTAATTTGCAACTAAAACAAATATTCTATAAGGTACCAAGTTGTGTTGTGTAGATTATTTTATCGGTCTGTTTATTTTCAATAAAAACCTTTATTCTTTTCAACAATAACAAGTTTCCATTTGCGTCACAACTTGCGTCATCCATTTTTCTGTCTATTACTTTTTGTATTCTTAAGTTCTTCTCTTTGTACTCCCACATGTTTATGATGGCTTGCCATGCATTTTGTATTTCTCCATCTTCTGTTATGATTGTTTTTTAGGTCTTCATTAAGTTTAATTACTATCTTTTTCTTTATTAGCTTCGCTTCGAAATGTTTCAATATTACACTTTTTTGGTGTACTTCGACGTCTTGTTTTTAGTTTTTGTCTGAGAATGATAATGACTCGTTTGTGGTCTGGCCCTATGTCCATGCCTAGGTAGGATTTTGCACTCGAGATACTTGATTTAAACCTGTGATTAATTATAGCAAAAATGATTTGATTATTATTTTCAGGTGATTTTCATGTATTGATTCGCCTGTGGGGTAGTTTAAACCAGGTGCCTGTTGTTTAGCCACATCAAATGGCATAGCCCCTGTGGTTACGTGTGCCTAGACTCTATCCTCCAGTGATACCGGCTACTTTTTTTTACCTTTTTAGTTGTATCCTTTGCAATGCAACACCATATTGTTAAGGAAACTTATTTTCTCCTCCAGGGAGGTAGATAACATCATTATCAAAAATTAAATTATTCCTTTCGTGCTCTTAGTAGTCTTCAAATATTCCATGTTTCAACTTTCATCGAATTTTTCATTAGATTTCATCGAAGATTCTTCGCATTTACTTTAAGAAGCATCGAGACTCGGGGTCATTGTTGATTTTATTGCCAGAATAAGTGATTGAGATCTTTAATACAGTTATGTCTTCTTGCTTTCTGCATCCTGATTCCGTTGACCTACTTTAGTTTTTATACTCGCTTTCTTCACTTAAAGACAAACAGAGTACTTCTACTTGAGTCCACTGTTCCATCTTCTTAAAGAAGTTGTTGGTAGGTCTGAAGGAGATCATTTATACCGAAGGTCTTTCGGTGGTTACCTCTACTTAGTTTAGATACAATAAACAACTTGACAATGATACCAATGAGCCATAATATGGCAGTTGAAATATTTATTATCATAGTTTTATCAACTAGAGGAAAGTTTTTATGATAGCTTAATTTATAAGATGAACGTTTGGGTTACTTGTAGATATTTTTAAATTTTTAAGAAAATATTTAATCATATCATTGGTTCTAATGTTTTACCACTACTTTACAATATATTATTTTGTTTATAATCATGTACATATTTATTTTTTTAGATTGGAAAACCTGAAAATGGACTCTATGGCAAAACCAAAAGACAAAAGAAAAGAATGGACGTGGAAACAGCACACTGATCTAATAAAATGGCAGGGAGTACCCATTGACGGTCCATTGTTAAGGCTAGAAGACCCGGAATTATCGGCACTATCCATCGAATGTTTCGAATGTATATTAAGGTACTGCGGAGATTTGCCTTTAATGCCAGACATGTCCGAAGTAAAATGTGTCTACACAGTTTTAATGGTAAGTTATGTATCCAGATTCTAGAAGAATCAACTCTGAAAATGCGCTATAAAATTATAATTAAATAAAGCAATTTTACATACTTATTACTTTTAATAATTTAAATACGTAAGTTTGATTTTCATAGTTTTATTTAGCTCTAAGTAAAATCATTAAACCAATAAATTTTTCTTTTTTATAATTGTATTTCGTCATTTTATCAAATAACAAGTTTAGCATGCTTTTTCTTTTTTGCATATATGTGTCTTGTTCCAAGTTACGTTTTATTTTTTTCAATAAATTTACGTTTAAATGCTACTGTCTCAGTTGAACCATTTCTTATTCCCTTTACTTTCTCGTTTTAATAAGATCCCCATATTTTTGTTTATAAAAATGTTTAAACATTGTGTTTTCATTTCATTATTAGAAATGCCACTCAAGAGAGTACCTGATGTAGAAATTTTTAATTACACTTCGATACCTTAATATTAGTCCTTACGACAAGATTAACAAGCTGAATGAAGCAGATTTAACCAACGAACACTGGAAGAGTAAAAGCTTGCCTCCACTGCGAGGCTTTCCGAAATTTGTCAAAATTTAATTATAATTATAACTTAGTTGACAGCTTTAGACTTAAGTATGTTCATTATTTTTTACATTAATTATATATTTTAAATTAATAATAAAGTTACTATGAAAACATAGATAGAGGTAATGGATTTTAACAAGAGCTATGAGTCATGCCGATTTAGTACACAAGTTTACCTGATATTTACAAGGTCACAGCTCTTGTCAAAATCGATTACCTTTATTAGATCTAACATATTGAGAACATTTTTAGAGAATTGGCCAGACTATAAATATACAGATGCATCTAAGTCATTAGTACGCACTGCATGTACCTTTTACGTACTTGCTAATAAAATAAAAGAAATATTTAAATTAAGCCATAATTTTTCTATCTTCAGTGCGAAAGATATGGCAGTTTATGAGGCACTATAATATTTTACAAAGAATCTGAGAATACATATACAATACATATACAATAACAGTTTAAATAATTATATTCTTCTAATAAAGAAAATCTTTTTTCGAAGTTCCTAAAAATCAAAAAAGAATCGATTTTTTATAGATTAACACTCTATATGACTTTTCTTTCTTTAGGTGCTATGGCCATCATCATGTTTACAATTTTCTGAAACCTTTCTCTATCAGCTGCTGCGTGAAATAATTATTGTATAGTCCACTTTGACAATGTTTGATTCATAATATTTATTTTTTTTGATAATTTTTTTTTTATAATGTTTAGTTTATTTTATAAATCACAACCATCGGTTCAATATAAAATAAATCAGTGCAAATCCATGTTATGCTGATAATATCAATGTTGTTGGAAAAACGAAAAACGCTGTACAAGAGGTTCACCTAGGCAGTACTAAAAAAGTGGTTAGAAAACTGGTCTTAATATTAAACACCAATAAAATGAAGTTGTACCTGAAAATAAGCACGCAACCTAAAATTCTACGGCGACTTGTTTTTGAAAACGACGTCATCGAATAGAATTTTCATGGCTAACAGTGCTATTTTGGTCTTAAATTCTCAATAATATCAATAAATGCAATAATATCAATAAAGATAAAACTCTACAAAACAATAATACGCCCAGTCCTTTTATATAGTTCGGAAACCTGGACAAAAAGTAATGAAAACATCTTAGGAAGTTTTGAAACAAAAGTATTAAGACGTATCTACGGAGTAATGAATGACAATGACGTGTTGATAAAAAGACAAAACTTCGAACATTATAGAAAATACCATAAACCAGATATCTGAACCCGCAAGAAAAGTGCTTCTTTCTAGACATATTGGTCAGAAGAAGAAGAAGAACACACAACAAGGTTCTTTGATAACATCAATGAAAATATAAGAAATATGTGAATACGTGCTAGAAGGAGAAAGACAATGGATAGGAATGACTTAAGAGAAATTCTTGAGGAGGCTAAGACCGACAGAGGGTAACAGCCAAGCCAAGCTAGAATGATGATGATGATGTTTAGTGTATCGGTTAATCCCTAATTTTTCCTTGATAATCTACTTCTTAAAATGTTCAGTTTATTTGTTAGCCCGAATTTATCTGTGAAGATAAACTCTATCTAAAAAAGTGTACAAGAACTCATTTTCCCACAACAAACTTTTGCGCATTTGGCATACATGACTGGTATCGATCACTTCATTTTATTTTATGTCGTTCTTAATTTTTCCGTTTATATTTTTGTGGGAGTTAAGGGTTTTGCTTCATATGTGAGTTCTAATAGAACACACTGGTTGAAAGTTTTTCTTTTTAAATTTATTGGGATATTTGTTTTAAACACGTTTCTCATTTTTCCGACTGACGCTGAACCTAAACTTACTCTCCTAAGTAGCTCAGATGTCTAGATCTCATTTTTTTCGTTTAAATGCGTACTTTATAAATGTAATACATAGTTTAGTCGACCAAGTATGTCTCTGCCGCAACCATCGGCCACTTTTTATCTTCTTAGTCATGCATTGAAGGTTTACAGTTTAATTTTCGTATATATTTCTAATAATATTCTTATACCTGTATACTGTCCTGCTTTCTGCAAATAGCGACTATTTCCACTATGTGAAATTCTTTGTGGTGCTCAACAAAAATAAGAACCAAGGGTCTACTATATTCGATAGACTTTTCGACTAGAGTTTTAAGCCACTACAGATGGTACTTATGTTATATATTAAAAAATACTCAATTGGCATATTTGATTAAAATTGTAAATCATTTGTTATAGCACTGTCACAAATTCATCCAACTACGGGACGAAGTCTACTGTCAACTAATGAAACAAACTACCAGCAACAAATCGCCGCACCCAGAATCATGCCAACGAGCCTGGCGACTACTATCCATAGTGGCAGCTTACTTTGCATGCTCTGATGTTCTTCTTCCCTTCCTTATGGAGCATTTGACGAGTGCCGCGAACGACCGGAGGCGGATCTGTCACGGAACTGCGGCTGTGTGTTTGTCGAATTTAAGGAAGACGCAAAGATGTGGTGGAAGAAAGAACGTCCCTTCGGTAGAAGAAGTGACGGCAGTCAGTGCTGGTAGAAGTGCTAGGAGACAAATATATAGGTTACCAGGTGGTGCTGAAAGAGTTGTTAATACAAGGTGAGTAGTGTTTACCTTTTATTTGTTGTAGAAATTGAATTAGTTAATAAATTTTATAGTGCATGTTGGCATATTAGACAAATATAAATTAATTTTAAAAATAAAAGACAGATATTGAGCACAGTTCCTTTATTAAATTTTTGCCAAGTACTTTCTCCCTCAAAGCATCTTTAAGGGCATTTCGCCAAAAAATTTGGCTATCCAGCACATATTCGAATGACATAAACATTTAAATACATTTGCACAAATAACTAACACAATATATGACAATCTCACCTCAGAAAACTAAAACTAAAGATAAATATAAAATAGAAATTAATTCCATCAGTATTGAAGAAGTAATGGAAATAAAATACTTTGGAATTTGACTGTTCAGCTATAAAGGCATGGACAAAGAAGTAAGAGATCAAGTACCAAAAGCAAATAGACTGGTAGGATGCCTTAATAACACTATATGGCGAAACAGACACATTAACACTGAGATGAAGTCAAGAATTTATAAAGCCAGTGTAAGACCAATAATGACATATGCCTCAGAAACAAGACCCGGCACAGCCACAATACAAAAGCTAATGGAAACGGCAGAAATAAGAGTACTGAGACGAATTACAGACAATCCGCTGAGAGATCTAAAGAGAGTAAAGACATTAAAAGAAAACGTAACCTAGAGTGTATGTAGAATATAGGTACATTGTTACCATTTTGTTACATTTAAAATTTCTTTATAACCCTCCAACTGATCCAAAACCAGTCGCTTCCTGGGCAGGGACAGGTTTTATTTACGTCGTAAACCGATTGCATATGAAACTAGTTTTCCACAAATGTTTTAAAATGGTTGGTTCATGGGCGTTGGACCTTACAGCGCTGAAACAAAATCTGAAAAAATAAAAAATTCTGAAATACCTTTTAATTCAGGCATGCCTCTTATTTTAGGCTTGGCAGTGTAAGTTTTTACTACCTGATAAGAGAAAAAAGAAAGACTGGATGACTGCAGAAATCCTTGACATGATGGAAGAGAGACGGATATATAAAACTAAAGATACTGCCAAATACCGTGAAACCCATAGACGAATAAGAGCTGAGATAAGAAAAACTAAAGAGAAATGGTTCTCGGAGAGATGCGAAGAAATCAAACAGTTCGAAAAGGTATACGACTATCACAATATGCATAAGAAGATAAAGGAACTCACAACAAAGAAAAGGCTACAATATTTTATCGAAAGGGCTGTGCGCTGATAATTGAAATCTACAACTAGACCCCGACAAAATAGTTAAAATCTGGGAAACTTATGTGGAACAACTGTTTAATGATGACCGTCCTAGTGGGTATACACTGAGCAATGATGATGCTGGCCCTTCTATTCTAAAATCAGAAGTGTAGAATGCTATAAAGGGTCTTAAAAATAACAAAAGACCAGGCAACGATAACGTATACGGGGAAGTATTGAAAATGCTGTGCCAAACAAACAGTCAATTTCTAGACTCACTCGTCAGACTCTTTAACAATATTTATAACAGCGGGGAGTTTTCTGAAGACTGGTTAGAGTCAACTTTTGTTGCCATACCGAAAAAAACCAAAAGCAAAGTCTTGTGATCAACATCGGATGATAAGTCTAATTAACCACATTTCGAAGGCATTCACCAAGGTTATTTACAACAGAATAAGCAAAAAATGCAATGATAACATTGGAGATTCGCAGTTTGGGTTTCGGAATTCTCTTGGGACAAGAGAAGCACTTTTTAGTCTACAGGTACTCATCCAGCGCTGCAGTAATATGAACAAAGACGTGTACATAT
This sequence comes from Diabrotica balteata, assembly GCA_918026665.1. Classification (NCBI taxonomy): domain Eukaryota; kingdom Metazoa; phylum Arthropoda; class Insecta; order Coleoptera; family Chrysomelidae; genus Diabrotica; species Diabrotica balteata. The sequence continues at coordinate 30,047,134 of OU898281.1, read as the reverse complement.
GCTTTATAGACTACGCAAAAGCATTCGATAACGTAAAGTACGAAAAGATAATTGATGTTCTCCATAAGATCGGAGTCGACTACCGAGACATTCAAACAATAGCGAGTCTCTATTGGGGTCAAACAGCTAAATGAAAGTAGGATCTACATTGACCAATAAAATTGAGATCAAGAAAGGGGTACGACAAGGGCTATTCTTGTCTCCTATTCTCTTTAATATATACTCAGAAGAAGTATTTAAGACAGCGCTGGAGGAAAGCACAGAAGACATAAAGATAAATGGAGAAATAATTAATAACATAAGGTCATGCTGATGACACTGTGATTCTAGCAAGTAGCATGGAGGAACTGAGTTGCCTAATGAGTAAGATACAAAAAACAAGTGCACAATACGGACTCAGACTAAATATCACAAAAACCAAATGGATGTTAGTAAGCAAAACCCAACAACCACCACAGCAACTGATATTAGACAATGAAAGGATTGAACACGTGGATTCGTACATCTACTTGGGAATAACAGTTAACTCAAATTGGGATCAAGCGAAGGAAATACGTATAAGAGTAGAAAAAGCAATAGCATCGTTCACTAGCATGAAGTAAATTTTCACCTCTAAAAGCCTCACCCTACCTCTCAAAATTCGACTTCTGAAATGTTATGTATTCCCGGTTTTGTTATATGGAATGGAGGCGTGGACAATGACCGCAACATTGATGAAAAAAGTAGAGGCCTTCGAAATGTGGGCTTACCGACGTATATTACGTATATCCTGGACTGAGCACGAGACCAACGAAGAGGTACTACGCCGGATAGGTAAAGAGAGAGAGGTAGGAATGAGTATAAAGAAAAGAAAGTTGGAATACTTGGGTGACGTTATGAGACATAATAAATATAGAGTACTACAGCTGATCGTTCAAGGGAAAATAGACAGCAGAATGGGTCCAGGGAGGAGAAGACACTCGTGGCTCCAAAACTTGCTCCAATGGTTTGGATTGTCATCTGCTGAACTATTCAGATCTGCCGTAAACAAAGTCAGAATAGCCATGTTGATTGCCAACGTTCGGAACGGACAAGGCACATGAAGAAGAAGTGTAAGTTCTTCGAATTCGGACCCTTTACCGCAATACCTATATATACATGTATGCTACAATGTAAGTTTAATATATTTATATGTTTTATTAATTTTCAGGTGTAGCACAGTGGTAGCTGATGTAATCAGTGAGTTGTGCGGCCTCATTGGCGTTACCAGTGAAGTAGAACAACAAGAGTTTAGTCTATACTGTATAGTACAAGGTGACGCGTTTACCATGCCTTTGGCCGCTGATGAATATATTTTGGATGTTACTACAGAACTACATAAAGCTGCTCAACCATTCTACTTAATATTTTGCAGGTAAACACTATTTATTTTAAACATTTATAGGGTGTTTTCACGGAATATTTCTAGGGATGATAGACTCATAGTTCATTTAAAAATAAAACAAACTATAGAGGTTTTAAATAAATTGGGAAGATTTTTTCAAAATATGAAAAAGAATACCTTTATGTCAATAATTAAGTATGACAGGAAATAATGGAAATTTTAGGAAGGTTGTCCTTAGTCTCATATAAAAACTGGAGTGGCATAGTGTTATGAAATCATCTTGAATTTTAAATAAGTTAGTTACTTTTAGATCAATGGTCTCCCCTTTTCTTCTCTGTTCTTGGAGCAGTAGTTTGATGGTACGTATATAGAGGTTTCATGATCTAACTCAGAGATTCTGCATTCCTTTTCATCTACAATCTGCAATACTTTCAGGTTGATTTCGAGTCGATTATGCTCAGTAACAATTCTTCTTAAAATGCATAGTTAGTTTTTGTTTAAATTAACGCAATGTTTATATTTTAAATGGTTATAGTTTACAGAAGCAATTTTAATTATATAATTTATTGTAATAAATCTTCCCAGTAGTTGCGATCCAGAAACATTGCGATCTATTTCTTCTAACTCTGTCCACATTTAATGCGGCTCTCACTCCCTCTAAGGAAACAATTTACCTAACCAGACGCTACGTTATCAAAAATATTGATGATAGAGCTCTGATGAGGCTCTTTCCGTTATATCGAGCCTATGTAAATCTGGTATGCTGAAGTATCTCCCAAAAATTGTCATACGATATGGATGTTGCGAGCAGTACCGTTTTGTACCTGGTCTTATGGAGGTTGTCACTAAGTCCTGGTTTTTTTTCTTCAAACAAGTCCTAGTTGTTTGGTGATATTAAGAAGTTTCTCTAGAATGGAGATTTTGGAGGTTTCCTAATATCATTCAGTTACAGCAAATACCTGGCAGCCACAGATAAGGTTGTTGGATGGTTTCTAAGCTTAAAATCGATATTGATATTTATCGTTTGGTACCTGAGGAGCTGTGACAATACATTTTTGGTAATTTTTGGTTGGAATACCTGATCTTGAATGGCGAATAGGAAACTATATTTTTCAGGAAACATTTTTTCTGATGTAAACAAACGATCTGAAACTGTATTGTCGAAATAGTATTGACTGACTTTATTTGGATCTTGCTCTTACAAAGAATTTCCCATCCAAGTGAGAATTATTTTATTGAAATATGGTTTATTCGCATTTTTTCACAATTTTCTCATCAACATCAACAATAAGATGTCGTAGACCACTTCTGAAAAAGAGTTCTAAAGCAACCTGTTTGTTCAATTGCTCACCTGTATCCATACTGCGGTAATATTATTCTTTCTGTTGCACTACGTGGATGAAATGTTTGTGCAATTGCGAGAAGAGTTCGTAGTTTTCGCTGAAGATTTTCTGTCAGTTTTAAACCCCTTTTTAATAACAAATGAATAGCTTAGAACGATGAATTTAAATCGGTTTTCGTTTGTTTATGGCCAATTTTTAGTACCCAAAATATTCGGTATATTATTTTCACTATTTTCACTTATGGCCTAGATGTTTTGGTCATTTCGCATATCGAATTATTTGGGCTGAATCTTACCTCTTGCTGTTACTAGATTTTGAATACAGTGTGTCTAGTCCGAAATGTATACTAATGTCATTTGAGTTTTTTTTCTACAGTGATCTACATCTAATTTTGGTGGTTTCTGGTGAAAGGCATTCATTTCAAATCATCAATATAATAGATGACTAAGCTTCGCCATTTCAGTGTGTTTTTATTTTTGATACTAAAACCAAAGTTCATAACCAAAGTATCTTAAATAACTAAAATATTGATATATTTGTACGCATTTCATATGGCACTAAATCAAAGGCTTTCTTTTAGTCAACATATACAGTAAAACGATTCCTTGTTTCGTACACAGAGGTAATAAATACGCTGAACCATACACGACTTCACCAATTTGTTAAAATTTGAAAGACAAATACAATTTTAGTTGTCTTCCCAATAACTTCCAGGCATGTACCGAAGAAGTATAATGTCCAAAAATTGCCTGAAATTACCGTCGAAATCAGATAATTTCCAAAAAAATTCTTTACATCCTATTAACTTCAGAAGGAGGTTTAGGTAGTTGATACATAATAATAATGGATATTATTGGAGGATGTTAATGAGGATTGAGGAGGATGAATGTTAAATACTTTTAAAAAATTGGAATAGTATGAAAGAAATCCAATTTATCCATTTATTTAACATATGGCTACATCACAGTTAGTTTTGTGTACAATTGAAGACATTTACAAATAGTAACTAACAATATTTAATTTTTACAAACAAACATTATTTAGTTGACAAATATATTCAATTGTGTCTTTGGTCGCAACTAAGAAATCTGACGGAATGCCATTGTAGGATCTGATCTGAAATTCTTCTAATAGATGTTTAACCCTTTGTCTTTTAGCACCGCAATCGTAGTTTGGAGAGAGTATTTTATCCAATCTAAAAAGTAATTCGGAGCACCTGCCACAGTTTGTTCTGATTCTGTTCAGTGGTGACCCAGATTCGTCTTGGTTGTTCGAAACCATGTGGCTTGCTTGTAATAAATATCATATTCAGGATGTCAGACGGTTACGTTTTTCTCCCTATCTTCTCGCCAACAGTCGGTTATCTTGAAGTTCCTTTCAATTAGACTTCTTGCAGAATCTAGACAGTTGTTTCTTGATCGAAGCCTATTTATGTCTCTGCAGGTGATGCCAACGTGGGAGCGGAGTAAAGGATCAGTCTTAATTTTTCTATACTCCCTGTCAAGGGCATGTTCTCGACGAGCGTGTGAGGAGGCTTAGTGCTGGTAGCTAGTATGTTGGTATGGACTTTAATGTGCCCGATATAATACGTAAAGCCTGGTTTAGTTTGGCAGCAAGACGTTCGGTATGTGGGCTGTTGAACCACACCGGTGCATAGTACTCCGCAACGGGATACAGGAGTCCCAGTGTTGTCGATCTAAGCGTAGATGCAGTGGAACTCCATGTGGTACCGCATAACTTTTGCAGAATATTATTTCGTATGCCAAGTTTGGCAGTTATCTTTGTAAAATGTTCTTAAAGTTTATTGTTCTCTCGAGTGTCACACCTAGATATCTTGGGTGTTTAGTGTGGTTGGGAAGTTTGTCTTTAAAGTGGAGTTTTAATTAATAGTTGGCCAGTCTGCTGTTTAAATAAAAGCAGGATACTCGTATCTTGGCGGCTGTGGGTTGTAATCTCTAGTGGCTTAAATATCTTTCGAGGATAACTAGGTTGTTTTTTATATTTGCTCAGTAGTCTCCAATTCTTTGAAGCGGTTTCGGAAATGTCTGCTATATAAAGGCTAAATAATAGAGGGGCGAGCACTGATTCTTGCGGGAGGGTCATTGTTCAGATTCATTTGGGTAGTAGTCTTATCGTTCATGATGAGTTGGAATTATGTTTTGCATAACATAGCAATAATATATTAAAATAAATAGACGTAAAATAAAATCACTGCATTAAAGAAATCCAATAAAAAATGGGTCAAAAAAACGGAATGGGAAAGTTATCTTTAAATTAAAATTTGCTACAAGTAAAAATAAAAATGAGAAGACGAAAGAAAACTAATTAATTTTATAAAGTGAAGGATCTTAAAATATATTTTTTAATAAATTCAATTCTCATTTCAATTTAATGGAAATGTTTATAAAGTATCGTGTTTATCTTTATATACTTAATTAATGTTTTGTTTTCAGATCGGTATGGTACCATCCCCTTAAACACGATTCTAGTCCACTGTATACAGAAGTTTTATTCAATCAAGTAGCTCCAGATTATTTAGAAGGTCTACTACTCAGATTAGGCAGCCCAAATTTACCGTCTAGTATAGTAAGAGATATGTCTTTAATAGCCGCTTTGCTTCATAGAGCTGCAGATCTTGGCCACTCGCCAAATCTTAAAGAAGTGAAGTTCTTATTACCCAAACCAGTTTTGGCGCTCAGAGAACCCAGACCTGCTCAATGGTTAGCCTTGGTGCAAACATCATGGGGGCAAGCTGCTAATCTTCCAGTATCTACCGCTAAGTATCGCGTGCTGCAAGTTCTGAGTAACTGGTCGCTTTTCGGTAGCTCCTTCTTTGCTGTCAAGAGAGTCATTGGCGAAAGCGACAATTCGCAGGAGCACATCTTAGCGCTAAATAAAAATGGAGTACATTTCTTGGATATGAATACTCACGAAACCATTCACCACTGGCCTTACGCGGAAGTTATTAGCACAAGAAAGGTCAGGTCAGAAGATGGGGCATTATTTTTGGACATGAAATGTGGTAATCTACTGCAACAAAGAGTTACAAGGCTGCAAACTGAGCAAGCGCACGAAATATCGAGACTCGTCAGACAGTACATCAATTTGGAACAGGAACATAGTACGAGACTTCATAGTTAAAAAATTAGTTAAAAAGTACAATATTTTTTAGTAATATGTTAATATTTACACATAATTTGAAGAATGCGTCTTAAGCTCAAATATTAGTAACAATTTAAATATATAGAGGTCAGTTATGTACTGCTGATTTATTTTTTATAGTAATGTATTTATTCAGTTAATTTTGAATAGTATGCGATAAGTCGAAATTTCTAAAATATTGATAACACATCTAAAAGTATATGTCTAGCAATCAGAAAAAACGATATACTTTATTTTCTAATTTCAATCGTTGAAATTATTTTATTTAAAGTTAGTCAACTTTACCTAAAATAACTCATGTCTTATACAAAGACATTTTATACAAATTAAAGAATAGCAATTTTAAATAAATACTCAAAGATGATTGGACTTTTATAAATTGTAAAACTTGAGGTCACTTTTAAGATATTATTATGCAATGAAACCCAAAAAAGACGATAAATAGCATCAAATACAAACATACATATAAACATACAGATAATATAAAATATGTTAAAAAGGAATTTATCGAAATAAAAATGTTTTATCATGGCACTTTCATTACTGTCACTATCAAACGTCACATTTATTATCACAGGATCAATATCGTCCATCAACCCGTCATTAACCCAAAATTTTTGCTCTTCTTGCTTATTAGCAAGTTTATAATAGTTTTTTGGTCAATTACTTTAAAAAACATTAATTTTAATTCATATCTGTGGAAACGAAAATACAAATAATACAACCCTAAATCGTGCTTGTGTTCATCGTGACATCACCGCGCTTCTATCGTCCATAAGAAATACATGGCCCTATCTCCGCAATGTTATTTTCTTAACGTGTAACGCTCTTATAACGTACGTAAGACGTACGTACTTACTAATAGAAGTATACCATTTGAGAGTATTCGTTGCTTTTTTGGGATGGTTTACAAAAGTAAAAACATCAAACCATTATAGTACTTGTTTTATTGTATGTCTTATTTGAAAAGTTCATTATACTGGTGTCTCAAGGACAGCAATTTTATATTTACAATCCAATCTCAACAATATGTAAAGGTTATATTTGAGAAAAGTTAAATGTTTATGTTATATGTTACGTGTTAAATATTTATTTGATAATTATATAAAGTATAAGTCACCATGTAAAATACTAATGTTCTGTTAGGAAATGATATTATTTTAAGGTATGAAAAGTATATTCTGACAATTATTCGTGTTAAACATTTTCTTAGGTTAATGTATTATATGATACAGTTTAATAACATCAAAATTTGTACAACCTTAGATTCATTTTGCGTAATTTGATTTATAATTTAGATAGATAGGAGATTCTATTTGTTTTTTTTTTCGATAATACTTTTGTAATTATTGTTTTTCTATTTTAAAATTTGTTAAATATTTCCCCGTAGTGGTGTAAGAAAATAAACAATAAAATATTTTATAATCTTATTTGATTTTTAGTTTCCCAGTTTTTATTGTTTTTCCCTCAATTTGTGACAAGAGTAATCGATTTTTTAAGTAGTGTCCGACTTTCAAGTAGAAACTCCATGGCAGAGTTTATATTTGTGGAGTTAAACTCACTATTTTACAGCAACATTAGATTTTGAGTGCACAAAGACTGCAATGCATTGAAATTTATGATGTTGTAAGCAAGTTTCGCATAAGAAAACAGTTATTATTGATAGAGAAGAGATGTTAAATGATATCGTATAACAAGAAATAACCAGTATACTAGAACAAAAAATAAAATTGACATCAAGCAGCGAGGAATGTACTAAACAAAACAAGAAACAAAATTAAGTGGCGTAAAAACAAAGAAACAGTTTATGACAGAAGAAATACTGACACGTGAACCAAAGAAGAGAAGTCGGAAATAAAGATAAAAAGAATAGAATGTCATATTTTGTAACAGAGCAAGTGAAACGTTTTATTCCTGTTTTTTCTGTAGCTTTCAGCATTTCATGCTGTTATCATAGCTGGACCTGGTGCTTTGTTATACTTGAGTTTACTGGTCTTATTTTATTCTCGAGTTTGTTAGGTTCTTAGATTTCTTCTGTAGTTTGGTGAACAAGTTCCTGGTGTCGATCGTCTTTATATAGATCCTGATGTTCTTTGCATATATTGTGACAGTATTGTTGTTTATCAGCCTTGCATCTTTGTTTTATTTTTTTGTTGGGTCTCTTAAACTAGCTTTTTCCCTTTCACTATGTACACCATTTTGGCAAATTTCTTCTATTCCCATATATTTTAAGGGTTTCATCTCTTGTCCAATGTTTTTGTTTCAATGTATTATCTTTCTGCAATTAATTAATGTTACACAATGTTTAATAGTCTCCCATATTTTCTTGTGATGTACCCTTACCAATAGGGGGCATACTTTTTGCACTTCTTGGAGAAGGTTGTCCTTCTTTCTTAGTTCTATCCTCTTTGTCTCTCTCCGTTGATTGGGTGCTTTAAGTTTGACCTTTACTTTAGTTCCGAAAAGAGTATGCGAATATTAGCAATAATGTAGTCAATTTGATTTCTAGACCTATCTCCAGGATATTTCCAAGTATAATGCAGGGATATAATAATATAATGGGATAATAATATAATATGCAGGGTACAAATAGTACAGAGATGCAGAGATATAAATCAAAATGTATACATCTGTGCAATTGATAAAAGGAGAGACATCAGAAGGTATTATTGTGAATAGTCACAATACGTGGGACCACAGTTGACCCAACATTGGATCCCATGTGTGGAGCCGGTCTTATGCGTGCGAATAAAGCAAATAATTGACGAATGTAGTCTCCACCTTCGTCTTATGCGACGCATAACGAATAACGTTACAATTCTAAAAAACAGCCTGGCAGAATATTCAGAAAATATCATACGTGACTATAAGGTAGGTTACAAAAAGGGGAAAAAAATCTACGACCGACACTATTCAAAGGTTAAAACAAGTTAAAATAAATGAGAAATGTTACGAATATGATATGAGACACACATGCTTTTTATAAATTATACACAGGCCTTCGATATTCTATAGTCCATTTCCATCATATTGATAGCACATTATGTATGCAAATCCCTAAACTGTTGATACGGGTGACTCAATGAAAAATAGATGTTTGTCAACAAGTTTACAGAAGTATATAGGAAAACAATTTTAAATTGAGTATGACCACCAGGTATAAAGGTTGAAGCAGAATAGAATACAATAGTTTTGAGGGTTACTAATCCCTAAATAAAGTTGTCAGTGTCGGAGTGATGGAGATTAACAGGTACTTATGAATTTGCAAAAAATGTAAGATGTTTATTTTATTGGTTATATATAAAATAATTTGTGGCCGTAACAGGGGCCGATTTAAAAAAAAATGAGTATTATTTTAAACAAATTCCATTTCAGAATCACTGCTTTCTTCAGAATCTAAGGAATCTTCAACTCCAATGTTAATTATTACCCGTTCCAGCATTGCATTAGTCATATTATCCAAATTCCACATTTTATGTTCTTTCTTGTGAGCATGACTAACAGCATTTTTCCAATTTTCTGGAGTTACTTTTGATAAGGAATGTTCTAATAATTGTTGTAAGTCTTCTAATTTAAAAGTTTTGTTGTTGCGTCCGACTTCACCCTTTACTTGACACCATATATTTTCTATCGGATTCAGATCACAGTGGTATGGGGGTAAACGTAAAATAATTACAACACGGTTTAATGCCATTTCATCAATTATATATTATTTATAAGCTGCTTTATGTTGCCTTACAATAGGTTATAATTCCTTTTTTGTCGAATTCTCCTTGTACTCAATTGCGTGTTTATCCAACCATTCGATTATCTCTCCTTTTTTCCATGCCGTTGTTGGCAATTTTTCTGCTAGTCTTGAATGGTAACTAGCATTATCCATGACTATGTCAGAATTTTTTGAATTAAGTCCAACATTTGCTCAAAATATTCTTCAAAAACGTCAGCAGTCATTTCCTCGTGGTAATCTTTGGTTGATTTTAAGGCAAAACTTAATAATTCTCCATTGACAAAACCGTATTCGTTTCCAATATGGGGTTTATGAGTCTGCGTCCTTTTCCAATGGGAATATTGTTTATTCCAATAGATACACCTTCGATGAATGCCTGACGGAAACTTTTAACATTTGTATCAACCCATAGATATGGTACAGTATGACCTTCATTTAGCCAAGTCTCGTCCAAAAAAAAATTGTTTTCCCTTCTTCTCGGTACTTTCTAATAGTTCTTAGATAATCTCGTCTCCAACATACAGTGTAATCATTTTCAATTAAAACGGATTTTCTTCTATTCTTTGTCAATGAAATCCCATCTCTCTCAATAGTCCCCATAATTTCTTGTTGCTTATGATTGGTAACTCTTCGTTTTCTCTTATTAATGTTTGGATTTTGTCCAATGTTGGAAATTCTTTGTTAAAAAAAATGAGTGGACGCTACGTCTTATCATGATTTTATGTATTTCTTCAATTTCCAAGGGTTTACTCCCTCCACTCTTCTTGGGAGATGAAACAGTTCCTCCTTTTCTTTCTTTTAGGAATCTATAAATTGTTGCTTCTCCAACCCCTGTCATATTTGAATACATGTTAACGATTTTACGAACATTACTTAAAGGGCGTTGATGTACAAGTGCATCGTGTACATTTAATATTATATTTTTCTCTCTTAGACTGAAGGCACCTTTAAAACTACACTTAACCGGGATAAAACCTGTTGTCGACGTCATTTTTAAATGCAAATAACAAAATATCGACACCAAAAACGTAGGTAGGTAAAACATGAACAATGTACATCTACAAACTAAATGGAATATGCAAACAATTTCTAATTTAAATTATTGGCATAAGCTGTAATGTGGCATAAAAACTACTTAAACTATCATTAGTGAAGCCTTATCAGTAATTCCAGGTATCGTTCAAAGAAGGTATTCTTTTTGTGTCAGGCGATAATTTGTATAGAAAACAATAATCACCTTTAAATTACTGTTTCTATTAATTTATTTTGTGAAACATTGAATTCTCTCGTTAATCACCCGTGTATAAATAACAATAACGTGTGGCATATATACCGACGTTTTTTACGCACAAAAAAGGTATAGTGAGATTAGTGGACACTATTTTACAAAAGATTTTTTAAAAGATAATGAATTGTTGACGGCGTCCTAAAATATTAATTTTTTTAATTTATTTCAAAACAAGTATAGGGTGACGCCTATGGTTTTTGACTGATGATTTGCATACATAATGTGCTAGCAATATGATGGAAAAAGGACTATAAGATGGTCAACGATTACGAAATTGCAACATTGGAATTGCAAATTGGAAAGGCAAAAAACTTTTAAAACTGATGAATATGACGATGAAAGGCTGGGAAAGAATATGTAAGCATAATAGAGTTAAATAAGAAGATGTGCTATAAGCCTTACTTTTTATAATAGTATTGGCCAGTATTTTTACCAAAACAAAAGTATCAGGAATAATTTCCAATATAGTCCAGTTGTCAGATATTTCACCTTTAACAATCATACGAACAAGCTATATTTGGCTCTCTTGAACTGAAAAAGTTTGCCACGACTACCCCTGGCTTCTCACTAAAACCCGCTGGTAGGAGGAAAACAGGAAACATCGATTTATTAAAAATCTGTACGCCGTAAAAAAAAGTGTCATATACATGAAAGATGGAATGCTAAGATTTTCCACGAAATATACGTCATATACATGAAATGGCCCACGCGTAAGGCAGTTCAGCTCTAAAATTTGGCTTTAATAAAGCCATGGTTTTTACACTTTCCGTATACGAATGTTCCCTGATGGAGAAAGTCACCTGCACTGATTTAAATCTCTTTTGTAGGTGCACCATGTAGGGGAGGGTAGTACACAATGAGACAAAAAACACATTTTTATGTCTGACATTGACATTTTTTGAATTTTTCTACAAACTGAGTTAACCAGGCATCAATATGATTATTTCCTCAATATAATCTGAAATAAATATTCCCCATGAGTGAAGAAACAAAATCTATGATTATTTTGCTAACCGCTCTACATCTGTCTCATTGTGTACGATTGGTGGTACACAATGTGTCAAGTGGTATTATTTCAATAATTTGATAAATTAAATACATAGAGTGTAGTTTTTATTATTAAAAATAGCAATTTTACATTTACAATAGAAAAACTGAAACGCAAGAAAATTTTAACAGATCTTAATACTGTCAAACTTTACATCAAATTTGGAATAAGATGCAAGGCGCTTGTTTTTTTGATCTACATTTTTTGGTTTTGGTAGAATTGATACAATGTCTGACCTTGCCACTGCAGCAATGTCTTCAACTAAAGGAAAATAAAGCAGCCTTGAAGCTTACCACCTTTTCTTAAAAATGACACTTTAAATTCATTATCGTCTAATATCTTGAGAACTTTAGCAACATAAAATATATTGTTTTCAAATTTCACTAATACAAAATTATCAATGAAAATTTCTGTACTAGCATCAATGTCATAATCGTCTTCCAACTGTAAATTTTCACATTCATCGCCAGAAGAATCATCGTAATTTATTAGTTCTTTACTTTCCTCGGATGAAGTGCTATCACTTCGTTTATTTTTTTTTCTGCTTTGGTGTTGAGCCGCTTACCTTATTTAAATTGACCCTAATTCGTTTATTATTCTGAGGAGTCATTTTTTGGTTGTTGCTTGTAGTTTCAACTGATTCAAGTCAGGTATGTTAGTTAAAATTGCACTTTTTTTAGTTTTCCTTGCCTTTACACCTTTTCTCTTTTCTGCTTTTGGAAATCCCTTAAACTCATGAGGGGAGATGAAAGAACTTGAATTCGCAGATGATACTACTGATAATACTTCTTGATTTTCAGGTGTCTTCGATAAGAATGATATAAACATTTCTGCCGACTCTGGTTGTGGATTTGGCTGTTCAGTTTTATTTGGTCTATCAGTCACAGAACTGCCAATGAAGTCAGCTTCAGAAAAATGTCTCTATTAAGGGGAAAAATTCTCGTTTTATTAAAACCTGACAGAATATTAGTAGGTGTTAATGCTTTCATATATGCCTCTCCTACATATTGTGCTATCTGGTATATTGAAATAGGTTCACCAGGATGGTTCAGCAACCATGAGTCTATAGCAGCATTGTAATATGCTTTAAAGGGAGAGAAAATTGAAACATCAAGGGTTGCAGTTTGTTACTAAAATGTGGAGGCAGAATCAGTATGATTACACCATTATCCTTTGCCAGTTGATCAACTTGATATGTTACGTGACTCTCATGATTGTCGTAGATCAGTATGGAAGGGTTTTCAATTGAACTGTTGCTAAACTTGATGAAATGTTTCGTAACGTCAACAAACAGCTCGTTATTCATCCATTCACTTGGATTTGCCAAACCCAGTGTCCCAGGTGGAGCTCCTTGTGTCCTCCAAGCTCCTTATATGCTCCTTATAATATTTCCTTGGAAAAACCATAACAGGAGGCAGAAACGTACCATTCGCACATACAATTACACATGTAGTAATAAGACCCTTTCACCGCTAGTACATTCAGCTGTTTTACACCTTTCTCCGCAACGACTTTCTTAGGTTTCTGCACTGTTGTTGTACTAGTCTCATCAAGGTTATATATCCTGATATTAGACACAGGTGATGGATATCTAGAATAAACGGCATGTAAATTGTCGAAGAACTTGTTGACATTGTGTGGATTAAATTATGTTAATCTTGATAAACTGCAACCCTTTTGTTGACGTATACTGAGGTTCCCACGCCTATTTAAAAATAAACGGAACCATTGGAGTCCAGCTATTTTACCTTTGTTCCAATTCGCTGGAACTAGAATATTGTTTTTAATTGCCATGTCATATGCTACCTTTCGTGCTTGAATGGTTGTTAATCCGTAGCTCATTTTGCTACATAGTCACACAGAAAAATTTCCTGTTCCTCTGAAAACACACGTCGTACAGCATAATTGGCTTCCATTCGATGATCATCTGGATTAGTACGTTTTTTTGCGACATATCTTTGTATTGTCTGAAATTTTACTCGGTGTTCAACGGCAGTAATTCTTAATGATTTTCCGTACAAAACATCTTGTACGGCACTTTTCATATCATCGGAGATGAATGTCGCTCCATTCCTTGGTTTTTCTTTTGCGCACCATGTCTCTAACAAACATAATAAACTTTTATTCTACTTATACAACATATCATTATAGCATAAACACTTGTACAAATTTTAGTAGTACACAATGGGACAGTCTCATTGTGTATTATCACCGGTGTCTCATTGTGTACCAAGTAGCATTGTTGTAAACAAATCAAATAATCATATTTAATTTTTAGTTTTGAGACATGACTATTTGAGGTTAGACTAACTTAACTGTGGTATTTTACGCATACATTTGTAAATTGACACAAATCAACAATTAGTTCTAATAAGTCGACAAAACTATATAAAAAGTAACTTCTTACCTTAATTAAACAGTTTATTAATGTAACTTTTACGAGGTCACGTATGAAATGGTGGTATTTTGAATGGCGCTGTAAAATGACATTTCTGGGATAATGTTGGTTGCAGAATTGAAACTTGGCGGTAAATTAAAAAAAAAGAATGTCTTATTGTGTACCATGTCTCATTGTGTACTACTCTCCTCTAATGAAGAAAACAAAAATACTGTTATATTTTTATTTTGTCCTCTACCAGAGTCAGCGAAGGTGTGCAGATTTTCAACACTTTACGTTAAGTGAGTATTTAAAAAATGGAGTAACACCATCACTGGTCTTTTTACCCTTTGATCCTGGTACCAGGTAAAATATATTTTTACTGTTACTTAAAATATGCACTTTAAACCAAAAAACTGAAAATTGTCTTTTACAGTAGACATCATTAGATGTTATATTGGATACACAAGTTTTTCCCAAAATCTACACAGATTGATTTAAACGAATTTGTGTCTTTGGCAGCTAGTCTTTCATTACGCTTTAAGTCATAAAACTTTTCTGCTTTTAACTTGTGCAGTTTTAACTTAGTGTTTGCTACCCTTATTTTGATGTCAACTTGTTACTTTTCATTTGCAGTTGCTGAATCTTTTAAGTCACTTGCCAACGATTGGTTTTTACCAAGCATTTGTTCGCAGAAACTGCAGGTGTGCGTTGTAGGATACTTGACGGAAATATTGTAACATGTATTGAAAATATTTCTGTATGAATCAACAGAAAACTGAACATTTGGGTTAGCCACTTTAAAAAGCCGGAAGATTTTTGGAAGATTACATTAAGGTTTTCTGGTAGATACTTTCTTTTATAATCCTGAAGACAAAAATGAACTCCCCACCATCGAATGATTCTACATATATGTTGTTTTATGAGCCAAACTTTTTCTTCGGATTGCTCTTCTTCTTAACGTGCCCTATCAAGTCCCCTTGACGTTGGCGATTAACATGGCGAAACTGTCTCTGTCTCGAGCTATTCTAAATAGTTGCTCAGCTTTCTTTATTCCTGTCCACTCCTGATATTCTTCAACCAAGAGGCCTGCTTTCTGCCAATTCCTCTGCGTCCTTCGATTTTACCCATCATAATAAGTTGAAGAATATTATAATCGGTCTCCCCTTACTACGTGTCCATAATAGGCCATCTTTCTACATTTGATGTTATCAAGCAGCTCGCGAGCAGCATTTGCTCTCTCAAGGACTGCCACATTTGTCAGCTTAGCCGTCCATGGAATTTTAGTATACGTCTGTGCAGCCACATTTTAAAGGTCTCCAGACGATTAATGGTGGATATTTTAATGTCCTGCTTCGACACCGTATAAGAGGACTGACCAAATGTAGCATTTAACCATGCGCTTTCGAAGTTGAAGTTTGCAAGTTATCATTGAAGAATAATGACCTCATTTTTAAAAATGTCGTGCGGGCTATCTCGATTCTACATTTTATCTCTTGATCTGGATCTAGTTGTTCAGTAATATGGCAACCAAGATATTTATGGTTATAGTTATGGTTATAGTTATGGTTATAGATATGGTTATAGTTATAGTATATGTTTAGGGTTTATCGGATAGCTTATGGTTTCTATTCAAATGTTTACCTCGCTACTCCTTAGGAGCCACGCCACAACTTTTAATGAGTTTATCAAAAACTCAATTTTTTTTTGAAACCATGAATTGCAGAAAAAGCTTTTCTGCCAACATAAAATTTGGTAGCCACTCCTTTTAATACGCCTCTACCTTTTTGTTTTCATGATACATTTTTTAACTTGTCGTTTTTATTGCCAACCCTATGTCTACGCTTGTACTGGTAAGATAGAAATAAAGCCACATAAGTGAGAATTATATTCATTTGTGTGCGCCAACAAGCTAAATTTGTTAACTATACTATATCTAATCTCAAAAGGTATTGAATCAAAACATTTTTTCTTGTAGTTACGGCAGATCCTTGTTTGTGACTCTGCCCCCTGATTTTCTTAGCTACGTGTAGCATTCTTCCGAATCCTTTTCTTTTTCTCGCCGAACTTTGAACAAAAGCTCCACCACTGCTGTGGTGCACTCAGGGGGGGGGGGGTTGGAGGTTAATCCCCTAGTGCATATAAAGTAAAAAATATATAAAGAATAATAATAGGAAAATCTAACTTCTCTTTCACACACAATACAAAAAATCCAAAACGCTAATTTAATAATTAAATTACCACTTTAAATATGTAGAATACAATAATTATTGTATAAATACACAATATTTAATAATATTTTTCATTATATTTAGATGTTTCTTATGTTTTTCTTCATTACGAGTTTGATTTGTACAAGAAAATGTAGTTTTCAGAATACATTCTACATTCCACAAATCTTCGTGTGACCTTCAGTATCCTTCGAAATTTGACCGGCGGCTACCCATGTGTCATCAAACCACAAAAACGAAAATTGTTTCAAAATAATTACTCTTAATGTTTGTCCCCTGTACAAATATTCATTGTCTGATATTTAATCATTAAAATAAACAAAGTTTTAAATTAGTGCTTCGTATAAAGGTCGCAGCTTGTAGATGTATGTGAAAAAGAGAATATTTCGCAATAAAGTATTTGTTTCAGAGGATATTCACACGTATATAGTTAGTTATTTATTTTTTTAGTTTTTTTTCATAAGGTTATAAACTGGACTACATTGTATTAATGTCTATGTGGGTTAAGGTTAGTTGTAGGTAAAGGTTTTTATTTTTAAGAAAAAATCAAGCTCGCATGAAGAGATAAGTAAACCAATTAAAAATTAAATATTTTGTTTTTAAACAATAGTAAACATAATATTAACCTTCATCTTCTTCTTATATTATTTTGCCCCTTCAAGCGCCGATTGTGTTTTCTGTTCTTCCTTTACCATTTTTTTCATGTATTTCTATTTTTGAGCTATTATCTTTAATTTGTCAATAATTTTCTATTTATTCCGTTCTATTTCTTCCTCTAATCTATCCATGCCTTTTCTTTTTCTTTCTACTTCCCAATTCTAATATTTGTCTTTTAATTTTTTCGGGTTTCATTCTATTAATATTTTTGAACCAAACCCTTTGCTTCTGTTTATTGTACTCAGTGATAGGCAGTGGCGTAGCTAGGGGTGGCGTAGGTGCGGTCCGCCCCGGTCACCGGTTTATGATGCAACCCGAAACACTAGCATAAATCTGGTAATGAAATAATGAGTCTGGTAGGAAAAGAAAATATGTATATTAAAAAGTGTTAAAACGGTGTCGAAATGTAATATAAAAATCTAAATAAAGAAGTAAAATAAGAAATATTTAAAAAGTATCAACTGAAAAAAATAAATAAACACATAGAAAGCACAAAAGCCCTAACGTCAGTAGAATAATTAAATTTATGAAGACAACAAATAAAACTAACATTATTATCTTCGTATTCTTTTTAGCCTTTTCTCGTCCATTTTGTACATAGGCCTCCCCCACTCCTTCCATCGATCTCCATCCTGAGCAACATACTTCCAATTTGTTCCAACTATTATTTTTATGTCGTTCACCAATCTCATCTGTGGTCTTCCTCTTGGTCGTCTACGTTGTATTGTGGCGTTCCAACGTTGGTCTTTTTGCCTAGCAGTGTGACCTGCTAGCTTTGCCTAGCGAAGCTCCATTTGAGTTTGGCAATTTTTTCTGTGATATCATCAACTTGTCTTTTTGGTCTTACCTGACTTACCTAATTTTGTCCAGGTTTGACATCCATATGTCATGATAGGAAAGACGCATTGGTTGAACACTTTACTTAAGTATTGAGGTATTTTGCTGTTCTTCAGTATCCATCTGATTTTTCCAAATCATGCCCATGCCAGTCTTGCACTTCCAATATCCGCACTTTGGTTTTCTTTGTCAAGTTTCAGAGTTTAGCCTAGGTAGATATATTCCTGGACTTGATCTATCTCACAGCCATTTATAGTTATACGTCTGGGATCGTCTGTGTTGGTCATTGTTTTTGTTTTTGTCATATTTATTTTAAGGCCGACATATTGGGAGCTGTCTGCGAGTTCTTTCATCATAATTTGTAATTTCTCGAATGTGTTCGCTATAATCACGATGTTGTCAGCGAACATGAGGTGGGTTAACTTGTTGCCATTAACGTTGATGCCATATGTTGACCAATTTGTAGTTTTAAAGACTTCTTCTAGGGCTAGATTAAAAAGCTTTGGAGATATTACGTCGCCTTGTCTAACTCCTCTCTTAATGGGGATGGGATTTGTATTTTCATGTTGTACCATCATAGTTGCGTTTTCATATATATTATGTATTAGTTGCCTATATTTTGAATCTATTCTACATTTATTATTGACTTGTTCTGTAGGAGCATCTCAATACTATCACATGCCTTTTTATAATCTATGAAGGCAATAAATAGGGGTAGTTGGTAATCATTTGCTTCTCTATTATCAGCAGATGGTTCCTCATATCAGCAAATGGTCTGATCTACTATATCCTTTGCAAAAGTGTTCAACCGGTTGGTAATTATTTATTTTGTAAATCAACCGATTGTTAATGATTCTCATAAACAGTTTGTATACTTAACTCTACATATCAGATCTGTAATTGAACGGTAGGCCGCAACAATGTTGTAAGCGTCAGATTGGGTCAAAATAAGGTTTTAATGCAATATTGTTGTATATCCAAAGACCAATGCGAGCATCTTTCAATCTGGCTAAAAACATTTTGCCTTTTCTTAGTTTTTCGTACCGCAATGTTGGTATCCGTGAAAAAAAACTTTGTATGTACGTCACTGTTAAACTACTATCACTGTAAAAATGGAGGTTAACGTGTCGCTGTCTAGTCCCGTTGCACATAATATATAAGGGACAAACGCAAAATCAATATTAACAAGTAGAAGACGAAACATTCGTAAGAGTCAGAGAAATGAAGGTGAAGCATATGTATCTGCTAGAAACGAGAATGTACCAGCAATACCTCGTCCACATAAGGTGAGTGCAACAATGTTGTATATTTTGTTACGAAACACATTTTTTGTAGCCTTATCATTGTCATTAGCTTTGTTATGATCTGTGCTCGTCCGTAATGGGTGTATGATTTGAAATTCGGCATCTTTTGATAATTACGACAACTTCAAATAAGTATTTTTATATTATAGGAGCGACTATGTAAGTGCAAATCTGTTGCGAGGCTGCTAAAATTCAAAGCCAGTTTGGAGATCTTAAAACATTTCATAGGCTGGATAATAATGCACAAACTGCGCACCTGGTCAGTTGTATGGAACTCAAGAGCCACAACGTAGACGGACTCCAAAAGACAGCTCCAGACGACAATGTATTGTAAGATACCACATCCAGATTGGACTGAAGAAATTACCAGTGTGCAAAAAACTATATGTCAAGCATTTGGAATAACACCTCAAAGAATCCAACACATTTAGTAGAAAATAAAAACAGATATGCCGCTACATGATCAGCATGGAAAACACAATAATATGCCTAATAAAATCAACGAAACTGATAAAGAACTTATAATAGAGCACATAATGTCGTTTCCACATCAAGAAAACCATTTTAATTTTGCTGCATTTACGAAGAACTGCCTTCCTTCTGAATTAAACTTGAAAAAAATGTACAAACTATTTTGTGAAAAGTCTCTGCAATGCAGTGTTTCCCGGCGTACTTACACTGACATATTTCAATCAGACTTTAATCTGCGCTTTGATCTGCCTCGCTCAGATACGTGTACGTTTTGTGATAAAATGTATATCAAGCTTGTGGTTACTCCAGACGGTCTAGAAAGAAATGCTACTATTGTTGAACTCTACCATGCACGTGCTGAGACTGTATACAAAGCATTAAAGTTTAATGCTGAAAAGGCTAATCCACAACTCGTCGTACTCTTCACTGATCTTCAGCAAGTGTTGTACTGTCCAACATTGACTCATTTTTCAGTGTTCTACCAACGTCAGTATGCCACTCACAACTATTATATTACGATGCAGGTTTAAACGATGCCACTAAGATGTTATTGCATTAATATATTGGTAATAGTGGTTCTACAGATATCGCTTCAGCTTTTCTGTTTTACACAAAACTTAATCTTTCGTCCATTGAACTCAGGAGAAATAAAAAATCTCATAGTCTGGTATAACCGCTGCGTTGGCCAGTATAATAACTGAAGAATGCTGTCCATGTTTCCTTTGCTGATTGTGAATAGATATTTCACTCAAGTAGAACAAAAGTTCTTAACTAGCGATCACAGCTTCTTATCTTGCGACCGTGACTTCTCGCTCATAGAGAGAAAGAAAAAAAGAACAATGGTGAATGTACTTTTCGACTGGGTGGCAGTGATTGCCAACTCACGTCCCAGCAAGTCCTTGAATGTGTAGTACATAGAACAAAAGGACTTCAAAGACTTTTCAGCATGTGAGAACTACTTATGAAAAGATCACAAATATAAGGTCATTGAGTACCTTTGGTTCAAATTCGACAGTGATCCTACTAGAATAATGGCTAGAACGTCTCACAACGTCATGCAACCTTGGCAAACATTCTCACTTGTAAATAAAAAATGGGTGCACAAGCCATCAGAGCATTCAACTACCAAATTGATGTGTTGCCGAATGCGTATACAGGCCTAACAAAATAAAAGAAGAAAAACACAAAAATCTTCTGTATATGTGCCAGTACTATAATCCAAATAACGAGAGTTTTATGACAAATTAGAATAAGACGGAACATTATATTTAAGTTAAATTTAAGGAACATTAAACTGTGTACCTACTTAGCATATAAAACTATTAATAAACATTTTGAATTTATTATAGTTTATTATTATAAGATACTTTTTTTAAAACCTAAATAAGCCAAAACATCGCATAGTAATCAGGTACAACACTGTTATATATCCAGTATATACAACATTGTTGCTGGGATATTTTTTTGAAAAAATTTTTTACCAGCATAATTTGTTTACACATCTATAACTTTATCTTGTAGTTAAGTTTTCAGTGCTTATTTTTATAAATAACTTGTCAATATGTTTTTTTTATCTCTTGCATAATCTCAATTCTGTCGCTTACAACATTGTTGCGACCCACCACTCAATTATTAACAGATTACAGACTAATAGATTACAGATTAATATAATTACAGACAAGACGAATAGAGAATTGGATTTATTGGTAAAGGCGGTCCATAAATGTTTTCCAATAATAAAAGCTTGAGTCGAATTGAATTTTTCATGCTTATAGATATTTATTAAAATATTTATAAACTTTGTAAGCATTTTCTATACACTAGTGAAGAATTCTCTATTACTACCAAATAAGGTGTATGTATATTAAAAGATACAATTAAAATAGATTTAAAGGGATCAGGTTTTATTACAAAACAATTAATAAGTATTTATTTTTAATAATTACCTTGATTCAAATTTCCTCTTTCATAAAAAGATAAATTTCAAATTTTGTGTGATATATTATTATATAAATGATGGTATTAAAAACGCTCTAATAACTAACAATGATTACACGGACATTGACACTTATAATACCAACTTTTCTTTAGTCATTTTATTATCAGGAAATTATAGCAAGATCTGCATTAATCTAGCCTATAAGCTAATCTAAGAAACTGTTTTATTTTTAACGATCTACTTTCTCCTATTAAAAGAGAGAAGCAGTGATCTTTCAATATGATAATATTTACTAGTTATTTTATATTTATATGCAATAAGTATTCGATATTATAATAATATTTTAGTCATTATTTCTTTAAGCAGGTATTAATACATCGTTAGGTTTAGGTACATCGTTATTTAGAGCTGCTGTCAATAAAGTCACGATAGCGAATATGCTAGCCAACATGATATCCAACGATCGATAGCGGTCATGGAACTAGAAGAAGAAGCAGGTATTAATAAAAATAGCTTGTTTCATGTTATAAATTTTATACGTGCTTTTTTTATTTGTATCAATTAAGTCAATATCATAATCATCGTCATCTACACCAGTGATTCTCAAAGTGATCTATATTGATACCAGACGCAATTGGTCTTATTTAACAAAATTAGAGCCGCTTCTTTGATTTTTCTCTTTTTACCATCTGTTTCTTTTAGAACTATCCTTGAATCTTTCCATTGAACCCTATGTTCATTTTCCCATGCATGTTGAGATCTATCAAACTTCTATTTTAATGTAAAATTGGTGTTCACTTATTCTATTATTTCATGGTCTTGATGTTTCAGCTAAACAGAAATAATCGCATTCACAAGGTATTTTATAAATATAATTCTTTGTTCTTTCTTGTTTATTGTTAGATTTACTTTTAGATATAGATCTCAATGTGTTTGTTGTTTTAAATGTTTTTGAAATATTGAATTTATTTTTTATCGTTTCAGGTTATTCTGATAATCCCCTTATGTATAGTATTGTTATTTTCCTTGTAATATTCCTTGTGGATGCTGTAGTATCTCGTTCTAAGTTATTCTGTTCCTTTTGGTCGATTCTTGAAGTTATAAACAATAAAGGATAATTATTTTTTTTAATAAAATAGATATTAACAAATGTTTCTCCTCTAAAAACGAATTTTCGTTACAACAGATAATTTTTGATTAAACCGGAGTCTCATACCCAGTATCGTTCTTTGAGATTAAAACATCCAGAAAGGTTGTGTTATTATATTTCTTTTCTATGGTAAATGTTATTGTCTCTTCTTTATCGTTTATATCATTCAGGAATGTGTCCATGAACAACTCTGATTCATGAGGCCATATTGAATCAAATTAAATTAAATTATTAAAAGAGTATCACCAAGTAACAAAAAATAAAATTTGTTTAATTTATTAATAAATTATATAAGGTTGAATGCTCAAATAAATGAACATTGAAAAATTAAAGGCAGATTTTGAGCTACAACTTTATTATTCAAATCTAGCCTTTTATTCAAAGTACTTTCGCTTTCTAAACGCATCAAGCTTGATAGCTCAAATTTGACGAAAAGCCCTGATGATGCTTTAGAAAGCGAAAGTACTTGGGCAAGATTTAATTAATAAAATTGTGCTCGATATCTGTCTTTAATTTTTCAAAGTTAATTTATTAATGTTTTGTATTTTGAGAACGCTTTCCGAAGTGAAAATTAAAATGTCAAAAACCAAATTAGTTTTCAATCAAAATAGTATTTGCAAGAAGTTTACTTTGTACGAGTGTCTAGTGTACGAACAATGGTTTTCGAGTGAAAGTCATATTATTACCTTAACCCTAAAATACGGGTCATACGGGTTTTTAAAATACGGGTCATTCGTAAATTTTACGACGCTCCTAAAACATCGGGCTTTTTCGCTTACTCTCGTATATTTTAACGATTTCCCCAATTGAGTACTTTAGTATAATCAGTCCAGATTAGTATTGAGCTTGATAGTCTAGCAGATGGTTGTTATAATTTCCAATTCTAAGATCATTTTGCGTCGCCTGATTCGTAAATTTTACGAATGTCGCGTGTTTACGTCATATGATAAATCGGCTAGTCTTGCATTTTGATTTTGAGTGTTTTAGTAACAAAAAATTAAGTTAAATTGGTTTTATCATTCTTATTACATTATATACTATATATTATATTGATCTTTTCTTATTAGGGTGTCAAGTCCAAATTGTTTGTCCATAAAGCAACTGGCGGAGGAAGTGGCACGTATTATAAATGGGGAAGAGAGTGATCCACACCGGTTTGAAGATAGTGGTAGTAACTGGGAGAGAATATAACATTCCAATTCAGACTGAAGAAATGGTAAAACCTAGTTCTGATGAAGATGATATTTCTTTATCACAAGTGCGTAAACATTCAAAAAAGTCTCATGATAAGAATGGTCACAAATGATCAACAGAGTTGCCTCAAAGATCTAAAAGAACAGCTGCTAGGAACATCGCTTTTTTCTGAAAATATATTTGATATAATGCTGTACTATACAAATGTAGATATTACCGTTGTAGCTTGAAAATACAGTGGCCACCAAACTACAAACACGAATTTCAAGCTTTATTTGCTATTTTAATTCCTTCTGCGACAAAGAAGGACAATCATTTATCAGTAAGGCCACCATTTCACGCAAGTTTTACAGATCTTGTATGAATTGTGTTAAATTTAATAACAAGGAAACTAGAGAAGAGAGGAGATAAATTATTCCTTTACACACATTCGAGAAATTTAAAACAACGTATCCATTTACAACTGGTTCACACCGGTTTCTCTTTGCTGATTAATTATTACACGATACCTACAAATTAACCATGATAGGAACCCATGCGTAAGAATCAGAGGGATATTCCCAAGGAGTTATTTAAAGTGAAAAACCGAAACTGTAATATATCAGTATTTTGGTTCGATCGAAAAAAGGCGTTAGTATCTTACATGTCAAAGAGAAAACAAGGTAGTTTTGATACTTTTAGCAATAGTGGAGGTGTAGTACCTACGACCAAATGTGACCAGCATAAACTCTTACGTTATTTATTACTTTTAATATGTTAAAAAAACATCTCCAGATATCAAATATATGATTGAGTTAAGCCTTTGTCTTGCAAAACCGTGGATGCTAAACAGATACAACACCGCAAGTTTAAATCGAAATATTTGCCAAACATGGCTAAAATCCTCAATATAACTAAAGAAGATTATGCAAATATGACCCAGAAAAAAGAGGAAAACTTGTTTCTACTGGCCAAGCAAAAAAAGGCGCAATCCGGAGAACACGGAGGAGAAATTTGTACCTTATATTTCTAAAAATACTCAAACATGTTTGTTTAATAATTGTATTCTTTTGTTTTTATACTTAGAATCTTAAATTTTTTTTCTATATAATGAATAAAAAATTCAAATATTTTTTTTTCAAATAAATTAAAAAAAAAAATATTAAATATTAAATATTCTATAGAGTAGTAAAAATTTACGGTAGCCTCGTATTTACGTTTGGCAAAAACGGCCCAGTGTTCTAGGGTTATCGGTTGTATTAATAGTTTGGCTATTAATTCAACTCGTTTTCCTGGATTTGAACGCCCAGATATCATTGTAGAGAAACCACTCGATAGTAAAGGAATTACCTTTTTCTACTCTCTTACTAGTAAATTGAATATTACCTACTATTTGGATGCTAAGTAAATACATCAAAACAGAGACTGACACGTAATGACTAGCACGTAATAAAAAAAATTACACTTTTAGTTCTATAAAAATGTGTGATATCACATAAGCCTTGTAAGTCACTTGGCCGAGTTACCATGGAAACGAATTAACAGACGTATTTTGACAAATTAATAGTATATTACATAACGAGAGTTGTTAAGAAGCTTATTACATGCGAGTAAAAAAGTTGCGCGCGAGCCGCGTAGCGGCGAGCGCAGTAATTTTACAAGCATGTAATAGCTTACAACTCAAGTTGTGTTACTATACTTTTTCTACCATTATTTTCGTTTATAAAAATAAAAATTAAATTACCACTATATTGACACTGACAGATTAATAATTTTTAATCTGTCAAAATAACGTCTGTTTATTCGTTTCCATGGTAACTCGACCAACTGACTTACGAGGCTTATGTGATATTAAACATTTTTATAAAACTGAAGCGTAATTTTTTTATTACGTGCTAGTCATTACGTGTCAGTATCTGTTTATGATGCATTTACTTAGCATCCAAATAGTAGGTAATATACAATTTACTAGTAAGAGAGTAGAAAAAAATTATTAATCTGTCAGTGTAAATATCATCATCATAAGTAGCTCGACAAGTGTTTTCAGATCTTGTTCCACTTGTTCCATGTATCTAAGTTTGGGTCTTCCCTTTGACCTTCTCCCTACTGGTGTTTGCCTCATTATATGTTTTGGCGTTTCAGTCTCCAACATCTATTCAACATGGCCCATCCAGTACAGTCCGATCTTTATGGATGTTATGATCTCGGGTTCATTGTATGCTGTGTATAGTTCAAAGTTATATCTTCTAGCCATATGTCATTTTCCTTTGCCCCCTTATATATGTGTATAAGGAGTTTTCGTTCAAATGTACGTCAGTGTAAATATAGTGGTAATTTAAGTTCATCGAATAGAGAAGATGAATTTAGTAGCACACACCCAATATTATGCAGTTAGCTGCGAACACTACCGACAACATATTACCAGAAAAATTTAGAGGAAGATGTGAAAAGGTATACAAGCAATTTATGGATTGGCGCACAACAAATAATGTAAATTCATTTTCTGAAAACGTACTCTTGGCTTATTTTGGAGAAATCGCTAAAAAAATTTAACCATCCTCATTATGGGCAATATATTCTATGCTAAGAAGTGTTATAACTTTGAAAAATTATGTTAATATTAAAAATTACCCGAAATTGCGAGCTAATCTAAAAAGGCAATCAGGTTTTAAAACAAAAAATCTAAAATTTTACATCTGATGAAATAAATCTTTTTTTAAATGAAGCTGCTGATGTACAGTACGTATTCTTCTTCTTCTTTTGGCACCATAACCTGTATAGGTCTTTGCCCGTCTGGCTATGTCCTTCCATTCAGATCTCTCTTGTGCCCTTCTTCTCCATGTCTTATGTTCATTGTTTTCAGGTCGTCTTCCACGTCATCCAACCATCTCGTTCTGGGCCTTCCTTTTTTTCGCCTTCCTATGGACTTCCATTGTAACATTTTTCTTTGTTGTTTTTTGCATCGTTTTGTCTCTGCACATGTCCCAGCCATGACAGTCTTTGACTTTTCACAAATCTTACAATGTCATAACCTTCATTTAACATCATTAACCTTGTCGTTTTTCCTGATTCTCCATGTGCCAATCTTCCTCTTGTACCGGGCCATATACTTTCCTCAGTATTTTTTCTCTCGAATGTCCTGAGTTGGGCTTCATCTTTTTTCGTCATTACCCAAGTTTCACACCATAGGTTATTACGGGTCTAGTCAGTGTTCAGTACGTATTAAAGGTAATGTTATGTATAATACTTTTATTTTCAGGTTATTGCAATTATTGGAGGAAAACAAGAGCTAAAAAAAATCTTAAAAATTTGTGACATTGATTGATTTAAGGACACTTGTTTATTGGTTATAAATTTTCGGATACGAAAAACCAAAATATCTAGATCTTTCGCTATTTCCAGGAAATTTCCATAAAATCTGCAAACAATATATTGAAATTCGACTACAGATTAGCGATCCGGCAAATAAATCAATTTTTTTTCTTAATTATCAAAAAGGTAAATGTACTAACAGGTGGTAGCATTAAGCAAAAAAAATTTTGTTTAGGCGGTGTTCCTAAACAAATAGCCGAATATTTTAAAGTTACCAGATCCCAAAATTGAACACAGGTCACTGTTTGAGACGAACTTCTGGCACTAATTTTGGTAGATGCCAGTGGCGATTTAATGGCTCTTAAAACGACATCGGGGATGGATATGTCGATGAGTCAATAAATAATAAGACGTTAACAGTCAATAGAATTTATAAGTCCAATTGAAAGTAATTTACAGACCTTTACATACACTGAAAATACCAATGTTTTAAAAAGACCACACTCTACAGTTTACGTCATCTCACCATTCAACCACGTATTATTGAACAACCGCCAAACTCGGATAAGGGTATAGTTATAAATAATTGGCAAAATTTTACAAAATAATTATTATAAATAACACGTTTAATTTAAATTGTTCCCGAATTTTGTTAAATAAATAAAAGTTACTTGTTTTACTTTTTGTTTTATAAACGAAAATAATCGTAGAAAAAGTATAGTAGACAACTTGAGTTGTAAGCTTATTACATGCTTGTAAAGTTACTGCGCTCGTCGCCATCGCGCTCGCGCGCAACTTTTTTATTCGCATGTAGTATGCTTCTTACAACTTTCTTTATGTAATATACTATTTAGTGTGCTGTGTCTGAAATTGGGATTATTATATTCTGGTGAAGATAACAACGAGCATCAAGTTACATGGTGTAAATTTTAAATATATGTAAATTAAAAAATAAATGAAATGTTCACTTTCGGTACTGTATATTTTGGCAAATACTGTGATATAATTTAAATATCGGTGTGAGCGGGTTTTTGTATAACCTGTATTATTTCCGTATTTCTGTATTTTAAGTATTTTCAGTTATATAAATATTAAATTTTATTCCTTCGTAATGATTTTTACTATCGAAAATATAAAGAACTTAATTTTTGTAAGGAGGTTTGTTTTTATTATCATTTTAATGAAGTTCCTAATTATTATGCGTTATTTTTAACGATATATCACTGACCTTAATTCATCAAAATATTATTTTTCTTTTTTAAATAGGACAAAACTATAATTATTATAAATAATAATAATTGTTACGATATAATTAAACTTGTTATATATTATTCTATAAAAATAATAATATTTAAGCGAAGAAAAAATAATAACTTTTATATTGACATAAGTTTAATAGAATGTTTAAGAGACATTATGAAAAATATTTATAAATTCTCTACTTTATTACAGCATGTAGTAATAATTGATAGCCTTATTGTATGTACTCATATTGTAAATTTATATTTTTTTAGCCTTCAATATGTATAATTTATTTCTACTGCAAAACTACTATGGTACAACCAATTCAATGGCTTTGCGCCTGAAAGTAAACTCATGGTTTTACCTTTGGCAATTATCGAGTTGAAGTTCTCCAAGAAATTCTGCGCTCTTGATAAAAGTCAGCAATTTTTTTAAGGGAGCTTTATAGGTATATATTACAATACTTTTGTTGAACATATATGCATGGATAGTGTAACTAAACATTTCACGTCCTCAGAGGTATAGCAGTTCCTTTCTCCTTTTCTAGGTTTAAGGTATGAACTATTAAGCTACTGTTCTGTAGCCATGTAATAATAATAATAACGTTTATTACTTCCCATTCTAAATATAAAACAATGTTTACAATATAATAGTTCAATATAATACAACTACAAATTAATTATAAGTTAAATATTTTATACAAACAAATAGTTGTTAGCAATAAAACAAAGAAGAAATATCCCTGATGAACAGAGGTTGTGCTCAGGAGATTACACTCATTTACACTATTTAAATATTAGTTCTACAGTACTGTCAGGTTGATATTATAAAATAAATATTGTTACAGTATTAGTATATAGTACAGTACTAGTTATATGAATTAAATTAATTAAAGAAGATCGCATTCAAAATTTCTGATCCAGTGTTCCTAAGAAATTTTATAAAAATGGACTTATTGACGTTGAATAAGTTGATTTTTCTTATGTAGGTTTTATAGATCTCGGGTAAATAGTTATATATTTTAGGAATGAAGTAAGTGACATTGTGTTTATTCCATTGATGTAGAAGCCACTAGTTTTTGGACTTCGTATTGAACATTTTTCTAGTGCTTGTAAGTTTTGATAGATTTTAATACATGTTTTATTTTTGTATGTAAGCAATATAGCAAACAAATTTAACGGTATAACATTAGAAATGCTCATGCGTGATAAAGAAGTTTTGATGAATATACTCCTTGCATGTTGTCTACATTCTGTATCTTTAGCTTTGAGCCATAGACTTCCCATCATACATTTCTGGTATGGATTTTAACAAGAACTAAGAGTCATGCCGATTTAGTACACAAGTTTATCTGTTATTTACAAGGTCACAGCTCTTGTCAAAATCCATTACCTTTAGTGTTGTCATCTCTGTTTCTGACATTATTTTTGTCCTCTCTGTGTTTATGCCGAGTATGTCCATTATTAGTTTGATGACTGTTTTGTAAATTCTGCCTTTCATTTCTTTCCCGATATTTATTAATTTCTCCATATTGTTTCATTCAGGCAGCCTGCGGCTCTGTTTTGCTCTACTCACTTAATCTTCCACTTCGGTTTCGATCTTTCCGTAGCTAGATAATGTGATGCCTAGATTTAAACTCCATCACTTGTTCTATTAGTCTGGCCTTCTAGCTCCAATTTATATCTTAGTAAATTTGCTGTTATAACCATATATTTTGTCTTTTGGGAAATTAACATGTTCAATTTTCTGGCGATTATATTAAATTGGTACAGCATACGTTTTCAATCATCTTCACGTATTGTGGCGTCTGCGTAGGAGATTATTTTAAGTTGTTTTTCTCCCATTTGGTATCCTTTTGTAGTTTCTACTTTTTTAATATTTCATTTATAATCATGTTAAATGATACAGGACTCTGGGAATCCCCTGTCTTTATCTCATTACCAGCTTCAATAGGTCAGTTAGTTCTTCTTCTACTTAACTTTATTGAATTGTTTTGGCAGATATTTTCGATCGTTTTGATTTGTTCTTCTGTTATAAGTTTTACAGTGTTATAATTTCATTCAATTTATTTTATATAACTTTTGTTGTTAATTTTAGTGTTGTGTTTTAATAAACTAATTACTCTCGTAATTTCTGTAGTTAGATTTGTCTCTCTTTTTTAAAGAAGGACTCAGTTAGTAGGATGCTTGATCTCGCATTCCTTTAGGAATTCTGTTTTGTTCTATTATTTTTTGGGTTAGTTTTAGCATGTTGTTTTGGTAGATCTGGTCAATATTCTGCCCTCTCCTCTCCTTCCCTATCTAGTCAGGATGATACTTGACAAAAAATAAAAACATTTTTTAACTATAATCACATAAATACTCTACTAAAGAATATCTTTATTTTTGTTTTTTAATGAGTTTCATCTTAGATCCAAATAAACTAATAAGTGAAAGAGAACGTATTAATAGTTGAAAGTTCTTCTCTAGAACTGCAGAGAATATTTAATAACCTGTTCCATCTATTTAAAAAAAAAACAAATTAGACTAACAAGATCATCATGAATTTGTTGTAATTTAAGTTTTTTGTTGTTTATTGACAAAAAAATTATATTTTTAATCATTTGGCCATAAATTGATGTACCATCAGTTACAATCTGAGGTTGTCAGTGAAAAAACGCAGAAATGTAATAGGTCCTTAATACTAATTTACGTATATATATGTCGTATTATACATTAATTCTTGTTATTAAAGATCCAATTCCGATTGTGCTTTAAGAATTTTATCCGTTTAATGAATATTGTTCACGATTTTTTCATTGATCTTTATTTCCTTAGTACTTACCTTTTATGGCTTTTAAGAAGATTTCTTTAGAATAAACAATAAATAGAAGGAAAAAAAGGGAAAAGGGATATATCCCTATCTAACACCTTTCCTGGTACTAATTTCCATTGACCTGGTAGCTTTTACTTTTATTCTGGCTTTTAGGAACCAGCAGATTTGTTCTCTTCTTCTATCAATATCCCTGTTATAAAGGTATTTTATTATGTAATTATTGTTTACTCTGCAAAAAGCACTTTTTAATTGATTGAAATAAATGTATACATCTTTCTGTTGATCCTTGAATTTTTATGACACAACTTAAACACAGAATAACCCTTTTTAGTGCCGATCTCCTTTTTGAATCAAACAGTTTACTCATAATGTTTTCGGTGTATTCTGCTCTGTATTATCGTGTTTTTGGGAAAAGGAATGAATATTGATTTCAGCAACTTCTCAAACTAAAGTTATGTACAATACATGGTTTTACAAAATTTAATAAAATAAATCAAAATTAGACAAAATTTAAAAATGAGCTTTCGTGTACGTTATAATCGTTGGCCTATTAGGGAGCGATCCCTTGTCGTGTTTAATACTCTATTCTACATTCCACTCTTCTATTTTTGAACCCAGTCCATGATGTTCTCCTACTTTGTATCTCTATCGTATATTTTCACTTCCAGCTTTGTCCCATAGTATCTTACCATCAAGTTTTCGATAGGGTTTTCATTTCTGCTGTT
Source organism: Diabrotica balteata (assembly GCA_918026665.1). Lineage (NCBI taxonomy): Eukaryota > Metazoa > Arthropoda > Insecta > Coleoptera > Chrysomelidae > Diabrotica > Diabrotica balteata. The sequence continues at coordinate 30,014,971 of OU898281.1, read as the reverse complement.
TCTAGCATTCTTTTTGTGTCGGGTGGTACATCTGCTACATATTTCACTACTAGTCTGATGACTGTTTTGTACATTTTGCGTTTCATTTCTTTCACGATATTTTTATTCCTCCATATTGATTCATGCAAGCATACTATGTGTGATGCCCAGATATTTAAAATCCATTACTTCTTCTTTTATCTGTTCCTCCATCTGCAATTCATATCTGAGTATATTTGCTATTATAACCATGCATTTTGTCTTTTTTGGTGAGATTACCACGGTAAATTACAGAAATATCAAAGAATATTATTTTTACAAACTCCTTCTGATGACGGGTAGACCCAGAAACACGTGTCAGGGAGTGATAAGAGACTCAAATTAAATCCAAACGCAACCTTCTTCGTATATTTATCGTTCTTACTAGACGCAATGAGTACAAGAATGATGGTAATTTATATGGGTAAATTGTTGGTGCATAGTGGAATATAATTATTCCCAGCACCGCTCTAAATGGCTTGATTAAGCTTGGGTATACAGTTTACTTTAATTGCTATCGACGTATCTTCATCTTTCCTCACTAGAGGTCTCTAGTTGCATACTCTGGTAGTTATTTTCCTGTAATTGCCAGAGTAGTCGGAGCGTTTTGATTTGGTTTGAGTCTTCTTACAAACTCCTTCTGATGACGGGTAGACCCAGAAACACGTGTCAGGGAGTGGTAAGAGACTCAAATTAAATCCAAACGCAACCTTTAACCTAACCTAACCCAACCTAACCTTTTTCGGATATTATTTTTATCAGTTATTGTTTTATTTGTTCTTAGCTGATTCGTTAACTTTAGACCTTTTCTGTCATCAATTATTTTTAATGTCATTTTCTCTTGGTAATGGATTTTTGATGGACTTTTGTCCATCCAGCTCCATATATTTTAAAGTCTACGATCTTGATTTTCTCTTTATCGGAGTTCACTGTCCCGTTAGCAGCTTCTTTTGTAATATGATCTTTGGGTAGTTTCACCCATCCCACTGCAGGTTCCTATGATTTCCTTCCTTTTTTGATTGACTTAAGTCTTACCAAACTATCAGCAATAATAGGATTGTGGTCATAATTAGTGTTTAAGCTACGTTTTCACATTTTTGTTACTAATACTGAATCAATGAAATTATTATATAATCAATTTGATTTTGCACAATACTATTGCCGTTATCTTCAGTGGATTTTCAAATGTATAAAGTGTCTGTTATAATTATACATTTTAAATGAGCATCAGAAGAGGAATAAGGAAGGGGAAAGACGAATAATGTATTAACCTAATGAGATTTTTTTTAGTATAATAACTTACTAACATCCTTTATAATGTTAGTATTTGCTTAATATAAGTATTTGGTAGCAAATTCTAATCACCCGGATTATTTCGAAGGTAGGGACGCTTCCACGCTAGTTTATTTCCTTAGTAGGTAGTATAATCTTACGGAGTTCGCTGTTCGCTATCTACAGTGCGTTCTGGAACTGAGTATTGCGGTCACGGTGATAATACCGCGAGCTTGAACTGTGTGAATTGATATTATTGTTAGTTTAAAGTGCATTCGCTATTTAACTTTTTTATGTAAATCGTTTGTTCATTTAAAAGTAACTAGTGTCATTAGATATTCTAAAAATAGGTAAGTTGGAAAGTACTAGATTATTTTAGTTTATAATTGTTTTCATTAGTTTTATTTTGATAATGTCCATACATTTAAATTGTTTTCTTAAAGGAAATTTTATAAAAAAAATACCAATATTTTTCATATAGTTTTTCTTTTTCTGTTTTTGTGTTTAAACAGCTTTAATTACGAATACCATCATTTCAACGTGACTCATTTACTCCTTTAGTTTCATATTCTTCGATTTGGAAATGCAACAGCACAGTTGTTTGGTAGAAGATTACAACGTCTTTAGACAGGATTATTCAAATCGGAAAAATTATAAATGTCAATTCTTTCTTGTCTCAGTTTTGTACCAAAATTATAGTTCCATATTCTTCTTCTGGCAATATGGTTGAAGTAATTTAGATATGGTCCGTTTATTCTTTTAATAGCCTATCTTTTATATTAAGCTCTTCGAGAATTGATGGTTGGTTCTATGTTCTGTCCAGGACACGCATACAATTCTTCTGTAGACCCAGATTTCGAAGGCTTTGATCTTACTTGTATCGATTTTTTAAACGAGTCCATGTTTCAGCTACATATGAAAAAATGGGTATAGTGTATTTTTATGTATGAGAGAGTAATAAAACAATAAATTATGTATGTAAATCCCTAAACTGTTGATACGGGTGACTCAATGAAAAACAGATATTTGTCAACAAGTTTACAGAAGTATATAGAAAACAAGTTTTAAATTGAGTATGACCACCAGGTATAAAGGTTGGAGCAGAATAGAATACAATAGTTGTGAGGGTTACTAATCCCTAAATAAGGTTGCCAGTGTCGGAGTGATGGAGGTTAACAGGTACTAATGAATTTGCAAGAAATGTAAGATGTTTATTTTATTGGTTATATATAACCAATAAAAGTTTAATAAGTACCTACCTATTTGCAAAATAAAGTTTAATTCTTTAGATAAAATAAAACGTTTTATTTTATCTGAAATGAGTGCATTTCACGAAGTAAGGGTTTCAACAATCAAACATTTAATTCTTTAATTCCAGGAATCTACGACAGTAATTGACTAGATAATTACCTTCTAAACTTATTCCACAGAAAATGTGATAGTGGGTTTTTCCATTTTGTAGGAAGGTCCAAGTGGCGTATTCAAAATTCTTAACAGTTCACTAAAAGTAGGTACTTCAGTTGCAAGGTGCAGTTTATTGTGTATACTAGTGTTATGGAAAATTTGGAAGTGCCGTGTAAACGCCGAAAAATTGGTCCTTTAACAGTTAATGAAAAAACATTAATATTTAATTGTTTTAAATCATTTACAGACAAACGTTTATGTGAAAGTGTTGATGAGACCGTTGAGTTAGTTAGCAGTACACTTGGTGTTGGGAAATCTACGATTTACAGAGTTATTAAAGAAGAGAAATGTGGTAGTTTTCAAATGCCACGTAATGCTCCAGGGAAACCAAAATTTCAAATAGAATATCATTTTAAAGAAGGACTTCGACGGAAAGTGCATGAATTCTTCTTTAGACAAGAATTTCCAACATTGGATAAAGTTCTTGTCTCAGTTCGAGATGATAAGGATTACCCAGAAATGAGTCGAAGTACGTTATGGAAACTTTTAAAAGAAATAGGCTTCCGCTGGAAAAAGAATCCCAGAAAGTCTATTTTATTAGAAAGAAGCGATATTGTCATATGGAGAAGACATTTTCTAAGAACCATAAAGGAAATGAGAAACCAAAAAAGAAAAATATTTTATCTTGATGAAACATGGATCAACGAGGGTCATACACCAAATAAATTTTGGCAGGATGAAACTGTTACAAGTCAAAGGCACGCTTTTGTAAATAACTTATCTACTGGTTTAAACCCACCATCAGGAAAGGGACGCAGGCTGATAATAGTACACATTGGCAGTTCAGACGGTTTTGTTGAAGGTGGTTTATTAACTTTTGAATCAACTCGTACCGGTGACTACCATGAAGACATGAACGCTGATGTCTTTCAAGAATGGTTCGAACAAATGATAGATCTTCTTCCTAAGAACTGTGTAATAGTAATGGATAATGCAAGTTATCACTCCAGACTTATAGAAGGACTGCCCACAACCAAGTGGTTAAAAAAAGACTTGCAGAATTGGCTGAGTTCAAAAAATATTACGTACCATCCCGGATCTATAAGAAAGGAACTTTATTCGTTGTGTGCCCTTCATAAAGAAAAATTTAGAAAATACGAAATTGATGAAATTGCCAAAAATCGTGGAATGACAGTACTTAGATCCCCACCATATCATTGTGAATTAAACCCGATTGAACTGTTATGGGCACAGATAAAGAGTGAAGTTTCAAGAAAAAATACCACTTTTAAAATTCATGATGTTAAACAGTTGTTTTTGGAGGCCGTAAATAATGTAAAACCTGAAAACTGGGAAAAGGCAGTAAATCACACTATTAAAGAAGAGGAAAAAATGTGGAAGCTGGACAATATTACTGATAAAATGATCGAGCCAGTTATTATAAATCTTGGTTCTGAAAGTTCATCTTCTGAATCTGATTTGGATTTGTAACAAGTAGCTGTAAGTTTTATATTAATATTTTTATTCATCTATTTAACATACCTTAGACGGTTTTAAAAACTCTTTTTCTCTTTTGTAATTTTTAAAAATTAAAAAAAAATGTGAATTTTTTAAAACCCTTTTTAATGTAGGCCAGTCAGTTCTAATATAGTGTGTGATAAAAGAGGTCACTTTTGTTTACATACACATAACACTTTATAACACTGAAATAATTCATTTATTTTTTACAATTATTCAAAGTAATTTTTCAATTAATCTTGAGCACACCCATGGAGTGGTCGGAGGTACCAGTTAAAATTATGCTAATTACTCTCTCGTTCATAAAAATAAACTATAAAATATTTGAACATTGACCAACCTGAGCTTAGTATTTCTTGTTATTGTTCGGGCTTTCCATATTTTAATGAATTTAGCTGTTGCGGTTCAAGCCATTTGCTAGTATACGCTTGATTTCTGGAGAGCTATCGCCATTGTTGGTTATTATAAAGCCCAAGTAGACAAATCCGAACAGGGCAAGAATGAATGCCCTCTAAGAGGAAGAAATGTTAAATTGTATTGAACCGGCCGTTAATAGTAAGAGTTAAGAGGACCAAATTAAAGTATGATTTTTATTCTGACCCAGACAATTGTTAGAAAATAAATGAAGTTCAGTTACTGAATCTGAAACATTTTGTTCAATGTAGTCTACAAAAAAAGAAGTTACATCATTTGCTCCTTTTTTTGCTTGTCCTTCGTGATATAAGAAAAACTGAGCATTCTCAGTTTTTAAATTGTAAACACAAAAATTGTTCACAGTCGACTGTTGAAGGTAGTACATCTCTTGCACTGAAACTTTTGGAAAATCTACATTTTGCATAAAATCAAAAACAAAACCCAAAATATTGGCACTTTGTTTTGATAATTCTTTAGAATTCGCCAATGATGAATAAAATGGATTGGCTTGACGTTTTTGCATCATTAGTTCTGCTGCAGAAACCTTTTTTGCAGTTTCATTAAGTCTAGGGTCTTTGATCCGTTTATTGTTTTCCTCGCAAACGTTACATGTATGACTAGGCGGCCGGCCAAATCTAAAATTAAAGTTTTTCTTAAAGTGCTATGATAAAAACTATACTTAATATGACTTTCAGGATACGTTTCACGGAATAGTTCATGCATTTTTTGAATTGACAAACATTCACTTAGGTACAAAATATCTTTATAATGCCCTTCTTTTGTTGGAAAGGAACTAATATGATTGCGTACCTTGACAGCAGTAGCGCACACAGGGGAGGTTTTGGGGTTAGGGCCCCCCAGGACCCTATTCCGACACTGTTATTCACAAATTTTAAGGACTTAAAAAAATGGTGAAGGTGGCATAAAAAAATTTCGGTGCCCAACTAAAACCCTCACCAGAGGAAAATTCTAGGTGCTTCTACCTGCCAGAAGGACATGATATTTGAATGAGTGTTCCTTCAATGTAGCGTCTGGTTGACGAGCTCGATGCTGTTTAACTTCTGTTAAATCAATCATTCTCTGCAAGTGAATGTCTTGTTTGTTTTTAGTATTCATACTATACAACACACTAAAAATATTGCCTTTTCAACATCGTCAAATTATGTAGAGCATTTTTTTGGGACACTTAGAAACACAAGAAGAAAATAGTTAGTTGGTTATAAGGGACTAGATAGTAGCTTATCTGTGGTTTAGAGGTTAGTGATCATTCATAAATTGTACAAACACTTTCTGTGAAAAAACAACAAGCTCTGACAACGTTGATAACATTGAATATTACATTATGAATAATTTTACTTGCAAGGTGATATGGTCCTTTTCGCTTGTTTTGGTTTCCCACCATAATCAATGTATTTTTGTCCAGAAATACGAGCTAGTTTTAAAACGTTTCTTTTATGTTGTTCTACATTAACAACACCTTTTCTCCGTTTCTGTTTCTGGCATCTTGAATGCCTGTCATTGTCACTATCACGCATTCTTGAAAAAAACTAAAATGATTTAAAATTAACCAATATCGCTTCTAAATAACAATAATTAACTTAATAATAGTTCCCAATAGTATTCCACACTGCAGCATAACCTCAAACAACAATAATATTAGGTGGAGTAGACAAGATGCAGGTTTGCCAACTTGCTACTTTAGTGCAGAAAAGTACCTCAGTTACTGACTTGGGTCCTTTTCTGTAGTAAACGAAAAGTACGCCATACGATTTCTGTATTATAATAAAATAAATCGGATCCCTTTCTACTACAAACGATGTGTCTACCATCATAGTGAATGAATGAACTCTTAACACAAAATCACAAAAAACTGACTTAGGTTCCTTTCTGAAATAAGCTGTTTATATTTATTAAAGTGTTGATAAGTTCCTATTATAAAACCAAACAATTTTTACGTTAGACACTTAACAAAAAGCGTAAAATGGAATATTTTAACTTTTATAGTTTAATTTATTTTGGTAATTGTCTTTTAGAGCGTGGTTAATGATTATACAATTGACTATAAATCAAAAGTGAAGGGAGTTCTCACTTTATAAAAATAATTATTATTTGAAAGATTGTAATTGTCCATTATAATCTTATCTAATTTTAAAATATACTAAAAATTTGAATTTCAGAAACAATAATAACTACTCATTAAAATTAAAGATTTTTTTAGTATCTTTAAAATCAAAAGAGGTGATAATTTGTCGGTTTCAAGATAATCCATTTTAATGAGGAATAATAACAAACCAGAAATTGAGTTAAAATAATCGACTCAATAAAAACAACTACAATAATAAAAATATTATTTCAAATTAACAGAGGTGAATAAGAGTATAAGAGTATAGAAACTGTAGGGGAAACCGGGGGAATTCTGCGCACCTAAGGTAAAATACTTACAAAAAGTTTCCTATGTGCAAACAAACTTCTATAATTTAACTACTGAAATTTGTATCTATTGGGTATACGTTATTCCCATAAAAAATGGGATTAAAGTTTAACGGATTTTGAAGAAAAAAATTTACTTTAAAAAACTGTCATTGCGTGGTATTCCTCCAAGTACTGGGTAATTCTGTACAGAATTAAATAAATCTTTATTCGAAAACAAATTTATTGTAATAAAGCAAATATTGTAAACAAAACAGATTTCTTAAAGACAAAATTTAAAAAAAAAACATTAAAAAGATAATTTTACTTTCTGACTGTCTTCGTTCGACCTTAGCACACATATCGCATGTATAATTAACTGCTGAGTCCCAACCACTACACTCTGAATGAGCCAATTCGAATACAATTACACAACGGTATCAAATTTCTTTGTCTGGTCCGAATTCACCGCACACCAAACACTTCTCATTTTCTAATGTTAGATCTACATCATCTAATTCATCATCATCACAAAGCTTACTCGCATCATAACTTTCAGACTCAGAATCATCAAAATGTAAGTTTCTAACTCCAGCTTTCTTGCTTACAGGTCGTTTCTGTGCCTTAGTAGCCAGTTTTCCTACGGTTCCTGTCGTTTTTTCTTGGTTTCATTTTTTTGGCCTCTTCAGCTTTTCTTAATATTTCTTATTTTTTGTTTTATTTCTAATTGCGTTTTTAGTGGCGTGGAAGTGAAAATGTCTGAGTGTTGTTTTGCACGTGATTTGGAACTTTTCTTTATAAATTTGGAAGGAAGAGGATCTAGCTTTCCAATGGGTATACTAGACTGAGTTTTAATATTTCTGACGTTACATGCTGGGGTGCAGCTTGCTGGTTTGATTTCACTTTGACATTATAAGATGGAGTCTTGTGTATAGTTTCATCAATCTCGATGGTACCGGTTGGGGTTCGGTATTTCTCGCTGAAGTTATCTGCAAAGTTTCGTCACATATCGACTGATCAAGGGCCCTGTCATCATTGTAACGTCGGTTTCTAAATCATGTAAACGTGTAGTGAATTTTAGTGATGATCTCTCACCAGCACGGAACCCGAATATTGCTTTGTCCATCGTGGCAATTCTCAGGTATGCTCTGTTAAATATGGAAGCAAGTTCAAAATGTGTGATCTTTTCATAAGTATGAGTTCTCAGATACAAGTCGCACTCACGATGGAAAGCATTCTTTAGGGGCCCAAAAATATTAGGTCAAGGGGTTGAAACCTGTGTGAGGTATGAGGGGGAAGTGAAACCATAACAATTCCATGTGATTTGCAGTAAGTATAAATCTCCAAAGCAATGTGACTCCCATGGTTATCCAATACGAGAAGCACTGAATCTTCTTTCAGAGGCCTTTATATGCTGATAAAAATGTTTTAATCCAGTCCGAAAAATAACTCTCTCAATCGTTATCCATGCGGTTTATTTTAAAAACTTCTGTAAATGCATTCGGTTGAACCTGTATGCCTTACTATTTCTGTATTATAATATAATTAATCAGGATCACCTTTCTACATACAAATGATGTTGTCTACCCAATCATTGTTGAATGAATGAACTCTTAAACACATAATACCCAAAAAACTAGACTTATGGTCCCTTTTCTCGAAATAAGCTGTTCATACTTTATTTAAAGTGTTTGATAATTTTCTATGGATAATACTCCAAATAATTTTCACGTTGACACTTAACAAAAAGCGTAAAAAAAATGGAACAATTTTAAACTTTAATAGTTTGTTTACATTTTATTTTTGGTAATTGTCTTTTAGGAGCGTGGTTAATTATTATTACAATTGACTTTAAATCAAAAAGTGGAAGGGAGTTCTCACTTTATAACAAATAATCTAATTATTTGAAGCGACTGTAATTGTCCATTTATAATCTCTATCTAAATTTAAAAATACTAACTAAAAATTTTGATTTTTAGAAACATTAAGATAACTATCGTCAGTATGCATATGTTTTATTTCAAAGTTGCAAGAGACATGCACAAGGGAACGTCCACTACTTGTGCCTTCATCGAATTCTTCAAAGGCGTTTGACTAGGTCACATCATGATAATCTCATGGAAATGCTCAGGAAGAAATGGCTTATTGATGGCAAGGATCGGCCGCCTATATCCAGCTCTCTATTGAAACCTAAAGTGCTGAGATAAAGATTGGGCTACTTAACACAGTGGGAAGTATAGTTATTAAAAAGGGTGGTAACGACAGGATTGTCGCGTCCTCCTCGCCGCTCCTGTTACATATATACGTTGAACAAATCTTCAGAGATACTACTGGCGGAGAAATTTCGCTGAGGTATCAAAGTAAACGGAGAAGGTTAATCAATATTAGATTATGCTGACGACACAGTTATTATCGCCAAATGACCTGCAACGGAGCTTCCACAGACTCATGCAGAAGATTACACACAAGCAAAGTCAAGAATAATGGTTTTTAAGAACTCAATGCAAACCAAAACTAAATGGATTGCTCATCAGCAGAACACAACAACGCATACTGATGCAATAGACATTAAACCAAGCGAAAAATAGAACAAGTGGCGACATGTTTACACTACCACATTACCTCGGCAACCACAGTCAACCACAATCTGGGAAACCAGTCAACAGAAATAAGCTCACAAATTGAAAAAAGCGCGCGAAAACGCGTTCAACAATATGAAACAAGTGGTTCACAAGCAAAAATCTCATTGGAACTAAAATTAAGACTGGTCAAGTGTTACTGTCTTCCCGGTCTTGTTCTATGGAGCAGAGGCATGGACAACAACGGAAGCCACCCTGAAGAAACTGGAATCCTTTGAGCTGTGGATATCGCCGTATTCTTCCGATATCTGGACAGACCACATCACTAAACGTGGAAGTAATGCAGAGAATAGGCAAAAGCAAAGAAATAATCTTCACAGTAAAGGAAACGGAAGCTTGAGTACTTCGGGACATGCCATTGTGGCATACTAAGTACCGGCTGCTACAGTTAATAGTCCAAGGAAGAATCGACAGTAGGAGGGGACGCGAGAAGAGACGGACACTCATAGGGATCATAACCTGCGACAATGGTTCGGACTAACATCGACCGAACTGTTCAGAGGTGCCGGTAAACAAAGTCAAAATAGCCTTGTTAATAGCCAACGTCCGAAACGGATAGGGCAAAAGGAAGAAGAAGAAGAATAACTAGTCATTAAAATTAAAGATTTTTTAATATCTTTAAAATCAAAAGAGGTGATAATTTGTCGGTTTCAAGATAATCAATTTTAATGAGAAATAATGACAAAGCAGAAATTGAGTCAAAGTAATCGACTCAATATAAACAACTCAAAATAATTAAAATATTATTTCAAATTAACAGAGGTGAATAAGAGTATAAGAGTATAGAAACTGTAGGGGAAACCGGGAATTCTGCGCACCTAAGGTAAAATACTTACAAAAAGTTTGCCTATGTGCAAACAAACTTCTATAATTTAACTACTGAAATTTTTATCTATTGGGTATACGTTATTCCCATAAAAAATGGGATTAAAGTTTAACGGATTTTGAAGAAAAAAATTTACTTTAAAAAACTGTCCTTGCGTGGTATTCCTCCAAGTACGGGGTAATTATGTATAGAATTAAATAAACCTTTATTCGAAAAAAAATTTATTGTAATAAAGCAAATATTGTAAACAAATCAAATTTCTTAAAGACAAAATTAAAAAAAAAACATTAAAGAGATAATTTTACTTCCTGACTGTCTTCCGTTCGACCTTGGCACACATATCGCATGTATAATTAACTGCTGAGTCCCAACCACTACACTCTGAATGAGCCCAATTCGAATACATTACACAACGGTATCAAATTTCTTTGTCTGGTCCGAATTCACCGCACACCAAACACTTCTCATTTTCTAATGTTAGATCTACATCATCTAATTCATCATCATCACAAAGCTTACTCGCATCATAACTTTCAGACTCAGAATCATCAAAATGTAAGTTTCTAACTCCAGCTTTCTTGCTTACAGGTCGTTTCTGTGCCTTAGTAGCCAGTTTTCCTACGGTTCCTGTCGTTTTTCTTCTTTCTTTTTCTGGCCTCTTCAGCTTTTCTTAATATTTCTCTTTTTTTGTTTTATTTCTAATTGCGTTTTTAGTGGCGTGGAAGTGAAAATGTCTGAGTGTTGTCTTACACGTGATTTGGAACTTTTCTTTATAAATTTGAAAGGAAGAGGATCTAGCTTTCCAATGGGTATACTAGACTGAGTTTTAATATTTCCTGACGTTACATGCTGGGGTGCAGCTTGCTGGTTTGATTTCACTTTGACATTATAAGATGGAGTCTTGTGTATAGTTTCATCACATCTCGATGGTCCCGGTTGGGGTTCGGTATTTCTCGTTGAAGTTATCTGCAAAGTTTCGTCACATATCGACTGATCAAGGGCCCTGTCATCATTGGTAACGTCGGTTTCTAAGTCCATTACAACGTGCATAGCTAAAACTTCAGTGTGATTTACTAAGCTGAAATCATCTTCAGAGAATTTATTAGGATCTATGGGCCATATTCCAGCAGCACGGAACCCGAATATTGCTTTGTCCATCGTGGCAACTCTCAGGTATGCTCTGTTAAAAATGGAAGCAAGTTCAAAATGTGTGATCTTTTCATAAGTATGAGTTCTCAGATACAAATCGCACTCACGATGGAAAGCATTCTTTAGGGGCCCAAAAAAAGTTAGGTCAAGGGGTTGAAATCTGTGTGAGATATGAGGGGAAGTGAAACCATAACAATTTCATGTGATTTGCAGTAAGTATAAATCTTCAAAGCAATGTGACTCCCATGGTTATCCAATACGAGAAGCACTGAATCTTCTTTCAAGGCCTTTATATGCTGATAAAAATGTTTTATATAGTCGAAAAATAACTCTTCATTTATCCAACCGTTTTTTAAACATCTATAAATTGCTCAAATTGGACCTCCTCTCATTAATTGTAGATTCGTACGTATTCGAGGGAATATGAACATAAGAGGGACAAACTGTCCTGAAACATTTACAGCGCATACTATGGTAACAGTTTTTCTTCTTTTCCGAGATATTACGGATCCTACTTGCTTTTGACCTTTTGGTGCCAAAATTTTTGATGGTTTCTGGACCGTAGAAATGCCCGTTTCATCTACATTAAAAATTTGACTCTCAGTAAACACCTCATGGATTTAAAAAGTACTTGTCAATCTGCACTTAACTGTTATAAAAACTGTTGCGTGGGGAGCAGATAGTAAAACTCTGACTCTTAAGTAGTCATTGATCAGGTCCAAACTTGATTACACTTGTATTATTTACGATTCAGCAAAACCAGATTTGGTAAAACAACTTGATGGAATACAAAATACCTGCGAACCATACTAGGTATATTGAATATACTTTTATACTAGCCCTAGTGAAAGTTTACACTGTGAAGCTGGAGAAGTCCCCTAGACTTTCTAAGAAAACAACTTTCACCAACATATGCGGCATAAATACAGGCAAATCCTATGAATTCTGTTAACCATTACGTAATTTTAGACTCTTTTAGGAATATGTTTATAACACATGCTAGGCTTGATCTTTATTTTTATAAAAGGATAAATAGATACCTCAATGAACTTGAGTTCAAATTTCCAGCTACCTTTTGTTTACTAAATATCAACACTGTTCCTTCTTGGACTGTTTTATCCCAACTATCAATACCAAACTCTCATACTTCCATACATTAAAAGCAGATAATCATCCCAAAGCATTATATTAATATGTCCTCCAAGACCTCAAGACATACAGTAACCATAATTATTTATAGCCATGCCTCTAAAACTATAGAGGAAGTGGAGCAGCATTTATGTTTAATAAAATAAAAGTATTAATTAAACTATCCTAATTAACATTCATTTATACAGCTGAGACAACTGCTATCCTCAATGCAATAAATTTTGGGGTAGAAAATAGTTTCAAAAACCCTGCCAACATTATAGATTCTCTAAGTTCTGTAACTACCTTAAATAACTTATATCTTAGTTATCCAAGTCTACTACTTGAATTGAATAAATCAGCATTAAACCAACTGCAAACTATGAACACCAACGTCAACTTTGTATAGATTTCTTCACATATCGGAATTGCTGGTAATGAAGAAGTAGGTCCTTTGGTACAACTAGCAGTCTCGAGTCCGGAAGCTGGTCTCCGGAAATATACGGAGAAATCAGAAGCATTCCACACCTAGATGTAGAACCTATAATCAAGAACTTAGTAATGACTGCTTATCAGACAAAGTGAAATCAATCACTTTCGTCTGCTACATAACGCACACTCATTGTACCCCATGCGCCCCGTGGCTAAGGCTAAGCCGTTTCTAAGCGCCTTTTAGGGGTAACCCGCTCGCCCGTAATTGTATGAATATACATTTTGCTGTCTCGCCTTTATATATTTTTTTGTAGTGCTTTAGCACCTTTTTCGTTTGTTATTATGATAACAATTATTGCATAACGAAAAACTTGTAAAACTGGTATGGGAGGAGATTCGCACAGGCAAAAAACCACTCGGATGTCCCAGAATGCGATGGGGAGATAACATACAAGCTGATCTCCGAAAAATGAACATTCCATTTGACACTAGGTTGATGGAAGACCGAACAAATTGGAAAAAAGTTGTACAGTCAGCCAAGACCCACCCAGGGTTGTAGCGCTACGTGATGATGATGATGATGATGAATTATTGTTTAATATGTTCTTTGCAATACTTCCACAATTTTTTTACTTTATATTAAAAGGAAAAGGTAAAGAAAACGATATTTAATATTATACTTATAAGGTTAGGTTAAGGATCGCAAATACCATATGCAATTTATACCTAAATACATATTTTCATATTTAATAACACTTTTATCATGGGATTTTTAATGTTTTATTGTATTGTTGACTCTTCTATAATTAAATCAAAATGAATGAATCATATAACTGGAAATATTTACACACCCATAACATACATGTGTATGTGTATATTATTATCGGTTATTAAACATGAAAATTGTTTTCTTAAGTAGTGCCATCTAACTATTTCCAGTTATTCAAGGATGACACGCATACAAAACTAATTTAATAAATCAATTTAAATGTGACATAAAATTACGAAAAGGAGAACGTGGTCAACAATAAAAGCTTAGTTATATGATATTACAAAAAAAATGTATTATATAACTGAAAAGTTTCTGTTATATATTTTATTAGAAATACTTTTAACTAATTTCTGGAACTATTATACTACAAATAACATTATTTTGCACAAGTGAAATTGATATTAAAAGATATTAAAATCTGTAATGTTTAAAATATGTAAAAAAATAGATTTTGATGACCAAATGCATACCTTCACCTTCCATATTTATAGTGTATTTTTATGTATGAGAGAGTAATAAAACAATAAATTATGTATGCAAATCCCTAAACTGTTGATACGGGTGACTCAATCAAAAACAGATATTTGTCAACAAGTTTACAGAAGTATATAGGAAAACAATTTTAAATTGAGTATGACCACCAGGTATAAAGGTTGGAGCAGAATAGAATACAATAGTTGTGAGGGTTACTAATCCCTAAATAAGGTTGCCAGTGTCGGAGTGATGGAGGTTAACAGGTACTAATGAATTTGCAAGAAATGTAAGATGTTTATTTTATTGGTTATATATAACCAATAAAACTTTAATAAGTACCTACCTATTTGCAAAATAAAGTTTAATTCTTTAGATAAAATAAAACGTTTTATTTTATCTGAAATGAGTGCATTCCACGAAGTAAGGGTTTCAACAATCAAACATTTAATTCTTTAATTCCAGGAATCTACGACAGTAATTGACTAGATAATTACCTTCTAAACTTATTCCACAGAAAATGTGATAGTGGGTTTTTCCATTTTGTAGGAAGGTCCAAGTGGCGTATTCAAAATTCTTAACAGTTCACTAAAAGTAGGTACTTCAGTTGCAAGGTGCAGTTTATTGTGTATACTAGTGTTATGGAAAATTTGGAAGTGCCCGTGTAAACGCCGAAAAATTGGTTCTTTAACAGTTAATGAAAAAACATTAATATTTAATTGTTTTAAATCATTTACAAACAAACGTTTATGTGAAAGTGTTGATGAGACCGTTGAGTTAGTTAGCAGTACACTTGGTGTTGGGAAATCTACGATTTACAGAGTTATTAAAGAAGAGAAATGTGGTAGTTTTCAAATGCCACGTAATGCTCCAGGGAAACCAAAATTTCAAATAGAATATCATTTTAAAGAAGGACTTCGACGGAAAGTGCATGAATTCTTCTTTAGACAAGAATTTCCAACATTGGATAAAGTTCTTGTCTCAGTTCGAGATGATAAGGATTACCCAGAAATGAGTCGAAGTACGTTATGGAAACTTTTAAAAGAAATAGGCTTCCGCTGGAAAAAGAGATCCCAGAAAGTCTATTTTATTAGAAAGAAGCGATATTGTCATATGGAGAAGACATTTTCTAAGAACCATAAAGGAAATGAGAAACCAAAAAGAAAAATATTTTATCTTGATGAAACATGGATCAACGAGGGTCATACACCAAATAAATTTTGGCAGGATGAAACTGTTACAAGTCAAAGGCACGCTTTTGTAAATAACTTATCTACTGGTTTAAACCCACCATCAGGAAAGGGACGCAGGCTGATAATAGTACACATTGGCAGTTCAGACGGTTTTGTTGAAGGTGGTTTATTAACTTTTGAATCAACTCGTACCGGTGACTACCATGAAGACATGAACGCTGATGTCTTTCAAGAATGGTTCGAACAAATGATAGATCTTCTTCCTAAGAACTGTGTAATAGTAATGGATAATGCAAGTTATCACTCCAGACTTATAGAAGGACTGCCCACAACCAAGTGGTTAAAAAAAGACTTGCAGAATTGGCTGAGTTCAAAAAATATTACGTACTATCCCGGATCTATAAGAAAGGAACTTTATTCGTTGTGTGCCCTTCATAAAGAAAAATTTAAAAAATACGAAATTGATGAAATTGGCAAAAATCGTGGAATGACAGTACTTAGATCCCCACCATATCATTGTGAATTAAACCCGATTGAACTGGTATGGGCACAGATAAAGAGTGAAGTTTCAAGAAAAAATACCACTTTTAAAATTCATGATGTTAAAACAGTTGTTTTTGGAGGCCGTAAATAATGTAAAACCTGAAAACTGGGAAAAGGTAGTAAATCACACTATTAAAGAAGAGGAAAAAATGTGGAAGCTGGACAATATTACTGATAAAATGATCGAGCCAGTTATTATAAATCTTGGTTCTGAAAGTTCATCTTCTGAATCTGATTTGGATTTGTAACAAGTAGCTGTAAGTTTTATATTAATATTTTTATTCATCTATTTAACATACCTTAGACGGTTTTAAAAACTCTTTTTCTCTTTTGTAATTTTTAAAAATTAAAAAAAATGTGAATTTTTTAAAACCCTTTTTAATGTAGGCCAGTCAGTTCTAATATAGTGTGTGATAAAAGAGGTCACTTTTGTTTACATACACATAACACTTTATAACACTGAAATAATTCATTTATTTTTTACAATTATTCAAAGTAATTTTTCAATTAATCTTGAGCACGCCCATGGAGTGGTCGGAGGTACCAGTTAAAATTATGCTAATTACTCTCTCGTTCATAAAAATAAACTATAGTAATATGATGTGTATACTATATTTTTAATATTGTTAGTAAATGAAAATGCTTGCTAAGAAACTGCGTCAGTGGGTAACTCTGATAAAGAAAAATCAACTGAGGAAAGATAAAACTTAAAAAAATTTCGAATTTTGTATCGAAGATTTTATCAGGCATCTTCTTAAAATTTGTTCTCTCAGTAAAGATTGCAAATTATTTATGTTATTTGTTAATGACCGAAATAATTAACTGGAGTTCATATTAAATCCTTTCTGTCAACGTCTAAGCTTAGAAATGTGCTCTTCCAAGACTCAGCTTTCCTTTATTTTGTTATAATATTAGACTTAGTATTGAACATTCGGTTTCTCTGATGTGACCAAGACACTCCAATTTTGATTTTGCTTTTGACTCTTCGTATTCCTTTTTGCTCGATATTCATTCTTCGAAATTTGTAATACATATTCTTAGTATGTGTAACGCAACGTTACTTGCTGACACATACAGTGTCAGTGTCAGCACAAGTAGTCAGAGGTTTTCCTCATAGGTGAATCATGGTTGGGGTTCATAACGACAAACTTCATATCTTAGGCTATGCGGATCACCTGGTCATCTTAACCTGCGGGAAATTTAATGGCACGCTTATATAGGTTTTTTAGAGCTATATTTAAATGGAATTAAACAATGATGATTTTTATAAATTGACATAAAATTGACATTATTCGAAAGATAACATTTTGGCATTATAATTTAAATGTGATTTTCGGCATATAATCATCATGGCTGGCTCTGACGTAGTCTAAGGTACAATTTTCGATCATTTTTTCCAATATTTGTCGTCGTATGTCGGCAATAGCGCAGCGAATGTTTTTCTCCAAATGGTCAATCGTTTCATGCTTATCAGCGTAGTCTAGCACCTTCACATATCCCCACACAAAATAATCTAGCAGTGTTGAATGGCAAGATCTTGGAGGCCAATTTACGGTCCGAAAAAAACAAATTTGCCCCCTTAACTACCTGTGACACCGATTTCCATCTATTAAAAAGCTCTTCTGCTAAACCTTCGAATTCTAACACTGCTTACAAAAATAATAATACTCACAAGCATATATCCTCCCCTACAAGTAGTCTCCCCCAAAAAAGAAAAAATTGTGATACAACTCCTAATTTTCCTCCTATTCGTAGAGAATACCAGACCAGCTTCTGTTCGGGATCTATATTTCAGTTTGGAAACCCTGAACCTCCTAATGAATTCAATAAGTTTATCAGTCAGCTCAGTGCTTCACTTAAAAATTTGATCCAACAAAGTATCCAAGATTATTGTAATTCTTCCTCAAATGTAGAATCTAATTTTTAATTAAATAAAATTTACGAAATTGAATTAGAAAATAAACTTAAACATATTATAGGTAATCTTTTTACATAACTTTAATGGCTGCAAAAAGTATTAAGACTATTCAATGGAATATTCGTTCGCTAAATGCAAACAAATATTCTTTAAATCAATTACTTTTTGAAAAACGTTTTGACATAGCTCTTTTATCAGAAACTTGGTCCAAACCTCCTGGTATTGACGTCATTAACTACAGCATGCTATTAAACCTGCCAGTAATTGCCATACATTATCTGTGCAAAATATACAACAATATTTTACTTAAAGGAGACAACTGTGATTCTCTTAAACAATGCTTAGTTATTCTATACCCAAAGTAAACCAGCGTACTGTCCTAAGACCTATCTCTCTTATGTCTTGTTTGCTTAAAACATTTGAACAAATTATGAAAAGCAGATTTGAATGGTGGCGTGAAAACAAAAATATTTTCCCAGTTAGTCAATATGGCTTTAGAAGAAATAAAGGGACTATGGATTGTGTGTCTCAATTAACGAGTGATATTCAGTTATCCTACTCAAATAATAATTATCTATCTGCCATATTTCTTGATATTTCAGGAGCTTATAATAACGTCAATTTAAATCTATTATTCGAAAAACTAGAGCACATAGGTATTCCACCTTTGTGTTCATAGTAAACTTATTTTTTAATAGACAGGTATTCATTCGATATAATAATAGATTGATTGGCCTGAGAGTACTGCATCAAGGTCTACCACAAGGGTCTGTCCTTAGCCCCCTGTTGTTTAATCTATATACTGTAGATCTTCACAGTCTAGGCATTAAATGCAATATATTACAATGTGCGGACGACTTCTTTTACACTGTGAATAATTCATACCAACAAAGTATTAACTCAATAAAAACTATTATGTGTGACGCAAGAGAGTATTTTTTTTTAAACAAGGGTTTGAACTTACTACGAAGAAATCAGCTGTGGTATTTTTTACGCGACATCGTTTACCAGTTATATCCAGCATTATGTTTAACAGCCTAAGTATACCCGTTCACAATCACTACACTTATCTTGGTATTACATTGGACACCAAGTTAACATAGGACGAACACATTAACGAGTGCGTAATGAAATGTGAGAAAAGTCTAAATATTCTTAAAGTAGTTAATCGCTATCGATGGTGTGCCGACCCTAAGATTAACTTTGGTTTTATCGTGCATACACCAGATCCATTCTCGACTTTGGATGCATTTTATACGGATCTGCCACAAACAGTCGTCTTAAAAAACTAGACCGCCTTCAGTATAAGGCTCTGCGATTAGTTTTAGGTGCGCTCAAAGTCTACACCTACACAGAGAATCTTCTAGCCGAATCTATGGAACCTCCCTTACATTTAAGACGATTATTTTTAGCTGAAAAATTTATTCTCAAATGCCAGTCTTACAATCAAACTGAGCTACTACAAAAAATATGTGATATTTTTGTTTCTAATCTAGTCGATAAATGGTGGCATAGCAGAAACTCTCCTATTATGGCAGTGGCATATCCTAACGTTTCTCAGCGTCTAAACACTCCGTGTGACTTAACTTTCTTTCAATCGAATTTCAATGTTTCTTATGCTAAAGTCAATGTTTGGTTTCCCAATTTTGACAATGAGAATACAGTTGATTTTCAGCATCAGATAGCCAAGCTTAATAATCCATGCAGGATCTTTACGGATGGTTCTAAATCAAGATTGGGAGTCGGATGTGCTGTAGGTATATATTCCAGATCACAAAGAATCCCTAATGTTTAAGTTAGATAAACAATGCTCTATATACTCTGCAGAAATGTTCGCAATTCATAAAGCTCTAGAATGGGCTGTCAACAAAAAAATTTCTAACCACCAAATTGTAATTATGTCAGATTCAATGTCTGCGTTATTAGTTTTAGAAAACTCACGTAAACATTTGTATAAAAATAATCTTGTCGTTAAAATTTTAGAAATCCAACTTAAGCTGCTGGAAGAACATACTACTGTAAATTTCGTCTGGGTAAAGGGACACTTAGGTATTTCCGGTAACCTCAAAGCAGATTTTTATGCTAAAGAGGCAATCTAAAAAGGATCAGAAATAACTTGGCTAGAGAGAAGCGATCTAACAACCACTTGCAAGAAAAGTCTAAAACAAAATTGGGAAATTGAATGGTTTGCTTTCTGTAATCGAAGCAATAATCTTTATACAAAAATTCATTCAGTTTTACCTACTGAACCGTTTGCCGTAAGAAGTTACCCCAATAGAAATATTTATTCCATGTTTGTTAGATGTCTCTTTAACCATGCCACTCTCAAGACATACCTCTATATACTAAATCTATCCGAATCAGAACTTTGTGATTGCAATGGTTATGCTGATGATATTAATCATTGGCTGTTTGGATGCAAGCATAATGATGATGCAATTAAATATTTGATGCACACTCTGGCTCAAGAACAAATACCTTTACCACAAAACAAAACTTCTCTTTTATACTCGACGAAACTATAAAATACAACAAATTATTTGGGAATTTTTAAAAAAGACTAAGAGAAAAATCTAACTTGTATGAATGAGTCGGCTTGAATGTGTTTAGCAATTATTGTTTTTCATATTTATTCTTATGTAATATTAAGTACCTCACTGTAAAATACGAACATTGCTGATTCAAAAAATAAAAAAATATATATGTATATAAAAAGAAAAAAACAGAAAAAAGGAAAAAAAAAAAAAAAAATTGAAAAAAAAACTTACTTTTCTATACCTCTAAAAAAATGCAATTTTCATTACAACCAATAATTGTGGCCTAATCTCATACAAACAATATTTAAATTAAACATGCCACAAGAAAGTATCTTTAGAATTGTGCTTAATATTTCTATTTTAAAAACAACAGAAATCATTGGTTTATTTATATATAGTTGCAGCTTATTACCAAGAAAATATCTGAATAAAAAAAGCCAGTGCTCAATTTATTGCCCTAATGTATTTAATATTAACAAATATATGAAAAATAAGCAAAAAAGCCAAGGCTAACAATCTAATCTAAAATTATAGAATTTATGAATGGTTGTCAAAAATGCATAAAATAAATAATTTTAAGGTCGGTAGTTTTGATTTAGCACAACCAACAATTCAGTGACAATACTTTTATAATTTTCACATAATTTCTCACATTATAACCTTCAAACACTTACACTTAAATTAGCTAAAGAACAAGGTTGAATAATGTCTTTGTACTTTGAGTATAATAATATATAAGTAATAGTCTTTTAAATTGAAGAATATGTCAAAGACAAGGTATATATCACAGAAGAAATTAGAACAATTTAAAGTTAATTAAAGAGTTAATAAAGCGACGAATCTGGTAAAATAAATTTTCTTTCATTTTTTGTTATAAATTGACTAAAATTTACGAAACAGAAGTAATGTCATTTTTAAAGATAGGAAGACTTAGAGTGACTGAACGCCAAATTATAAGAAGAATTTTTAAATCTCTAAAGATCAATAATAGTGGAAGAAATCTTTTTTCACGAAATATGAAATCTGAAACATGAAATAAGATAAAACGAGAAAAACTTTGTGAGTGAAGATAATTAAAGCCATCAGATTGCAATGGTGTGAATACTTATACAAGAAGACAAAAAAGAAATAAATGCTCCACTAATATATTAATTAGTCCAACGAGCCACGAAAGCTTTTCTTAGCATTATACGAATACAAGTATACCAAAAGCTACGTCAAATTATAAGCGAACACAATTTGGTTTTAGAAGAAGGTTACCTGGTACATACATACAAAGCCACGTATTCATCGTGCACGTGCGTCAATACAAACTTCGCGTTTTTATCGACTTTGAAAAGCCTTCGACAGAGTCAAGCATAACAAACTCATCACAATCTTACAAGAGTCGAGAATTATCGACGAAGTCGCAAAGATAATATCAAAGCTGTAACAAACAAAAGGCCATTGTAAGAGACGATAATAAAACATCAAGGAGGTTTAACATAAAGAGAGAAAAAATATTAACATTAAACAACACTTAACCTAAAAAGGACTAATTTTATTTATGGACAACCCTGATATCGTTTTAAAAATAATTAACTTCCTATTTTGTTAAAATAATAAGAGACTTAGTGCTTGTAAAAACTAATAGACTATATTTAACTACAATCGATGTCATATGTCATAAAATCGTATTTCGATGTAAATTATTGATAAAAACTTTACCTGCTTTTTGAGAACACAGATTATAGATTAAGATACTATTAAGTAATTATTTAGTATTAAGTTAATTATAAATAAGCGACAATCAATCTTTAATTAAAATTTTTTCTGTTTAAAAACCAATAGAACTTCGATAGTTGTCGCTGTAGTATCTGCTGTACATTATTTTTAAAATAATTGCTAATATGACAGAAATATTTTGTTTCATTTAAACTTTACCACAAATTTGGTCCAAAAGGACGAATTACGTATAAGCGAATGGTGGTGCTCTTTACTGAAATTAAAACTTAACTGTCTTTCGAGTTTTTTCCTGCTTGTCCAAATTTTGTAAAAAAAATATGAATAACTGAACTTTGATATATGACGAATATACAAAATTTGTCCAAAATTGAATGCAGAATATAAAAATACAAAAATACGTAGGTATTTTTATACCTACACCTAGTTAGAACATGTAAATTTTTAGAGTTCAAATATGATTATTTTTTAGAGATAAGTCAAGTGTGCGGTTGACGTGAAACAACCTACATACTGTAAATCACTTATACACTGGTTATACTGTAGCCAACTACTATATTGCAAATATTTCATTTATTAATGATACCCATTTAAAAATTATTCTCGAACCACGTACCAGCTTGTACAGTTCTAGTGGATGGGTATCATACGTTTGTGGAGACACCGCTTTTATACAGGCAGTTCTCAAATCTGACCCTATATTATCTCTCCATCGCATTTCGTGGACTCCTGAGGGCCTTCTCCCTGTCGAGATTCTTCCCAGATTAACTTGGTATAGGCGGTTATTAGGCAGCCTATGAACATGGCCAGCCCATCTTAGACGTTGGGATTTAATCTCTTGGACTTACGTCGCTAGCACTTATACATTTGTTTGACCTCGGCATTGTTCTCATTCGGTATTGGTTAGTATTCGGATCGTGATGGGAACCGAAGATCTTTCTGAGAATTTTTTCTCTCAAAGCATCTGTGTTTACTCTTCATTGCTTTTGTCAGCGTTCACGTCTCACACCCATACATGAGCACCAGTCTAATTACTGTTTTATATTTCCTGATTTTTGATGTCCATGTTAGGCTCTTGGATTTAATATTGTTGTGGAGGCTATACAACATCTGTTTGCTGCCTGAATCTCCCTTTTATCTCTTCGTGATATCGTTATCCATGGTGATAGTCGCTCCGAGATATTTTAAAACTCTCCACTCTTTCAAAGATCTAAATGCATTAGTTTGGTCAAAATCTATTGAAATTTCAATATTACAAAATTCTCTGAAAAAGAATTTCTCTGATGCTAGATTTAAAACGGATCAAAGTATCAAGGAGATGGGCTCTTTCTATTGCTTTGGATTATATTCTACAAAACATGAAAAAGGAATTGATACTTTTTTACACGTTGATAATTAGACCTATGGACAAATTAGTGAGTGAAGTAACTAACTGGTATTAGGGCAGGTGTTGAAGAGACTGATAAATTTCATGTGAAAGTAGGATTGCATTAAGTCGCGGTGCTTTAGCCCTTATTATTCTCAATATTCCATGATAAATAACCATCGAAACTATAGGATAATATTCCGTGGCGCTTAATGTATGCTGATGATTTAGTGTTAGTAGAAAATAGTGGAAGCGGAGAAAAACTGGAACAATGGAGACAAGGTCTTGAGTAAAAAGGTTTAAAACTTAGTAGACAAAAACAGACTATTTGGGATGTTCATTTAAAAATAGAGTTAGTGCAAATAGAATAATATCTTAGAATGGTGAGTGAAGAGTGAAAGGATTGTGAAAAATAATCTGTTTTTAAGTATCTAAGATATGTGTTACAGAGTAATGGGGGAATAGATGAAGATGCATGCAGTAGAATTAGGGTAGGATGGATGAAGTGGAAGGAAGCAAGTGGTGTATTGAGTGACAGAAAAATTCCAATGAAGCTGAAGGGAAAATTCTATAAAACAGCCATAAGACCAGTTATGATGTACAGACCTGAAATGTTTGGCAGTTAAAAAGTAAGAGCGTGAAAAGAGAGTAAACGAATGCATGTGGCGGAAATGAGAATGCTTAGAGGGATGAGTGGGGTGACAAAAAAGGAGTGTCAACGTCAAAAAGACCTGGGTGGAGACGCTTGATCAGGACATGCTGGTAAAGGGTATTAATATTGATATGACATAAAATAATGCAAAGAAGAAGTATGAAGAAATGCAATTAAGGAAGTTGATCCCATATAGGGAAAAAAGGCAAGAGAATGATGATGACAGTTTTTTTCCAGGTTATTATGCGGTGTTTCTCTTTTTCTTCTTCCTTCTGGTTGGTATTCGACTGCCTGTCTGGTTATATTATTTTAATCTTTTCTTAGTGTATGGCCAATTCATTCATTTCCTTTTTTAATCGTGACCGTTTAATTTATTCTTGTTTTGTTCTTTTCCGTAGTTCTGCTTTTGTAATTTTATTGGTCACAGTATATTTTTAGAATTTTCTTAAGGATTTATTTATAAATGTTTGTCATTTTTTGGTACTTGTTTTTTCTGTCTCCAAGATTCTGCGCCATACAATAAGATACTCATATGAAATACAGCTATTAAATATTTTGATTTTGATTAATTTTAATATATTGCTTGTGTTTCAGATTTTCTTAAAGAATGTGCCAGTTATGTATGTTATGCCTTTACTATTTTTATTTCTTCATCTAATCTACTACCGCCTTTTTTCCATTATTGATCCTAGATATGTAAAATTTTCTACTTCTATTTTCTACTATTTTTCTTACATTTATTTTAATTTTAGTTTCTTGGCTGTTGTTTTAAGAGTTCTGTTTTCTTGTATTTCGAAAGAAAATGCAAAAAAGTATTTTTGAAGTGTGTATATTTTAGGCAATTCCTAGCTGAGCGCTTTCGGCTTTACAAAGCCATCATCAGAAGCTATGGTCAATTTTTTTAAAATACCACTACATAGAAGAGATCTCATTTCCTTAAGTTTTAAAATTATGATATTGTAGGAGTTGGAATTCTTAAAACACATAAAAAACATATAAAAAGTCGACACTGGACTTCACAAACACGTTAAAAAATTGAAAAATATTGAAAAAAATTTTTGTCATGGTACGGGTTTTAAGACCCGACCATCTATTGATGTGAGGACGTAGACTGAATTTTTATATGTTTTTTTATGTGTTTTAAGAATTCCAACTCCTACAATATCATAATTTTAAAACTTTAGGAAATGAGATCTCTTCTTTGTAGTGGTATTTTAAAAAAATTGACCATAGCTCTGATGATGGCTTTGTAAAGCCGAAAGCGCTCAGCTAGGATTTGCCTAAAATATACACACTTCAAAAATATACTTTTTTGCATTTTCTTTCGACTTGTCATAAGTGTGTACAAAAAAAAATATCAGTCTTTTGATTTTCTGTATTTATTTTAGGTTTTTCATCGCTTATTTTCTCCATGATCCAATCCGTTATGAATAGGAATAGTGTACGGAACAGTATGTTTTCTTTTTTAACTCCGCTTTCTATATGCCGCATGTTCCAGTCTTGCTCTGTAACCCTTATAGATCTGATCAGGTTAATGTATTTCATCGGTAGCCCATACAGTTTTAGAATCCTTTACGTTTACTTTCCGTATATATTGTCGAAGACCTTTTTGAAGTTAATAAACAATATATTCGCTAGCTTGTTCCAAGACAAATGTTACAGTACAAATATGATCGATAGTGGAGCTTCTAGCGCGAAAGTCTGCTTGGTTGCTTCTTAGTTTCTTGTCTAGCTCTGGCTTCAGTCTGTTTAATATGACCTTGGACATTATTTTGGATGTAGCCCTGAGCTGAGTTAATGTTCACCAATTCTCGCATCTACTTAGACAAGGCGCTCACCAACGTGGCAACCAATGGCGTGGCAATGGCGAGCGAGTGCTGTGGTGTCCCAGTGGCAGATAGAATTGTTAAACCTTTATAAACATAATGTAGTCGCACGTATCGAAAGGTCGCACATGCGACTACATATGTTTATACATTTTACCTGCCACTTGGACACCACAACACTTGTTCGCCATTGCCACGCCATTTGGTTGCCACGTTGGTGAGCGCCTTGCCTTAGAACGCCTCGCTCTTTTTGGTATCTTAATTCGTTTGGTAGCCTCTCATCGGCCCATATCTTGTTAAAGAGTTTGTGTAACATTTCTCTTTCGTTTGTGTCGGCCTTTATTAAATCTATCGGTAAATTTTCACTACTCGAACCAGCGCCTTTGCCATTTTTTAGTTGTTTCAGTGTGTTTTGTATTTCTTCTTTACTAAATTCATCTGTTCTAACGTTCAACTTCTGTATTTCATTTTCTTCGTCTATATCTGGTATTGCCTCGTGTTTGGAGTATATTTATTCGAAGTGTTCTTTTTATCTTTATATTATTTCATGTTCCGCTATTTCAGCGGAGTAAACGCTACTTTATAAATCATTTGTTCCTAATTCAATTTTGAAAATATTTAAAGACAAATATTCAAATATTTTGAAAATATTTAAAGGACACCAACAAGAAAGAGACTTTAGGTTAAAAAATATATTAGATTAATTTAAACTTAAATTTGAAGTTTTTCTTATATTATTGGAATTTTCAAATTTTTTGTGTTTTTAATGTTTTACAACTGGTAAAATTAAAAATACATCCAACCCCCTCTGTGGCTCAGTGGTAAGAGCGCCTACCTTTAAACCTAAAGGTCGTGAGTTCGAATCTCATCTGGGTGGAGAAATTTTCATTTATTAAAAATTAACGAATGAAAATAATTTCTATCCTGTGCGATCGGTACTCACCAGAGCCGAGCACGAGCAGACCACAGTACACAACCACACACACACACTACACTTAGGTACCTGACTGTACCATGCCAATGATCATAGTTGTCGAGGCATTAACCAATAAAAAAAAATGCTACAACTGTAAATTAAAATTACATCCTAATTCAATATTATCTCTAATGTAAACTTTTTTTTCTAGAGAAACATGGAATCCTTTTGGAAAATACCTGTAACTGGACGCCAAAAATATTTTTAAATTCCAAAATGGCCCAATTTAATAGATGGTCGGTGTTAAAACTCTTCGAAGTTGTAAGTATATTGCTTAATTTTTATAAAATAAAAAATAGTAAAAAACTATTTATATTTTCGGCATTTTATTTTTTAAAATGTTTCTTAAATGAATTTAAACTCAATAGATAATATCGAAGCGAGAAAGGAGACATAATCTCATCAACAAACGTAGATAATAACGAAGTAAATATAGAGGAGTTACAAGGAGAACAAAAACAGGTGTTGTGGATAATATGGACCCAGAAATAGTGAAATACATAGAAAAAGGTCGAAGGAGCATGATTGTTCAACTTTTTTAATATAACATGAAGAACGCGAATAATACCTAAAGAATAGGAACCAAACCTCATAATCTCAATATATAACAAAAGAAAAGAGAGCTAACTGTACCAAATATCAAGCTATATGTCTACCAGAAGTAACCTTTAAGTATATACAAAAATAATGGAAAAAAGACTAACAAAAATCGTAGAACATAAACTCGAAAAAGAAATCAAGGCAAATGCTCAAATGTATTGAGCCTTAGGCAACCCAATCCTGGACAGTTGTACATTGACGATAATCTGCAATCCGCACTTTCTGGCAGCCCAATTTTTTTATTTATATAACTCTTGGGGCGATAATCTACTGTTAGAAGGTCTAAGATAATTAGCAGATCATTCCTATTCATATTTAGTAGATCTCTTCTTCGAAAGTTTGTGTATAAAAACCTTCGAATGTTTAAGGTCCATTTGTTTCATACTAGTGGTTAAGTTAGGTTACCCAGCTTATAAAACATTGTATAAGGAAACGGAAGAAAACGTACCAATTTTATAGACAGTTACAATTGTTTAAATAGTTTTTGCTATAAAACTAACTTAGAGGAAAATGAAATGAAAAGGATAATGTTATGAAACTTGTTTATGTTAGTAGATATATCGTCACCTGAGAATTATGTTGAACCATGTCCCAAAATGCGTAGAATTTGAATTAGAAGGTTTATGTACTTTTCTTTATTTCGTGTAAGGGACTACAATTGTTTACAATGTTTTGTAGGATGTTCTTACGGGTAAATAATAATGTGCTTGTATTTTCCAGGAAAAAAATATGTAATTTGACTTTTGAAAGATGGACATGGTTTAAGATGATTTCCAGTTTTTTTTACAAATTTATCTGCAATCAAAATTATTAAACCATGTCCACATGACTAATACTGATAATGCTGATAATACAGACTTTTAACGAATGTACAGTTCATAGAATTGTTTATCCACCTGTGGCATATACTTTAACATTGAGATGATGTCGGCCTTCTTCTTCGCTTCCAGTGATGGCTGTTGGGTGATCTGCTTTACATTAACCATGTATTCAAGAGTATTATTACTGCTTCTATCGGGATGGGTCCGCTGATTTCTAGTAGTTCCATCCACTCTTACTTTGCTCAGATTGCCCGTAAAGGAAGTTTTATAGCTAACATACATACTAGAATCAAATTCAATAAATTTAACTTTTGTGTATGGGATTTTACTGTATCCTAATTTCTTTGCCAGTATCTGAAAATTTAAAAAATCTGTCGGCTTCATTTGCAATACAATAATTTTTTTTGAATGACTTGCAATCTGCACTAGGGTTCTGAGCAAAGACACTGGACTGTATAATTCTGAATAGCGCATTTTTCTCTCAAGCAAGCTATGTACAGCATCTACTTCCTGTACATTGCTGTGCCCGGGCTCTGAAAATTTTTGTTGGATCAACTGTATTTGAGGATGTTTCTTGATGAAATGCTGTAATCCAAAAGTCATGATGCTATTCCTATTTTGGGGGATACAGGAATCCGACCAA
Organism: Diabrotica balteata; assembly: GCA_918026665.1. NCBI lineage: Eukaryota > Metazoa > Arthropoda > Insecta > Coleoptera > Chrysomelidae > Diabrotica > Diabrotica balteata. Next base: position 29,985,722 of record OU898281.1, on the reverse strand, counting down.
ATTACCAATTTTGTTAACTCAGGGAAATCTGACACAATTTGATCCAAAATTTTTAGAAGACTACTGCAAATGTGATTTCCAGTTCTTCCGGATATCATTTCATGCCATACTCCGCAGTATGTCTTCTTATTCTTTGAACAATATCCCGTTAAGTTGTAAACACTGAATTTACGTTTATAAAAAAAATTTGATACATTTGCTTTTGGTAGTGAATACACATTCTGCAAATCAAATGATATAAACGCAGTGTTTTCTTCTACTGGTTCCCTATCCCGGTTCTTTTCCATTTTGCTTTCTTCTTTTCCTTTCACATGGTTCTGGAATTCTTCACGCATTTTATCTGTCACATCAGTAGAATTTTTTATTTCTTCGCAGAAATCACATCTATCTTTTTTAGGTTTAAAGAACGAAATGTTGAAAGATGTATTAAAAACATTTCGATATACATTTATTTTGATCTCAGAATAGGGGTGTTTTTCCTTATAGAGGTCAAACATTTTTTGTAGGGTTAAATCTTGTTCTAAATATTCTTTACTTGTATTTGCTCGGCAGTAATGACTTTCCATTCTCGGAAACGAATTAATATGCTCTTTAATTTTGTTAATTTGATCCCCACTGGTTACTCTTTTCACATGTTTTCCATGTACGTTGCTTTTCGGTGTGCCTGTTATTTGGTACTTATTTTCAAAAAAATAGGAAATCCGCCGAGAGCTAATATGCAGGGTATTTAAAAAAAAGTTTTGCAAACTTGTACTCTGTTATTATTTAATTCGAAAAAATATTTCAGAGTATACTTTTTGTAGGCGTCTTTTGACTGTGGCTGTGGAAAAACTCTCGGTCTGCTTCTATTTTTTTCAGTTTTTTGTACAAACTTACTGTAAAAATGTGACTTCTCTTGGTCTTCTAGTTGCCAAAAATGTTTATGTATAGATGTCTGGTCTTCAATGCTTATTTTAAGTTTACATTTTAAACGACAATCACACTGTCCCTTCACTGATTTCATTTCCACAGGTTCTCCTTTGGTATTAATATAATCCAACCCAGCTTGTCTACGCCTTTTTCTTACATTTTGTTTCCATTCATTAATATCCTTTTTTCGCTTTCGAGAACGCTCTTTATTTATTCTGTTAGGCTCCGCACTATAACAAAAACACACTATTACTTATCGAATGTGTAATAATGTGTGTGACTTGTGCTAACTAAACTCGTTTCCCTCAAAAATACAAAAAACACTTACCTCTGATTGCTTTCGGCATCTGCAGTATCATCCTGTAACACATTATCTGACATCATGTCATCGTCATGAATGTGCTGATCCAAATTAAACAGAAGTTTATCAACGTCTGGCCTATAAGTTGGATCCTCTATATCGCTTAGATCACTTAACTCTTCAAGTAGACTATAAAATAAAGGTTATGTTGTATTTTTAATACTCAATCAACATCATTTCTAAACTGTTTTTCACAATTTTTAAAACCTTTAAACACCTTTAAAATGTAGATTAAAACATTCTTTAACGAACACGTTCGTTATTTTGTTTAAATACGTTGGAATCATGCTGGAATGCGATATTCGATTATTATTATTGTGTACCATGTCCTATGACACGTGTTAAAATAGCCCTTTATTATTGGCTGTGGACTTGATACAGAATAATTCTCAAAAATAGTACACTTTGGGACTTGGTTTAATATAATTGTTCGATTTTGTCAATGAAAGAGCTTTATTGAGTACATCTGAGAGCTGGACATGGTACATTTTAATACCTAAAGTGTGTTGTGATTAAATCTCACATTTTCAAAAAAGTGGACTTGGTTCAACATAATTCTCAGGTGACGATATGTTGAACTCTATTTGCAATCAAAATCCCATACAGAGATATTGTCTCAGAATCAGCAACCCCCAAATTGGAAGTCTTACGTTGCCGTCTAGGGTATCTGTTAAAATCTTTAACATCACAACTTATTAACAAAGATATAATAAATAACAAATTGTGTACCATTTATACCCACAAATTTAGTGGTTGGATTCATGTACACCTGGTAAGATACTGATGATGGGATTTTTAGTCCGAAAACGTTCTGCGATGTATCGCGAAAGGGTCTTTTTAATCATATACCTTTTATAAATGATTTTTAATTAAAACTTATGTAGTTTATGGTATACAGCCAACTAGAGAGATTTTATTTTCCTTGCGGATCTTAACATCCCGTTCAATTGCTGTAGTATTTATATTCCACTGAGCTTAGACATGATTGCTGCTGATTTCCATTTGCTATGTTGATGTTAAGTCCGTACTTCTCTCCCACTTAATTTACGATATTCACTAAATCTTGCTGTTCCTCTACACTTTGTGCTATTACAGCCGAATCGTCAGAATATCTTAGTTTACCTAAAATATGCTAAATTCAATTGTGCCTTTTTCATTGTATTGTGAAAGCTAATTTTTTTTTCAACATAAATGTTAAGCAATAGTGGGAAGAACCCTATATCTTTCCTTATCTGTAGACCATTGTTAATGTTCACGTCCACTTTTTGACTCCAATATAGTTGTTGAGTGATTCTCGCGTATTTGTCATTGAGCTCCATTTCGTTTAACGTCTGAATCAATAGTATCAAACGCACAAAAATTCTTGACTTCTTAATGAACTGTCTGTGTTTCTAGTATACAAGACGAGCTCACGTGTGGTCACTCTACATTCATTCCATAAAACCAGAGTACGGTTATACGAACTGCAACTCCATACGCCTCAACTGAACGTTAGTCTGCATTACGTGCCCTGTGCCCACTATATAGACGAGTGGCAGAGGAGTAGGCTGGGTAGGGACCTCATTGCTACCTGCATTTCTCCGTTCGACTCGCGGAGGTAAGAATACGGCCGAGGCCAGAAGACCCTGCTTGCCGTAAGAGGCGACTAATGGGTGGGCAATGAGAGGTGGAGAGCCGTCGTTCGATGTGTCGGGTTTGTAGAAACACACTCGAGATGCCATCTCGGTCACCGGTCTACATTCCTAGCCTCTAAGACGAGCCTCTCGTGGAATCACTTTACTCTCATTTCCACAAGAGCCAGGTGAGGTTGAACAAGTTGGGACCGTAAATACCTCCCACGGCCTTACACCACCGAGGGTGGTGGTGACCCGGCACGTACTCACCTGAAATGATTTACGAGTGGTAGAGGAGCTATTCCTCGGCGGTGACCTGTCTACGTGCGAGACGGAATTCCTCCGCCTACTTCGTCTGTACGCCCCCGGAGGGGGGGGGGGAGCTCCGGGTGGGTGACATACCCGCAATACAGGTACTACGAGTAAGGTGGAGCCCCACGATGCTTAGGCATTGTGCGACCACCTTGGCCAGGAAGACCAGGGTCCAGCCAATTTTATAATTGGAGGATACACAAATTAGTCAATGCTACTTGCAGTTGACTTTCCGCCCGTGGTTTAGATGACGGACTGGGGTTCGTTTAGCGGGTACCACGATAGTCGGATTCCAGGAATGACACGAAGTACGTTCATGTCTGACGTTGTCAAAGGCCTTGTGGTAATCAATGAAGCAAATAAATATGACTCTACAAATAAAAATAGGAAAATGTTTGATAAACCAGCTTGAAATAAAAGAATTGTGCTGACAGTCTTCAATTATTTTTCTTTATAATATTTATACTTTAGAGAAATATCAAAGAAACAATTAGACCTATATTTACATACAAGGCGGAGACAAGACCTGACGCATCTAAAACGAAACGACTACTAGAAACAACAGAGGTGAAAATACTCCGTAGAAAATACTACCACGAACATAAATGGATGGGTGACAAAACGATAACAGGAGTGGAAGGAACACTTAGTAGAATGGCAGAGGATAGTATAATCCGAATAGCACGAGATAAGTCACCATATGGACGAAGATGTATTGGCGGACCAAGAAAAAGATGGTGCGATAAGTTAAACAATTTAGGAGGCTAACACTGAAGAAGAAACGAGCTTTAAAGCCTCCGTACAAGAAGAACGAAGAAGATAAAAATCACAACCATCTAATTGTAAGCCGCTTACTTCGTAAGCATTTGCGTACTTTTCCTTACTTGTCTTTAGCGGTATCTTTTTGATCACTTTTTCTATTAATAAAATTCGACTACACTATTTATCTCCACAATTCAGCTACACAATAGTCGTAACTAATAAATTGTTAATAAATAGTTTTATCACAATATTAAAAAATTAATTGTTATTTTAGCTTTTGGTGGCAGCATGTTTAGTTTTCAAACGCGTAACAGACGATGAAGCTTCACGAGTTTTTCTGTATTTACAAAAAATATCTAGAGAATGGAGTTTGCTAAATAATATAACTTGGAGTAGAGTCGGTGCTGCTGTTGCAGATGTTACTTATGGAGGTGCGTATATTTATTACTTATTCTAATGTTATGTAAGTTAAATCCACAATAAGTAAATCTGTTTATATTTGATAGTAAAAGTCATTCCCTTTTACAAAAATAAGATATTTTGTTTTTCAACTATATTCTTATATAGCCTTTTCAGATATTGGATATACAATTTCATATTCTCTATACTTTGTCTCAAAGTGACTAGTCTGTACAGGGTAAGATATGCAATGCTAACCTTATGGGAATTTCGCCAAGACGTTGCTAGTTTTATGCAGTGAGCCACTGCGTTCTCTATTGTCTATATTTTAAAATACACGGAATAAACCAGGAGTTCTTAACAAGTCCTCACATACAATTTTATGTAATTAACAAATATCGTTTGCTAATAATTTTACATAATACTATACATTATTTGTTTCTAATAGTAACTTATTAACTCTTATCTTTTATTAGTAGCAGTAGTATAATAAAATGTGCATTAAATAAATATTTGTTTCAAACTTTTTCAAATACTCTTCTAAGTTATTCAGTAATTAGGAAGCAATTAGAGTAATTCTTCTACAGAATATGTTTAGAAGCTTGATACATCCAGGGCTTTAATTAGTCTTTATTTGTTCTTAAGAGCCCGTAAACCTATTCGAGTTACGATTATTTGTAACCATATTGGATGTACTGTTACTGTTTTGGTATTGTTACTATTTGTTGGTGCATGTTGTTGTTATTTGCTGTTGGCAATTATTGTTATTTTCTGTTGTTAGCTATTGTTATATTTGACGTATGCCACAAAATGGAGGAAATTGTTCAATGGAAACGTGGCTCTGAAACTTTCAGAAAAGCAGATACTAATGAATATTATTAATTATCATATTAATCAGGACAACAACGATTCTGTATCAAGTGTAATTACGAAAGTGTCAGAACTGAGTGGTGTTTGCGAAAAGACTGTGTTTCGCATACGACAGGAATTTCATCACCTGCTGGATAACAATCTCCAAAGAGCAGGCTCAAGAAGCGAAAGGTTGGTAATTCTCGTGACAACAAATACAATGAAGGTGTCAGGGGCTAAATTCGTAGAATAGTTGATCAATTTTTTAGTGGCAACATACCACCAACAATAAACACCATTTTTGCTGTTGTAAATGTCGAAGAAACTTTGCCCAACTTTTCACGGACCACGCTACATCTCTTGAAATATGGATTTTGTGTTTATAAAACGTGGCAGAAATTCAATTTTGATTGAAAAACCAGAAATCATCTCGTGGCATCATCGTTATTTACATGCAATTCGTAAATACCGTGCAGAAGGATACAACATAGTGTATTTGGATGAATCATGGGTAAATATCGGGCACAGTGTTAAAAAAGAATGGGTTGATAAAACAATTACATCTCATTGCCATTTGTTCGTGGTCTGACAACAGGATTAAAAGCTCCAACAGCTCGTGATGCACGGTTCATTTTATTGCACGCGGAATCTACCAGTGGAGTTGTTGATGAAGCAAAGCTCACGTTTTTTGTAAAAGCAAAATACTCAGGACTACCACGACGAAATGGATGGACTGACCTTTGAAGATTGGTTCGAAAATAACTTAATGCTAAATTTGCCAGAAAAAACTGTTGTGGTAATAAACAATGCCTCCTATCACAGCAGAAAGTCAGAACAAATTTCCAACAGTTCAACACTAAAAAAAAATATTCAAGAATGGCTTCTGTGAAAGGACCTATTTTTTGAAGAAGACTACCTAAAATGCGAGTTACTTGATGTAGTCAAGGCCTTCAAAGCAAAATATGACAGGTACGTAATAGAGGATACTGCCAAAAAGCACAATGTAAAGATTCTGAGGCTCCCACCCTATCACTGTGAACTCAATCCCATCGAAATGGTTTGGATTGAAGTGAAACGGTATATAACTGGACGCAACGCGAATTTTAAAGAAGGTGAAATGCGAAATTTAATTGCAGCAGCCTACCAGGTCATTACGCCAGAGAATTGGAAAAACTACGTAAACCACGTAATAGCAACAGAAAAAAATGTGGGAAATTGACAATTTGTTGAATGATATCGAATCAATTTTTATAAATATAAATAACGGAGATAGTGATGACAGTGACGATAATAATGATGATGATGATGATAGTTAAGCAGAAACTAAATGTGACAGCGATTGACAAAAAAAGGAACTATAATGATGTACAATTACGATTACTTACACATGAAATTAAATACAATGACTTCTTTTATTTTCAACTTATTTATTAGTTTTATTTTCGGATATTTCTACGTTTTGTTACTGCCAACATATACAGTGCGGTTTTTAAAAGTCCTTCCCCCTTAACTTTTGAACGGAACAATACTTAAATAAAATGTTTCTTTAAATTTTAGTTTTATTTTATTCGATTTTATTTAAATCTATAAACAAATGGTTTGTATCGCAAGCACATACTATAGAATTAAAAACAAACTGCTTGTGTGACATAAATAAAAGGCATTTCTTAAATTCTATTTTATTTTAATTTAACCCAAGTATGTTTTGCAAATAATATTTATGTTTGAGAACCACTGACAGGAGGAAGCCAGGCAGGGTCGTTAGTGGGCATTAGTACTTAAGCTACCCTCAACACAAAAGATGGATTAGGCTAAGTAGTAAAAAGTGACATTTATTTTAATACAAGTTTGCAAAGAAGTATGGCATCGATGTTGTGCATTTACCCTGTACAGACTAGTCACTTTGAGAAAATCTATAGGACTCATTTATTTCACGGTTTTTTGTCAGTTGTAGTTATACATTGTTTTTGGTTTTATACGTCGTGATCTAGAATTAGATACAACGGTAATTAGTTTTGTATGTTATGCGTGAATCTTCCAGAAAATAAAAAATAATTGAGCATAACGTTCGGCGCCGATCTCATATTACCACGATTTCATGCCCGCCAGTTACCTATCTGTCACATCGGTGTGAGCCAACTCTTGTGACTGTATGGTCACACGTTTTTGTTCTAAACTTGGCATATTGTCGACGAAAGTATTTTTGATTCACGACAATGCTGGGTCCCATGCATCGGCAAGAACTCAGCAAGAAATTCAACGTCTGCAACGGGAAATTTTTGAGCACTCTCCCTTGAAATGACGAAGAGCTCGATAATGAAGTTCAGAAGGCTCAGGCGTTTGGTGGTGGATGACTATAGTTCGCCAAATATAGCTGAAAGCGTGCCGATCATGATGCGCATCATGACGGTCCAGAGCATTTGTATGTGCGTTCTCACTTCATTGTTAGAGCTAGCAGCGTTTTGAAGTATGTGGCCCACATATCAAAAAGGCAAAGACCTATTGGCAATTTAAATTTTTTGCTTATTTAGAAAAGGCACTTTCAGGTTTCAGGCAATATCATCTTCTTCTTCTTCTACTTTTTGTAGATCTTTCGATCTGTTTAATTCTGAAGCTGCCTCTGGTTAATTTCTTGGGAGGTAGATTGCCAACTATCCCTCCATCTTTTAGGTGGTCTTCCGGGGGGTCTTGAACCGGGCGGATTGTTTTCTAGGGCAATTTTTGGGAGTTTATTCTCATCCATCCGTCTTACATGGTTTGTACCACATCCTCTTGCGCTACCTTCCCCATATTACAATATCTTGAATTTTGCGCTGCTCTCTAATGTTTGTATTTCTTACTCCGTCTCTTCTTGTTTTCCCCATTATTGTTCTTAGGGTTTTCATTTCGGCAACCCTTAGCATCTGTTTCGTTTTGTTGGTATCTTCGCGCACTTCTATGCCATATGTCATGATCGGTCGTGTGCAAGTCTTATAGATTCTAATTTTACTATTTGTGCGCATATACGGATTTGACCAGACTATCTCCCGCAGACATCCTGACAGTGCAGATGCTTTGTTGATCTGACTCCTCAGGTCCTTTACTGGGTCGTGGGTGCTTGATATATCTATGCCCAGATATCTGAATTGCATCACCTGTTCTATGGGGTTGTCCTCAACCACTAACTTACATCTGAGCGGATCTTTTGCTATTGTCATACATTTAGTTTTGTTGGTAGAGATGTTCATATTTAGTAGTCGGCTTGTTTGAAAGAACTGAAAGAGGTGCCTTTGGAGATCATCTTCTGATTCGGCAATAATTGCTGCATCGTCTGCGTAACACACCATACCAATTCTTTTGTTGCCCATTCTATATCCGAGATTAAGAGATGTTACTTTGTTGATAATTTTGCCCATGAGAAGATTAAACAAGAAGGGGCTTAAACTGTCGCCTTGTCTAATTCCTCCCGGTGTTGGAATATTTTCAGTGAATTCGTCTCCTGCTCTAACTTTGGTTACGTTGTTGTTATTTAGTTTATGGAGTATCTTTGTTATACTGGTCGGTGTTTCATTTTTTATTAATATATTTAGAATATCTCCCAGGCAAACTCTGTCTGTTTCAGGCAATATAATTTACAAAATTGTTTGTTTTTCTTAGTCCACCAAAGTTTTATGGGCATAATAAGGGAGAGTTTGCATGTTTTTTTATTAAACATATTGAAATACAAAATAAAGTGTTTGCGATAATTTTAGGTTATTTAATAATCACTGGTGCCTTATTTGTGGGTCACATCGTTGGAGAACTGCCAACAACGAGGAGAGTAACTGAATATATATTACTAGGAGTAGGAACCATACTGTTCATAGTAATGGGTAAGTTAGATTTCTTATATAATATTTTTAAAAATTGTATACAAACCAATAGATAAAGGGATAGCAATATTTTATATGACTTGAATTGTTTAATAATTGAAAGAAAGGAAAATCAGAAACAGAAATTGTCAGACGTAAAAGGGTAACATGGGCCTCGTTAAGATGAACTGTATACTAAAAAACAAATGCCTACTTTATAACTACTACTATAATATATAACAATAACTTCTTCTTCTTAGTCGTTAACCTGATGCAGGTATCGTGATATCATGAAGCTGTTAGGTAATTTTTCCAATGTTCCTCCACGTTTTTCTATCTTCTGCCAATCTAGCACATTCTGACAATGGAGCGCCAATGGTAGCAACAATATGGTCCGTGTATCGTGTAGGAGATCTACCTCTACTTCTTTTGCCTTCTACTTTTCCCTGGATGGTAAGTTTCTCAAGACCATTTCTTCGAAGCACATGTCCAAAATAGCTTATTATCTGTTCTGTTATTTGTGTTCTTAGTTTTTTCTTTATGTTTAACTGGACCAGTATGGATTCATTTGTTCTTCGGGTAACCCATGGTATTCTCAGCATTCGTCTCAGTACATCTCAAATACATCTATGTTCTTTTTGTCTTTTTCAGTAAGGGTCCAGCATTCCGATGCATAAGTAAAAACTGGAAAAACTAGACTTCTTACTAGTCTCATTTTTGTATCGGTAGTAATTTTCATGGCTTTTAATATTTTTTGTTAATTTTGCCATAGCGCTTTTTGCGATTGCTGACCGCCGCTTTATTTCTTCAGTACAGCCTCCTTTGTTGGTTATTAATGAGCCCAGATACACAAATTTATCCACAACAGCGATATTGTTTATCCTAACCAGATGATTTTGATTGTTGTTAGCTCTGTCAATTATCATGATTCTCGTTTTATCCCTGTTTATTTTAAGGCCCATCGTTAAGCTTACGTCTTCTATCCGTTGTAGCAGGTGAATCAATTCAGTTTCAGAACTAGCGAGGATAGTAGTATCATCTGCATATCTCAAGTTGCAAATCTTCTTCCCGCCAATGGTGATGCCACCGTTCCAGTCCTCAGTAGCTTTCTGCATTATCCATTCACCATAGATGTTAAATAAAATTGGGCTTAGTATGCAGCCTTGTCTCACGCCCTTTGTGGCCCTGAAACTGTCAGTTAGTTCCCCATTTATTCTAACTCTGTTAGGTAAGTAAACTAATGTTAGGTAGTAAAAAGGGCTTTATCCTCTCGAGAATTATGTGTAAGAGTATCTTACTGCAATGCGCAATTAGAGCAATTGTGCGATAGTTGCTACATAAATCTTTCGCTCCCTTTTTATGTATGGGAATATATAGTGATTGTGTCCAGTCCTCAGGCCATTTACCTGTCTCCCACACTCTTTGACAAATTTGATGTATTACATCCACTCCAACGTCATCTAGGGCCAAATCATTTCAATGTTCAAGGTATGTTATCTGGACCGGCAGCTTTTTGACTTTTTTGCCTCATAATTGCTGCTTCAACTTCACTTTTGTGTACGTCAGGTTCCGTCGCAAAACTGGCATCCTCTTGTTGTGATGGGGCGTCTGTGCTTTCCTCCATCATCAGTCGTCCACAGTATTCTTTCCATCTGTGTAAAATATCTTTTTTAGAAGTGAGTAGAGTTCCGTTATCATCTTTGATAGCAGGGTAGTTTGGTGTAAAGGAACGTGTTATCTGCTTTATAATTAACAATAACTACTAAATACCTAAAAAATAAGTACCTTTTTGTTACTCGACTCATTTATGTAAGTATACTAGATTCTTTTTAGCTACCCAAAATTAATAAGTTTACATTATAATCGTTGGTATGGTAGTTTTATAGAATTTATCTTTCAGTTTTGTTGACATCCTTCTGTCATACCACCCACTTCATTTCATGCCATCAATCCTGCTCTTAATTCTCACAATCATTCTATCATCCAAAGTGTTTATCTTATTTGTAACTTCGAATTCAAATTAATATTCTAAATACTTTATTATATGGTGTGAACCTTTTTCTTAAATATCTTAATTGTATTGTTTCAGTCTTTGCTCTAATTTCTTCTCGTTTTCCTTCTACTTTTCCTTGTTACAACTAGATAGTGTTAACTATTTATCTCAAGTTTTTTTCTCGAAATGGTCCTAATATATCTGGGGTATGTTTATCTCTTACTAGATTTGCTAGCTGCTTTTCCATCATCTTTTATTTTATACATAACGATAATATTGACTAATTTTTGTTCAGCAGTTACCATTCGTATCTTTAGAATTCTTCCGGAAATACATTCCCAATCATTAATTTACTTTATTAGGTTACTGTTTTTATAAGGCAATCTACACCTTCTTCTATCCCTTCGCTTTGTGACACTCCACTAGTGATGAGGAAGTACCCATTTTCTAAAAACTGTGTGTGTTTTTCCTTCTTTTTGGTATCTGTTATACCTAGTACGTTTATTTAATTTTTCTTAAATTCTTTAGCAAGTTCAAATTCCTGGCCGTTAAGACCTTTGACATTAAGACCTTAAGACATGTTGCTAATGTCCATCCTTTGGGATTTGGAACTACTCTGTTATTATGGGCCGTGTCATTGAACTCTTTCTTTTTGCTTGTGGGTTTTAAATATTTACTGCATATGTTCTAGCTCGTTGCTAAAATTTTTTCAACCACTTTTCGATATTTCAATTCATGTTTTTATTTTTTAACTGTTTTTTGCACAGAATATACGTTCTTTCTTGCCTTATAACATCCATCATAAAAATCTAAAACAAACAAAAATTAAAAAGGTACTGTAAACCATTTTAAAATCTCAGGCTTGACAAAATTATATCTTACTTTTACTTTTTATGAATTTTGGTGTTTTAAAGATGTTTATGTTTTAGGAAGTCTTTCTTTCGCTGCATTAGACTCCGTTCCTCCAAGTCTGGTAGACAATGCTGCTATAGTAGGAACGCTATCCCTGGTAGTTGCAGGTCTATTCCTTCTTGATATGGGCGGCCCAAAGAAACGACCAGCTAGATCTCAACAACCCAAACAAAAGAAGAACGTTGTAGTTCCTCGAGGCAGTATTACAAAACAGGTTATTGAGATAGAAAGAGATAAAGACAAGGAGCAAAAAGGTCAGAAAGAGACTACAAAACCTGAGGAGATACAATTTAAAAAGGTAGAGAAGGGTGTGAAAATTGAAAAGGACAAAAATGGAACTAACGGAATGACTGCTATTGAAATGCAAAATACAAACAGTTCTAATAAAGGTATAATCTCTGCGTTAGTTTATATAATTTTTTTTCTTTTAATAATAGGGCGAAAATGGCTGCTTATAAAACATTTGGTACCTACGCTGATACAATTTTAAAATCATCTTTTGTAAACTGGTTAGTATGGTGGTAGTACACCACATGCTTTTATTGATTATATTCTTTAGATTTTTATGGGATTATGATAAGTTAAGATAAGTGATCCTGTATTTTACCTGTATTTATATATGGAGCTCAAATCTGGACATTCGCTAAAATTAACATGGAGAAGATCAGAAAAACTCAGAGAGCTATGGAACTACAAATGCAGGGTATCTCACTCAAAGACCATAAAACCAATGAAGAGATTTGTATTAGGACAAAAGTAAAAGATGCTGTCGAACAGGCAGCAAAACTGAAATAAAAATGGGCTGGACATAACAAACGTCTAAAGGATGGCCGATGGAATAGAGAAATCGGGAATTGGCGGCCATATAAAGCAAAAAAAGACCACGAGTAAGACCGCAAATTTGCTGGAGCGACGATATTAAAAGAACTGCTTTACCAATGTAGAAACGTCTTACAAACAACAGAGATGCATGACGAAAATTAAGAGAGGACTATATTTGGTATTTAGTAAAGTTATGGGTCTAAAGATTTAAAGACCCATAACTTTACTAAATGTGATGTACAAACTATTAACCAAAATATTAACAAATAGATTAACAACTAAATTAGATGGATACCAGGCAAGAGAACAAGCCGGATTTAGAAAGAGCATCAGTACAAGTGACCACCTTTTAACGATGAAGATTTTAATCGAAAAAACTAACGAATAGTTAGTTTTTGATTCCACACTATCAAATGCCTTTTTGAAAGAAGGCATTTGATAGTGTGGAATACTGGGCAGTACAGAATTTCCTACAAAACAGCAGAATAGACTACCGATATACCGACTTAATTACAAATATATACAACAAGGCAACAACAACTATTAAGCTAATGAAACAAACGGAGCCTATTAAAATAAACCGAGGAGTAAGACAAGGAGATATCATCTCGCCCAAGCTATTCAACCAAGCGCTTCAACCAAGATGTTTTCAAACTACTACACTGGGATGGCTTGGGAATTAACATAAACGGGCAAAATCTGAATCATTTACGATATGCTGATGATATTGTATTATTAAGAGAAAAAAGTGAAGAATTACAAAGAACGATGGAAGAACTAGATAGAGAATCGACAAAAATTGGACTTAAGATGAATTACAGTAAAACGAAAACCATGACTAATCAACCAGAAGAACTAATAATTACAGTGGCACAAACAAGAATAGAACAAGTAAAAGAGTATATTTATCTAAGCCAAATCACTAAATTAAATAAAGAAAATCAGACCGAAGAAATAAAGAGAAGAATAAGATTGGCCTAGGCATCATTCAGAAAACTGTCCTATATTCTAAAGAATTCAAAGTACCTAAAAACGAGAGTCTTCAATCAATGTATACTCCCTGTCCTCACATATGGCTCTCAGACATGGACGTTTACAAAGGAAAATATGGAAAAAATAGCAAAGACAGAAAGATCCATGGAAAGACAAATGCTGAACAATAAACTATCAGACAGAAAAAGAAACGAATGGATCCGTAATAAAACAAAAGTGACAGATGTCTCAACCCAAGTAGCAAAGCTTAAATGGAAGTTCGCCGGACACACCCCAAGGCAGAAAGATGAAAGATGGACTAAGATAATTATACATTGGAGACCATGGAATCACAAACGAAAAAGGGAAAGGCCACAAATGCGATGGCCAGATGACCTGAAGAAACACGCCGGGTCAAAATGGATGCAAATTTCCCAAGATAAAGAGGCATGGAAGAAGGAGGAGGAGGCCTATGTCCAAGGATGGATGTTTAGGGCTGTGTAGATAGATAGATATATTTGGCAATCCGAATGGAGAGAAGTGCTTAAAAAAATGATAAGTTAAAAATTCAAGATAGTCACTTTACTTTATCAAAACAAACACTAGATCTAGTTACAGATCCTACTTATACATATTAAGCTTAATTTCGTGAGATAAATCGTAAATTTTCATTTTTTAAGTAAACTGATACTTTACTTGATAATAGATGCAAATGGTTCCTATTATAGATGACCCATTTTACGAAAAATAGAAGTAGAAGACAGACATACTGAGTTCTTATCGGGTGGGGGCGGCGAAACTCGGCCCCGACCTAAGGGTGTCATGAAAGCCAAATGCGGTCTTTTCAGATGAATTGTTGTGTGCTGCAAGAAAAGTTACCATAGCCTCTTTTCTGCTGTCTATAATATGATCAATAATATATGATTAAGTTCTTATGCTTAAGTAAAATTGTCAATTATCGAAAGATAATTTAACAAATAGGAATAAAACCACGTGATTACAATTATTGCTATACGGAGTCGAAACACGGAATTACAAGTATGAGGCGTATAGAAGCCTTTGAGAAGGATGCTGAAGATCTCTTGGACAGAGCACGTGACCAACAACGAGGTGATAAGAAGAGTGGTACTGAGAGAGAACTCCTAAATATTATAAAAAACAGAAAATCGAGTTATCTAGGACATATTTACAGAGGAGTAAAATACAACTTCCTACGACTTATAATGGAAGGGAAAGTAGAAGGAAGAAGAGGTCCAGGAAGAAGAAAATGCTCCTGGTTGAAGAATGTAAGAGACTGGATAGGCATGGACACACATTCGATACTAAGAACAGCTCAAGATAGAGAGCAATTTGATGTAGTTATAGCCAACCTTCAGTAATGTAGAAGGCCCCTTAAGAGTTCTGTGAAGAGTTGTACCATGTGTCGCAATGGATAAGTATCTTAACTTAATAATGTATGTGCATATATCTACACTTTATCACATATTCTTATGTATACTTCACAAATTTAAACTAAAAATGACAAGCAATAGTAAGACAGGCCATTCACGTTCCGACTAGTGTAACTGCAGAAGTTAGACCACTAGTACCACTAAAAACAAAAAATGATCTGAAATCGGACCGTGAGTGGGCTAGTTGGATTAGTTGGACAACTAGTGGTACGAGTCGGAACATCTAGTGGGACGACTTGAAGATCCAACTTCCGACTGGCGACCAAGTCGGAGCGTGAATGGTGAAGTTGGAAGTCGGATCACCGGTTGGATCGAAAATTTCCTCGGTCAGTTGACCTTCGGCACCTGTTACGTATGGGATTTCTATGAATTCCTTTACGCAAAGATCCCTAGTTCGCAAATTATCAATAGAAAATAAACTTTCAATTGCACAAAAATTACCATTATTAAGATACAGGATTCTTAATCATAATCTACTTTTTGTTAGAGCAAATCATTTTCCTTTCTGTAAATATATTTCGGACACTCCCACACAGGTACAATTTCCAACACTCCGGATTGGCTACAGAAGAATTATCAACAAATAACGAAAATTAAATCATAGTTTTAGCAAAGATCCCTAGTTCGCTATTGAATAATAGAAAATAACTTTTAATTGCACGAAAAATTATTCCTATTAAAAATATACCACACACATACAACAAAATAGATCTCAGCTCCAGTTTAAAACAAGTTTTTATTTCTTTCTAAAATAGAGTATACCTACACAAATCCTTAAAAAATATAATTTTTTCCTACATCTTAAAAAGTCATAAAAATCAAGAGTCGAAAAAGATAATTAGTACAGCCCTAGACAAATAACTAAAGAAACAAAACCTAATTTTTAAACATACATATCATAACATACATATGATAAGGATAACAAGCACAATGCTACCCTCCTTTCCTCCTTCTAATTATATTTTGCATAGGGTTTAATCGATACATTTTTTGATGCCTGCATAAAATAGCTTGCATAAAAATTAAAAATAATACATTGCGTCTGACTAAGAATTTATTACTAATTTAACTAGGTACCACTAAAAACCAAAAATGTACAGGCCAAACCTTCAAAATGCTCTAGTCCAATAAATTCTTGTTGAATCATAAGGCTGTACCTTTTTACAAAGTGTGTCAAATCAAATCTAAAAGTAAAAAGAAGATACTTAAAAATCAATTAGTAACAAACCAGTTACTTTTTTCGCTAACGAATTAAAATAATAGTGCAGTACTTCAGGTGGGATGATATTATTAGTAGGTACCGCCTATATTATTGATTTCGTCTATTACTACCGAACCAGCAATTTATAACTGAGATGAGTTTATGATTTTAACTCGGAAACAGTGGCGATCTTTTCTGTCACAGGATCGATCAGTCGCGCTTTAGTTTTTATCTAATAATACGAATTTAAAAAAAATTTTTATTCTATAAGGTATCTGATTCTATTCTATTCTTAATAACATAAAGTATGCTGATGACGCTGTGATTCTAGCAAGTAGCATGGAGGAACTGAGTTGCCTAATGAGTAAGATACAAAAAACAAGTGCACAATACGGACTCAGACTAAATATCACAAAAACCAAATGGATGTTAGTAAGCAAAACCCAACAACCACCACAGCAACTGATATTAGACAATGAAAGAATTGAACACGTGGATTCGTACATCTACTTGGGAACAACAGTTAACTCAAATTGGGATCAAGCGAAGAAAATACAAGAAAGTTGGAATACTTGGGTCACGTTATGAGACATAATAAATATAGAGTACTACAGCTGATCGTTCAAGGGAAAATAGACAGCAGAAGGGGTCCAGGGAGGAGAAGACACTCGTGGCTCCAAAACTTGCGGCAATGGTTCGGATTGTCATCTGCTGAACTATTCAGATCTGCCGTAAACAAAGTCAGAATAGCGATGTTGATTGCCAACGTTCGGAACGGACAAGGCACATGCAGAAGAAGGTATCTGAATGTAATATCGTCAAGCTAAGGTTTAGAATTTTGGATAGTGGATCATATTAAAAAATATGACGCTACTTGACTTGAGGTATTCAATGAACTACTTGAAATTACGTAGAAATTACTAAAATAGTACTTGGGTATTTTTACATATTTACTGTACAATTTAAAAAAAAAAGTCATCGTTGGCGATATTTCTAACCCCTTGTGGGCTATATCGCAAACCTATTATTTCGAATGCAAGACACTATAACAGTTGACCTTGTAACTTCAAAATAATATATTTGCTGAAAAATAACAATAAGTGAGTATTTAAGAACAATAAGGACAAATATATGATTGAACAGTATCTTCTTTTGTTAGTCCAAGGCAGTCCCAATGTGAGTAATACAGATACTACTACAGAGTAATACTGCATATGAGATATATCGACTACTCTATCCTCGCTATACGCCTTGCAAAACCAGTTTTCCTTGGTATTCGAAGAACCTTTTTTGGATACTTTAGGTAAATTGGGTTTCTTAAGGGGGGTATTGATTTTATCAGTATTGAACAGATATTTTGTCACAACTTGCGCTTTACTATTAACAGCGGCTTTTTTTGCTCATGTAGATTTTTGTGCCATATCTGGAGTGGTTAGCATATCTTAAAATGAAATGTCATGTTTTTCTTCATCTGATGTTTCCATCTAACTGAACTCTATGTCATCAGAATCACTGTTGCTTGTCGATAACTCTACGGCAGAGCGCTTTTTAATTTTTCCAACCTTCGACGTACTTGGAGAAGGTGACTGTCTTTGAGAAAAATATGGTCAAAATGGATAATTCTCGGTTAATGATTCATCAGGTCCAATACAGTGATTAATTAATGTATTGGAAGTAAAGGCCTCTATTGCTATTACAGCTGCATTCAGAGGATAGATGCCTGTTGCCGAAAATCCCTATTTGATGTTTGAAGTTATCATGGCGTTTATCCCATACTCTGGGATAAGTCCATGACACCTAAAATAACACTATTTTTTAAATAATAAGTTGTAATTTAAAAAAGTTATAAGGGAAAATAATTTGACTTGACTGGTTCATCCTTTTAACATCTTTTTTTTTGTGGGGAACAATAAAAAAATAGAGTTTCATACTCACAAATTATTTTCTAGTAATTTATTAAATCAAATAACCTAAAACATAGTTTCAACTAAATGTTGATACTCTTTACTCATTGTCACTGAATCGTGATACCGAAGTTCCCTTATTGTCTGGTGAGACGCTCTGATAGTAATTTCGGATTGCTTCATAAAACCGTTGATCACACTGTGGCACAAAATTTGTTGCTAAAAACATAACATGCTCGAATTTGTTCTTTTTCAGTATACTCATTTCAGTGTACAACTTGTAGATGTAGAATTTTAGGTATACTGTGCATGAATAAACGCTTATAGATAATGGATTTTGACAAGAGCTATTACCTTGAAAATAACAGGTAAACGTGTGTAAATTTAATTACTTCTAACTCATTTTGCCCAAAAGTGGACTTTCCCGGTTTATGCATTGGACCCTTCAATTTCATTTTTCTTGCTACAGAATGACCTTCATTAATTCAAGTTTCATCTAAATAATAACTTGTCTTGTTTTCTGTCCTATTTTTTATTTGTCTCATCTTCATTATTCACTTTTTTCGTTTTTCTCAAGCATCGATTGTGTAGGTACCAAATGTTCGCATTTGAAGTCTAAATTTTAAGTTCATCTAAATAATAACTTTTCTTGTTTTCTGCCCTATTTTTTATTTGTCTCATCTGTATTATTCACTTTTTTCGTTTTTCTTAAGCATCGATTGTGTAGATACCAAAGATTCGCATTTGAAGTTTAATTCATATAAAAGTTTCCATAGTTTGATTCTATTTCTGGTGGGCAAATAAGGATAATCGGTAACAGTTTGTAAAACTTTATCTAAAGTTGGTATTTGCTTGTTTAAAAAAACATATGCACTACCCTACGAATAAAAGATGTTTTAGAGTATACTGGAGATGTGCATAATTGTTTATCTAAATAAACGACAAAAAATGATGTTTTAGAGAAGATGTTTTAGAGTATACTGGAGATGTGCATAATTGTTTATCTAAATAAACGACAAAAAGAAGCTGAGGCTGAAATGTTGCTATTGTAAGGTTGTACAGTTACTTAAAATATGCATACCAAATTAGTTTATTTTCTAAGAAGTTACTCTATATTACTTTTGAAATGTGATATAGAAGGTTCGATTTAGCCTTGATATAAGAGCCCTGTATGTGTATATACCATAGTAAAAAAATGTCTGTTTGTTGTTGGCATATAGCTGACATATATACGGCCTAAAAATATTTTTCTTTGCTTGTTGATTGTATTAATAATTGGTTATAATGATTTAGGTTACCAAAGAATGAGGGAGGACTCTTTTAGAAGATTTGGAATATACGGTCAAGACGTTACTGATGAAGGAAGTACAGAAGCTGAAGATATGGAAATACCTCCACATGGTGAGCATTCACCAGTTTGGAGTAACATAAGAAGAGGTATGTAATAATATAAACACAACATTATCATTAAATCATTCTAAAATATTCACATACTAAAAATTATATTTTCAGGCTGCATCAACAGTATTTCTGAGATAAAAATATTTATTAAATTTGCACAGATAACTAATAAGGTATAAAAAAAAAATATATCATCTTCGTCGGACTTTATCGTCTTCCGACTTTATCCGTCCAATAACCCCCTTTCAGATCTGTTTCCTGAACAGCAAGATCCACTTCTTCTATTAGGTATATGTCCAAACCATTAAAATCGTCTTTCGTGAATGTTCTGATTTATTATCTCTGTGATGTTTTTAAGATAACTTATTTGTTTATTAATAATTTGTTTATTAATAACCCTCTTTCAGATCTGTTTCCTGAACAGCAATATCCACTTCTTCTATTAGGTATATGTCCAAACCACTAAAATCGTCTTTCGTGAATGTTCTGATTTATTATGTCTGTGGTATTAGTAAGATAACTTATTTGTTTATTTCTAATTCTCTGTATTCTTGAAACTTCAAGTGATCGTTTGAGGTAATCCATACTATTCTTTTGTATCTATACCTATATAAAATTTTGTATTTGTGAGGGTATTATTAGTTTATAATTTGTGTATATACTCTTGTAAAAATCTGCGTACTTTTTATATTGTTCTTATATTTGCATCCAGATTCATTACGAAGGATCAAAGATAAATGTATGAATATATCTGTTACAGTTTCTTTATCAAAGCACCTTATAATAATAGTAAAAAATACCTAAACATTGATTTACCAGGGCCATATATTTGTAGAATTTGTAAAAATTAAATTTAAAAAAATATATTAGAATGTCATGTAAGTATATATATATATATATATATATATATATATATATATATATATATATATATATATATATATATATATTTATAATATAAAAAATATTATAAAATAAATATATATAATATTTTTCATCTTTATATAAATTACTTATCGTTTATAAGTAATTAGATTAAATTAAATTTGTACCATATTGATTTTGCTAGTTTTGTTTAACAATGCATGTTTTGTTTTTAATTGTATGAATTTATTTCTCATAACTCTTTTTCTTAAATCAACAAATCTTACATGGTGCCAAATCCACTAAGAATATCATCCTCGGCCAGACTAGGACTAGAGCCATCCTTATGCGTTCTATCTACTCCCAGAGAAGCCTCTAGTCTCTGTATAGTCTAATTTTGTTCGATTTTCATTTTGTGTGCTTATAGCCACGATATTTATTATAAATCAAGGCTTTAACATTTACAGTATTGGAAGATTCAAAACGGAACATACGAATTATTAATACAATTATTAAGATCCCCTGACCTGCAATTACCCAGTGTAAATTTCAATGTAACGTCGCGATGTCTTATAATTAATTCATTTGTTCGACTGGATTGCTACTCCTTGGCGATTTCTAGTAGCGTATTCGACAGGTGTACGTCGACACTGTTGTCTATCCTCCACTGATTTTCTGTGTTTTTGTGCAGATAATAACAATGTTTTATTAAGAACAATTTTTTTGTGTTCATTAGATATTATTTGAATTGGTTAGTGTATAGTTTAATATATTTATTATTCCAAATATTGTTGATAATTTAAAATTTAAAAGGATGTATATGATACATCAAAATCTACAGATTTTTGCCGAAGGTATCTATCGATTTGGCAACAGTCCCAAGGAACATCACTGGCCGAGCAAAACAAATACATGCCCTTTGCTTTGCTTCTCATTATAACGCCATAAGCTGAAATAAAAGTAGTGTTTCTAACCATAAACCATGTATACAAACAAAGAAAAAGTACAAATTTTTAAATGGTATTATGGGGGCAACTCGTACCGTGATATTATAAATTTATTTACTTGTGCGTATGAAGATAGGCCAATACCGACACAATCAACTATTAGTCGTATTATTAAGGTGCGCACGTGCGCAGCAGTAGAAAAATATCGACTGGAGAAGGAATCCAGTCGAACAAATGAATTAATTATAAGACATCGCGACGTTATATTGAAATTTACACTGGGTAATTGCAGGTCAGGGATCATAATAATTGTATTAATAATTCGTATGTTCCGTTTTGAATCTTCCAATACTGTATGTTGTTAAATATTTCCACTCAACTCTCCAAGTGATCAAGACACATTTTCTAAATATGTAGCAAAACCTATTTCTTAAGCAATACGTTAATAAAATTTATCTGTTTTATAGGAGAATATGGAAAATATGACATAGTAAATCCTAAGTTCGTTTTAAGAAGATCCGATAGACGGCAAGAAGAAATTCGACCACCTAGCAGCCCGGGTGATCCAGGATATGTACAATATACTGCACAACACTGGGGAGAAGGTGGTACTAGAACTCCCCGACCTAGTCCAACTGAACCAACTGAAGTTTAGTTTTTCTTACAAAGACATTTTTATCTTTTTTATAAATAATGTTAAGTCAGTTATGCCATATACTTTGTATATTTTAATACAGCACCTCTTTATATACCTTAGATTATTGTTTAATACAATGTTAAATAAAATTTCAACTGTTCTTATTTGTGCATTATACACACCTAAGATATAAACCTGCTACAAAAGACTTTCTATGGAAGTGCGAGTCAAAGCATAATGTTCAATGTAAGTAGTCTAAAGTTTTATGGTACAATCTAGGCACACGACAGAAAAACAAAATTCTTGTAAGCAGTTATTGTTCCATGCTTCCATCGGTGGTAGATGTCATACCCTACTATCTCCCACAGGATGTGGTTTAGGTTATTTTCCTATTCGGGAAATTTCATTTGTGCTTATTCTTTAGGCTTTCAGGTGTTTTTGAAACATCTGCTGTGTATAGTTTTTTATAATGTATATGCCAGCATTTTTTACTACGTTACATCAGCCTCTGGACTCACGACATCTGACAGGACTTGTCTATCAGAACTCTGAACTGTCGGCTAGCTATTGCCTCAATGTACCCATTGTGCTTCATTTTACATAAATCTTATGGCACCCGCTTCAAATGTTTTGACATTCTTATCGTTCCGTTTCTCCTCACACTCTTAAGGCTCTATTTCCGCTATTTTGTCGACTGCTGGAAGTACTTATTGGTCTATAGTTTCGCGGAAATTTGCTGTTTTGCACTGCTTTGTGGATCATGGTGCACTAGGAGTCTTTCAATCGATTAGTCAAGAGCCTGAATCCTAGGCTGGTATTTATTAGCTTCATTATATAAACGACTCTATTGGATATTTCGTCGGATTCTGGAGCTTTTTATGAAAAGTTCTTCCTTATTATTTCGCTGATCTACCTTGGGGAGGTGTATGTTTGTATTGTATCTTTTTGTTCTTCTTCTTCTTACTTTATCTTTAATTCAGAATTTGAAGAAGTAGAACAATTCAAATACCTGGGAGTGACAATAAGTGAACCCAGAAAAAATAATGCTAAAATATAAAGAATGCCAAAAATATAAAAATAAAAGTATTGGCAGCGAATAAGGCTTATTTTGTAAATAAATGATCAATTAACAGCAAAATTCTAACTAAGAAAACTAAGACGAACACATATAACTCAATAATTAGACCAATATTATTATATACAGAAGAAACAATGACAATGACTAAAAACGATGAAGAAGACTTACGAATAGCGGAAAGAAAGGTCATGAGAACCATACTGGATTCAATCCAAAAAAGTTCAATATGAATATAGAATCAGAACAAATGCAAAGAAAGTACTGATAGAAGGTATCGTGACCAACCAAAATAAAGTAATGTAGAACTAGATGGCTAGGTCACATCTTCCGGGCAAAAAATAAAGCAGTGACATACGCGATGATAAAATAGAGCCCAGGAAAAATAAACAAAAGGCTTTTATTTAATATTAGGGGTAAACCGCTGGTACTTAATCTTAAAAAGTATGTGGTCCAAAATTATTGTTCTCTAATCGAATAGTAATTATTTAGATTCGATTATTATTGGTGTTTACTTAGATTTTCAGTAGAGTTTCTATGGGCTGTTTTTAATATCAACATTGCTACTCTATCATTTAGATGGATAAAGTCTATGACTGACAGCGTAATTTTATCCGATACAAATATCCATCTGTTCCATCTGTTGTTTTTCGTTTTCCTGAACGAGGACATCTTATTTCACTCATTTTCAAGATGTCTATTTTCATTATTCTCATCTCGGCTTCACTGTTTACGAGTTTCCCAAACATGAATAAGCTGCGTACGTTCCAGGTGGCAATTCGTACTATCCTGTCATATATTTTAATGCTCTGGCCACTTCCTTCTACCTTAATAGTAGTTGACAGTAGCTACAGCATTTAAGGGGTGTCCCGGATTAAGGGGCATTTTTTGTGTCCGTCTGTCATTTAGATTTGTGGAAAACATAATGTGCCATATGAGTCCAACATGGTCTCACGGTTTTGTGTATTTATATAACCGCGTGACGCCACATTAGTCTTGCTACAACCAGTATTCTTCTTCTTCTTAAGGTGCCGTGCATTTCTGCGTAGGCGTCAACCGTACATCGTCTTGTCAGGTGAGATGTTAAATAGTCAGGATTCTGTTTTCGAAGCATTTCATAACTGTGGATTCCTGTCCATTGTCGAATATTGCGCAGCCATGACATTTTTTTTACGTCCCAGACCTCTCCTACCCTCTATCTTCCCTTCGAGTGTCAGTTGCTGAAAAGTGTATCTTTCTCCTCCTAATATGTGCCCCAAAGTATGCAGTCTTCTTACCTTTTACATAACTAAAAAGTTCTCTATCCTGTAAGGCCGCTCTTTTGAGTACTTCCTCATTTCTGACCCTGTCCGTCCATGATATTCTAAGCATTCGACGCAGGCACTACATTTCAAACACTTCAACTCTGTTAATGGAACTGACCTTTAATGTCCATGCTTCCATTCCGTACAAGAGAACAGGCCACACGTAATACTTACCTAAGCATCTTCTATCGGAGGTTGAAGTCCAATTTGCGATCAGTCAGAAACTTACGAAGCCTCAAAAAAGCATTTCTGGCTTGTTCAACTCTGCTCTTTATTTCATTATCGGGATCCCAACCCTCGTTCAGCAAACAACTTAAGTATTTCAATTGCCTGACCTGTTCGATTTCTTCTCCAGAGATATATCTTTGCATTGGGGTAATCATTTCTATTTATAATCATTGTTTTTCTCTTTTTGATATTTATTTTCGAACCCCGAGCTTCACTTGCAAGAGTTTAAAAAGCATTGAAGATCTTCGATGTTATCTACCACCATGGCTGTATCATCGGCATACCTGATGTTATTAATAAATATGCCGTTAACTTTAATACCCTTATTAGAGTCTGCCACTGCTTCTGCGAAGGCTTTTTCTATGTATAAATTGAACAGCATTGGAGACAGTATACAACCTTGCCTTACTCCTTTTTTAATGGAGAAATCTTCTGTTTCGTTGAAATTTTGAAGACGTACTGTTGCTGTCTGGTTCCAATACAGATTGGTGATAATTCTTATATCCTTGGTGTCCAATCCCAACTCTTGTAGGTTTTTTATCACCAATTCGTGTTTCACATTATCGAATGCTTTCTCATAATCGATGAAACAGACAAAAAACCTTCTTTCTTTGATCTAAACAATTCTGTATTATTAATGTTTGCATACTAAAGATCGCGTTTCTCGTGCCAAGTCCATTTTTGAAACCAAACTGACCTCTTCACATTTTGTAGCGTTTACGCTACTAATTACCAATAATACAATTTAAAATTGTATTAATAGAAACCCCTCACGAAATTTCTTATGACCCGCCAGCGGTCGATTCAAACCACCTATACGCGCAGGTTTCGCTTTTTGGAAGGCTGGAAGGAGTTTGTGCCGAAGCCAACCGGCAGTTTGGTCAAGAAACTCACGCAGCACGTCAGCTAATTTAAAGTGACGGAATTGGAACAGAAAAATAATCTGGGACGAATAAAATAATATCTAATTCGTTAATAATATCTCAGTAATACTAATAATAAGAAGTAAATTTTAAAAATCAAGATTTTCTAATGTAAGAGTTCCACATAATAAGGATATTTTTTTTTTGGCGTGTTGCAAGTTCCAGTAAGTACATTATTTTATACGTATTATCTTTTATTATACAATAAAATCTATCCTTGCAGTTTAATATTTCTTTAGAGACTTATTTTTGAGTTCCGAAATAATTTAACTATAAAATTTCCTTGATTTACTTGCAAAGAATAGAAGGTCATTTTTTATATAGTCAAACTTAAATTCCACGTCGTTATCATTAAGTTTTTGGTTAAATTTTTATCTAACTTTTTTGGTGGAATATAATAGGTCCTACAATTATTGGACAGCTATTATATTCTGCGCATGTTCATTTCCTATCATGCTGGGAAATAACTTCGGGAATTTTGACATGACAAATATATCTAACCTGATGTTTGATGTTTTGTTTTGGTAAAGTGAATCCATGCTGCTACAGCTATTGAATTACATTTATTAAATTAATTAATCCTTTTAGATTCCGTCACTGAAAATATTTATCACTTAAAATATTCATCTAAGAATATTAACTTGAAAATATTCCCTCAAGGATGTTAGTTATTCACTTCTTTAAATAGTTGCCGTGGATTGTGGATGTTGCTGTCACCCAGAGACCAGTGACTGGTTTTGTGCCCAGGACTTATCTTACAACCATGAATTAGTTTTGTTTTGCCCAGAGGAGTTTTCCTAGGGACTTATTGTTGCCAAGATAAGTTGTTTTAACTATTTGGTTTTTGTGTTACTTTCTATTTAAATCGTGTACACTTTTTAAATATGACTAGGAGATTACAATTTTGATAAAATACATTTTTTTGACATAATCTAATTCTAAAATATTGGGGATGAGGGAAAATACCTTTCATGTGTTATTAGGTTTTTTTTTTTTGTTTAACTGGGATTTCAAGAGTAATTGACCAAACTCACTTTTTTGATATATTTTTGTAATACAATGCTTTTAATAATAATAATAATAAATTTTGATGTCATAATATTAAATTTTGGGAAGGGATATAAATTTCATGTGTTTTTTACAATAAATTATAAGGAGTATTGAAAACTCAATTTTTTGTATGTAATATCTTTAATATATCTGTAATAGATTGATCACTTTTTGATACCTTTATAATAATGTAATTTGGATCTCATTGTAGTAGAATGAGTTAAATTTAAATGATTACCTTTTGTATTTAGACTTTGGCTACCCTAACGGACTATTCTTGTTAATACTAATATTTACATTTTATTTGGCCAGTGGTAGTGACTATTTGCTTGTGGAGGGGCTATTAGGTCCCATTTTATCTTTATACCCACAACCACTGTTATTTGGCTTTGCATTATATGTAAATTGTTTATACACATATACCTATATACATTTGTTTATAAATATATTTATTGTTGCTATTTTGAGTTTTATTTCAGTTCTACTAACCAGTATATAACATAGCAAAACAAGATTATTATTTAGTATTTTTTGTATTTCAGAGTATTATCTCCAGATTCATTTGTTACTTCAAAATCTCAACTATCGTTGAGTTGGCGCCCTTCTTTTCTCTTCTTATTGTTCTCTTTCTATAAATTTATTTCCAGTGACTTTCTTCAGTTGTATCACGTTTGATATTACCAGGTCTCATTTCTTTCTTGTCTCATTAGCTCATTATCTCTTGTTATTGTTGTTTTTTTATCTTTAAAGCCACAATCCAGTGCATTGAAGCTAGCCCGAACACTCACTTGAGATTTAGTGTCTCTTTGGCCATTTAAATTTGTTCCTCTGAGCTTAGCCCGATTTTTAATATTTTCCTTCCTTCTCTTTCAGTTTTTCTGAACTTTGTCAATTCTCACATTTTATTCGTTTCAATTGGCTAGACCCAACGTGTGGCTTCTTTTCCACTTCTGCCTTTAAAAAAAATATATATATATCTCCTTTAATTTTTGGTTTTGATCTTAGGTTGTTGTGGTTTTCACTGGTTGTGCTTTTAGATTTTCATTTTAACGTTTAGTTTTATACTTCAATTCAATTTTTTTTTGGACATTACCTTATATCTATATCTTAAATTGACTTGTTTTGCTATATACTGTGTAGACTGAATAAATTGCTTTGTTTAGATTTGTTAAATAACTATTTTAGATTAATAATAAATTAATTAAAAATTTAAATAACTTAAAATTAACCATTTCACATATTTTACAAGTCCGGAGTAGCCAATAAGTTGAGTCACTACCTCGAAATAACAGTTTTTGAAATTTTAGGTTCCTTAGGGTGTTGTAGCAGTATATTTCAGTGGATTTCATAACTGGACCAAAACAATTAACATTACTGGTATAGGTATCCCTTCAGAATATTAATTTGAGGACAGAGAGTAAGTTAAACTTTACCTACTTTTACTCATTCTCTCGTATATTTCTCAGTTTTGTAATATGTCTGCGTTCAAGGTAGAGCATCTGTTAGCTCCTGAATTAGAGTATGAGTTGAGAGTCTGTCATCTAACCAGTCCCTTGTTAAAAAAATGTTTTATGATGTACAGAATGTACCAGGTAAATTTCCTGATTTTAAAGTTGAACATGGTGTTTTGTATAAACATGTTTTAAGTTCCATGGATACCCTTACTGGAATGTCGGATTGGAAGATAGTCGTTCCAACTCCTAATAGAGCAGAGGTTTTGGCCACTTTTCATGACCATCCTACTGCAGCTCATTTTGGTTTCCACAAAACTTTCCGTCGAATATCTGAACTTTATTACTGGCTGAAGATGCGTCAAACTGTACGTAGCTATATCGCTTAATGCAAATCTGTGCTACATGCAAACCGACAAATCTTCCCCAACCAGGTTAAATGGATAGTTATCGACGGATTGGTTTTTCATTTCAACTTATATCGTTAGATCTCATTGGTCCCTTATCACTTCTGTACCAGTTTGGTTGTTTAAGATCTGATTATCTATTTTGTTTACCTGGCAAAACCCATAAGATGTTGTGCTATTTTGCCTTCTATTTTTTTTTTATCTTATCTTAATGTTGGTTATTATCTTAGTTTATGGACTTGTTAATTTTGTTGTTTGTTTTCTCTTAAAAGTCCAACTGCATATCATAGGAGTACAGGATGGATATATGGGAATTTCCCCATCTTGAGTTCTGAGTTGAATAGGTATTTACAGGGATAATTCGGAAAACATTCCAAAGATTTTCTTTAATAGTATTGTATGGTTTTGTGGATCATGGCCACGAAGCTTATGCATTCATATTCACTTACTGTGTCGGTGTTTTAGCGTGGGTTCAGGATTGATCACCCTGGATGTGTGCCCTCACTTGGCTCAGAAATCTATCAATAAATATTAGTTGTTCCTTGAGTGTCTCTTAGGTTGAAATTAGAATGTGTCATTTAGAATTGGATCGTTCTGATATTTAGCAGTAAATAAGTCTGTTTAACTTAGTTTGTTATCTCCTATGCTATTATCTTTGAAAGTATTTGAGTTTTAACATATCTTATTGTATACTGTTTGTTTACCTGTCTCTCTACTAATGATATGGATGGGTAGATGTAAGTTTATCTTTATCTGTATCTTAATTGAGTTTATCTTTACCTTTATGGAGTTTATCTCATACCTGTAATGGAGTTTATTTCGTATCTTTACCTTCAGTTTGTCTCGTACCTTGACTGAGTTTATCTCGTACCTTTACCTTGAGTGTATCTGTATCTTTACCTTAATTGAGTTTATCTCGTAACTTTACCTGAAGTTAATTATCTTTACCTTTACCTGGATAAGGTTATTTCTTATCTTTATCTTGATTATAGAGTCCTAAAAAACTGTCCTTTACTGTTCTTGTCGTGAGTAAAGAATTGGACCACGTCAATAGTACAGTTTGGGTATTACAGTTAGGATCTCTTTTATCTTTCCTTCTACCAAGTGTATAGTTGGTAGAAGTGAGTTTTGTGCATATCCTCTACCATGAGTAGATCTGGACTTGCAATTATCTTTTACCTTTAGTGCATATCATTTACTATGAGTTGGGATTGCAGTTATCTTACTTACCTTTTTTTAGCATACCCTATACCATGAGTATAGTGGGCTTGCTAGTATCTAGGCTTACTTGTGCCTTTACCGATTGTGTGTTTTCCTACCGCTGCTAAAGCAAGTAGGTGTATTGAATCATCTTTTACCTTAAATTTTCAATATGATGTTGATATCCCGAACCATATATATGTTTAGGTTTGTAGTTTCAACTAGTCCTGAATAATTAGGCCCTCATTGAACTCTATGGTGACGAATAGAATCTGGTCGCTCTAGTGTCAACGCTGGGTAAAGTTCATAGGACTTTGTTTGAATTTCGTTGTTATGAATGGTTCTTGGGAATATTTTGTTAGGGGTTGTTAATACACACTTATAATGTAGTTTTAAACGATAGTTTGTTTTTACTAATACTTGAGAATGTAGATAAGTAGTGTTAAAAGTTAACTTGATCTGTAAGGTTATATAATTAAACTCAAAATGTATACTTTTTTTATCTTTGGTTTATACTAAATTAACATACATTATCTCATTAACAGGAAAAAAAATGTATGACTTCGTCTCATATTCTTCGTTCCATATTTTTATTTCGTCCTTGATTTTGTTCCAATTCCTGAGCAAATGGTTGACTGGTGAGGAAAATGTTCAATTTGAACGTATCAACGTTCCTTACTGACCCAGCGTTAGATCGTTCTGTCACAAAAGAGAAAAAAAAAAAAAAAAGTTCCTTTTTTTTTTTGCTGGAGATGAGGGAGAATGTAGCGTTTACGCTACTAATTACCAATAATACAATTTAAAATTGTATTAATAGAAACCCCTCACGAAATTTCTTATGACCCGCCAGCGGTCGATTCAAACCACCTATACGCGCAGGTTTCGCTTTTTGGAAGGCTGGAAGGAGTTTGTGCCGAAGCCAACCGGCAGTTTGGTCAAGAAACTCACGCAGCACGTCAGCTAATTTAAAGTGACGGAATTGGAACAGAAAAATAATCTGGGACGAATAAAATAATATCTAATTCGTTAATAATATCTCAGTAATACTAATAATAAGAAGTAAATTTTAAAAATCAAGATTTTCTAATGTAAGAGTTCCACATAATAAGGATATTTTTTTTTTTGGCGTGTTGCAAGTTCCAGTAAGTACATTATTTTATACGTATTATCTTTTATTATACAATAAAATCTATCCTTGCAGTTTAATATTTCTTTAGAGACTTATTTTTGAGTTCCGAAATAATTTAACTATAAAATTTCCTTGATTTACTTGCAAAGAATAGAAGGTCATTTTTTATATAGTCAAACTTAAATTCCACGTCGTTATCATTAAGTTTTTTGGTTAAATTTTTATCTAACTTTTTTGGTGGAATATAATAGGTCCTACAATTATTGGACAGCTATTATATTCTGCGCATGTTCATTTCCTATCATGCTGGGAAATAACTTCGGGAATTTTGACATGACAAATATATCTAACCTGATGTTTGATGTTTTGTTTTGGTAAAGTGAATCCATGCTGCTACAGCTATTGAATTACATTTATTAAATTAATTAATCCTTTTAGATTCCGTCACTGAAAATATTTATCACTTAAAATATTCATCTAAGAATATTAACTTGAAAATATTCCCTCAAGGATGTTAGTTATTCACTTCTTTAAATAGTTGCCGTGGATTGTGGATGTTGCTGTCACCCAGAGACCAGTGACTGGTTTTGTGCCCAGGACTTATCTTACAACCATGAATTAGTTTTGTTTTGCCCAGAGGAGTTTTCCTAGGGACTTATTGTTGCCAAGATAAGTTGTTTTAACTATTTGGTTTTTGTGTTACTTTCTATTTAAATCGTGTACACTTTTTAAATATGACTAGGAGATTACAATTTTGATAAAATACATTTTTTTGACATAATCTAATTCTAAAATATTGGGGATGAGGGAAAATACCTTTCATGTGTTATTAGGTTTTTTTTTTTTGTTTAACTGGGATTTCAAGAGTAATTGACCAAACTCACTTTTTTGATATATTTTTGTAATACAATGCTTTTAATAATAATAATAATAAATTTTGATGTCATAATATTAAATTTTGGGAAGGGATATAAATTTCATGTGTTTTTTACAATAAATTATAAGGAGTATTGAAAACTCAATTTTTTGTATGTAATATCTTTAATATATCTGTAATAGATTGATCACTTTTTGATACCTTTATAATAATGTAATTTGGATCTCATTGTAGTAGAATGAGTTAAATTTAAATGATTACCTTTTGTATTTAGACTTTGGCTACCCTAACGGACTATTCTTGTTAATACTAATATTTACATTTTATTTGGCCAGTGGTAGTGACTATTTGCTTGTGGAGGGGCTATTAGGTCCCATTTTATCTTTATACCCACAACCACTGTTATTTGGCTTTGCATTATATGTAAATTGTTTATACACATATACCTATATACATTTGTTTATAAATATATTTATTGTTGCTATTTTGAGTTTTATTTCAGTTCTACTAACCAGTATATAACATAGCAAAACAAGATTATTATTTAGTATTTTTTGTATTTCAGAGTATTATCTCCAGATTCATTTGTTACTTTCAAAATCTCAACTATCGTTGAGTTGGCGCCCTTCTTTTCTCTTCTTATTGTTCTCTTTCTATAAATTTATTTCCAGTGACTTTCTTCAGTTGTATCACGTTTGATATTACCAGGTCTCATTTCTTTCTTGTCTCATTAGCTCATTATCTCTTGTTATTGTTGTTTTTTTATCTTTAAAGCCACAATCCAGTGCATTGAAGCTAGCCCGAACACTCACTTGAGATTTAGTGTCTCTTTGGCCATTTAAATTTGTTCCTCTGAGCTTAGCCCGATTTTTAATATTTTCCTTCCTTCTCTTTCAGTTCTTCTGAACTTTGTCAATTCACAAATTTTATTCGTTTCAATTTCTTAAACAATCTAGTGTGCAGTATTCTCAAGAAAAGTTTTAAAAAGTGACTCATTAGGCTTATTAGTCGGTGGTCCTTGTAGAAGTTCGCACGTGGTGTTTTTTAGGGCGATAAATGTAGATCGAAGCCAATCTTTTCGAATCTGGCCCGTATCGTAGATGTCGTTAATGTGCTTGACAATAATATCTAGGTTTTCTTTATTAAGTAACTTGATTGTTTCTGCGTACATATAATCCGGTCCTGGGGTTTTGTTACTTTTTAATAGTTTGATAGATTGTACAATTTCAGCTTTCAAAATACTTGGGCCATACAATTGGTCTCCCAGTTGTGGTGGTTTTTGTGTTCTGTCATCATTGAACAAATTGGCTGTGTACAATTTCCAAGTATTAAGTATATCGCTAGGGTCCGTTATTAGTTCATTTTGGTCATTATGTATACCAGTGACTTATTTTTTCTTGAAGACACCAGCAATTTCCTTAAGATTGAAGCTGTCGCCGAGTTTATATAGGTTTTCAGCCTCGGTTCACAGTGTAGTCATCCAGATCTCCTTCGTCGGTATAATTTCTTTACGAATTTGACTGTGTATATTTTGATACCCTACTTGGTCCTGCCTAATCTTACACTGCCTGCGTTGTTCCATCATCTCTAATATTTCTTCTGTCATCCACTCATTCTTGGTAGTTGTTTTACTCTCGAGTAGAAAAGTGTTGTTCACCTCAACAAATGATTCTGTTATGGTGGTTCATGACTTTTCGACATCATTCTCAGTTACCATATTAGAGAACCTATTGTGTATTTTCTCTGTGTACGCTTCACTTGTTTCATTTCATTTCATTTCATTTCATTTTTTATTTTTCTAATGTTTACTAATGCCTTCTGGTGTTTTCTTTTAGCTGTAGCGAGCCTCAGTTTAATATTTGCTACTAAGGGATTGTGGTCGGATCCTATGTCTGCTCCAGGTAATGCAGATCCCTTAGCAATAGCATTCCTGTACTGTCACATAATCTATTTGGTTTCTTATAATGCCCTGGTGTCTATCTAAAGGCGACTTACATGTGTAAAGCCTTCTGGGTGGTAACTTATACCAAGTATTCGTCATGACTAGATCTTTGTCTTGGCAGTACTGTATCAATGTGTCCCCTCTGTCGTTTCTCTGACCAAGACCATATTTTCCAACTACGTGGTCGACAGCTCCTTCCACAATTTTTGCGTTAAAGTCTCCTAATATGTTAATTTCGTGATTCTTAGTCACCTTTAAGGCTTTGTCTAGCTGTTGATAAAATCGCTCTAGTTCTTTTTCTGGTTTGTCTACTGTGGGGGCGTAGACTTGTATAATATTTATGTTAACTTTTCCATGCAACTGAATTAGTATGACTCTTTCGGAGATCGGAACAAAGTTCTTCACGGAGACGCGCAAATTTTCGCTTATCAGAACTCCCACCCTATGTCTGTGGTGAGGGTCTGTGCTATCACTGCATCAGTAGTACAGGGTTTTACCAGTAGTATTGATCATACCTGTACCTTCCCATCGCAATTCGCTTATGCCGAGAATATCGATGTTAATTCTGTTTATTTCCTGAATTAAATTTTGTAGTTTGCCTGCTGCAAATACGCTTCTTTTGGTTATCTTATCAAGTTGAGTTATTTGGTTATCTACAACCAGTACTATTTTCCTTCATATATTTTTATATTATTTTAAAATATTTTATATTACTTTAAATCAGGTAAACATCGAAATCGCAAAAACCTTTTCGATCAGTATGTATTACAAATTAATAATTCTTTTTCTCCATTTTCACTTATCATTGCAGTAAACGACTGTTACTATTTTTTAATTAAAAATTATTAATTCTGTTTAATATAAATAAAACAAGAGATCTATTAAATAACTTTATATAAACATCAATACAAAATATGAAATGATATACAGAGTGATCTTAAAAAAATAACTTTTTAACCAGTAAAACTCTAAATTTATTATATATTACCAGGACGGCACCAATTGTTCTCTCATTAATGACTTTATGTGTTTACGTAATATTTTTTGGACATTCTTGGCTTCGAAGGCGCTCCATTCGACATTAAATTACATTCAAAATTCATTCTAAAGCTTCCATCGCTGTGGATTCGAATCAGGATTCTGCACACTACAATGAAGTATTTTGGTACTATTTCCCCGTGGATATAAATACAATATATAATAATGCCCGTAAATAAAAAGTGCCTACGTAGTTACAGAAAATAAAAATGTAAAAAATAGTTAGATATATAAAATAGTTAGTTATATTATGACATATAAAAATTTACGACAAAGAAAAATCAAATACAAATATATATGATACCAGTCTTCTAATATCATGTCTAAGCAATTCGTGCCCAATGTAACCATATGGTAACAAAGATCACAACAGCAAGATATTGTCAAATTTCTCTGTGTAGATTTCATTATGTCATGTTGACAGCAATACATTTTCTTTCATTCATGTTGTGTTAACTGTAAATCACATCAAGTCTTGTTTAATTCGCTAGTACGGCACACAATCTGTGTGGAAATTTTAGAAATTGCAAATCAGTAGGACGTTGACAAAATAGTAAATATTATTTATATTTATTTTGTATTTTTAAAATATGTAAAACGATACATAGGTATATTTAAACTTTTTAAAAATTTAAAGCAAACATTCTTAAATGTTTTTGTTACCATTTAGGAACGCTGGTCATTTGTAGGTATATGTATAGTGTTATATATTTAAATAATATACATATATTTTAAGACGTTGGTAGCAATATTTGCTTCCGGTTCTATACCGAACGAAGCATACTATTTGTAAACGATATTATTGCTGTCAAGCATATTTTTATTTCTCCTCCTTAACCTGATGTTCTGACAGACGAGGATTCCGAGCATGAGGACATAGATGGAACTGCAGATAACCTGAATCATAAACAACTTACGGCGAATGGTGAAGTTAGATTTATACATCGAGAGATAGATATTGAAGATTTTGAAAGTCATTAAAAATGTTTCCCGTCTTCAGATTACTCTCAGTTCAAAGAAAACTCCGCTTTTAACATGACCCATCGACAAACGTGCATACAATGAATGGATAATATGTCTAAAATCTGGAAAAACGATTTCTTAGTCGAATTTTCGTGCAATATTAGTAATATACAAACTCAACATTATTTACAAAAGTACAAAACATCACGAAAATAATCAGGTCCACAAATTTATATAGGAAAGGTGTTAAATAATAACCTCCAATACGAACGATATAATCATTTCATTAAGAAAGGACTTGACGGAAAAAGTAGAAGGTGTGGCAAAAATGGATGTAATATTTTGGGACGTATTATAATACAATGTTATACTGTGCAGTACTTGCTTTAAATCTTTTCATTATGAATGGAGACCGTTAAATTGTAAGTTGTTTGAACATACTTGTTTTGGTTCTACTGCTGTATTATTCGTTCTGAATCATATGAGAAAATAATGGTTATGCAAATGTCCAGCATTACCATATGGTAACGGGTTATATGGCAAACAATGTGATTTTCTAAATTTCATAGATGACTACTTAGACAAAGTTCTGGAAACTAATGGGTTGATTACTCAAGATTTAAAAAAAAATACATAACAGGAGCAATTCCTGAACAAAGATGTTTAGATTTAAATCAAGAATTATAGGATGTGCGAATCGCAAAAAAGGATACAAGATATGCAACCAAATTTTACAGAAATCCTACCCACACTAGCAGATATTTAAATTACCACTCAAATCACAACGTACTCATCAAAAAGAAATCATTAAATCATTTTATGATACCTCCCAAAACACCTGCTCTAATGAAAAGATAATTCAAGAAGAAAAAAACCTGCTAACAAATATTTTAACCAAAAATGACTACTTATTGTCATTTATTCATTAAGATAGAAGAAAAAAACAACAAAACATCACTAGCAGTCTAGGATCAGCTACAAGAAGAGACTCAATAATGACAACAATATCATATGTAAAGGGCTTATCAGAAAAATTAAAAAGGCTAGGAAATAAGTACAAGATCACAACATTTAATACAACCAATACATCCAGATCTACCATGTCCAAAATTAAACACTACAACACACAAGAGAGATCCAAGAACGGCATATATAAAATACCCTATAAATAGAACAATTTCTATGTGGGAGAAACTGCAAGACCAATAAGTGTCAGGACAAACGAGCATGAAACATAAATCAAAAACAGGGACAGATATGCAAATATGCCTTTAACAATGAACACACATAGAACACACAGAAGGATGCATCGATATTCATGAAAGAAACAGACAACTTTCAATTATTTGAAAAGACATAACCCCAATTCTGGCGGTTGTATATCTTTTCAACAAAATTCTAAAATAATATTTTTTAAAACGATGGAAGTGAAAATTGAAACGTCAAATTTTAGCTGGCTAAAACTATAATTTTAATTACAGTTAATTGTAGTTTAAGCCCATATAGGTAAACACAATTTTTATACGAGTATAAGATCTGGAGTGAGTGTGCTCTAACTGATGACTCCAGTGGAGATATAAAAGAAAAAAATTGTTGAAAAACTAGGTAAAACAATAAGCACTTTTGAAAGTCGTGAAAATATATTCTTACTGGCTAAGTTTTAGACGACTTGGAAGCAAAAGCGGTGTATACTGATAGAGAAACACAAGGAAGATATACAACAAAGGTTTGCTACTTAAAAACTGCGTTGGAAACATTCGGTAAAAGCACCAGATGGATATTCTAAATATAAATAAATCCATAAATACAGATGAGAACAGAGGAAAAAGGTTTTAAAATATCTTGATAACTGCTTAACCAGACTCAATCACAAACAAAATTTGAATAATTGATTTCGTTAAAAAGAGGTGCAGTTTATGAATGGATATTACTTACTTAAAACTGTAGCTCCCATAAAATACAAACATGTAAAGTAAAAAGAGTAACTATCTAGATTAAACAAAATCTAACTTGGACAGTTTTTATTTTTTATAAACAGCAACACAATGAAATTTACTGAAACTCTAATGAAAGTGGGTAAAGGAATAGCACAGACAACAACAAAAAAAAAGAAAGTTTTATATCCCAGGAAACAAAGATTCTTATGAACACAAGAAGAACATTACCAGAACAGGGGGACATAAATAAAATGGAATACAAAGAAATAAACAAAACTATTAGAAAAAAAATATCGAGTGTAAACGGTGAGTACAGGAAGAAAAGATAGAGGAAATAATTGAAAAAAAAAATAGAAACATGAAGTGCTTAAAGCAGAACCTGGAAACATACAAATTAATAATATAAAGAACAAAGAAGGAGTGCAGACCAACAATATAAACGAAATTTTACAGATAACGCACGAATATTTTACAAATCTCTATAAAACAGAACAAAAACCAACCCAAGAAATCCCTAATTAGTTACAACTGAAAATAAAGTATGACCTACAACCAGAAATCAGTAAACATTAAATAAAAAAGGCACTCAAAGAAATGAAGAATAACAAATCTCCTGGGAAAGATGAAATAACTGTGGAAATGCTAAAAAATGGGGCAAAACTACAGTGGAAGTCCTTTATGTACTAATGAATAAAATATTGAACACAAAACAAATACCCACCACGTGGAACGAGGCAATAACACTATTACTATTTAAGAAAGGCGATAGAAAAGATCTGAGAAACTATAGGTCCATAACGCTGGTTAATGTAATATACAAACTGTTAACTAAACTACTAACAAACAGATTGACAACTAAGCTAGATAATTACCAGTCAAGAGAGCAAGTCGGTTTTAGAAAAGGTTTCAATGATCAAGCAACAACATCCATTAAAATAGTTGAACAAACGGAGCCTATTAAGATACGGCGAGGAGTCAGACAGAGTGACACTAGGTATATCACCCAAACTATTCAATCAAGCTTTGGAAGACGTTATGAGGCAATTACGATGGGAAAAACGGAGTATTAACATAAATGGCTAATAGTTGAATCACTTGAGATATGCAGACGATATTGTATTAATAACATAAAAGGGAAGAATTACAAAATATGAATTAAATAGCGAACCAACAAAAATAGGTCTACAAATAAATTATAATAAAACGAAAATTATGACCAACCAACCAGAAGAATTAATAATTACAAGTGCACAAACAACTATAGAACAAGTAAAAGAATATGTATATTTGGGACAACTAGTTAAATGAATTAAAGAAAATCAGACCGGAGAAATAAAGTGAAGGATACGGTTGGCTTGGGTATCCTTCGGAAAATTTTCCTATATACTAAAAAATAGAAAACACCCCCAATATTTAAAAGCAAGAGTCTCCAACCAATGTATCCTTCCTGTTCTCACCTACGGTTCTCAAACTTGGACGTTTACAAAGGAAAACATGGAAAAATAGCAGAGCAAGAGCCATGGAAACGCAAATGCTGAACATCAGGCTATCAGACAAGAAAAGAAATACTTGGATCCGCAACAAAACAAAAGTGACCGATGTATCAACGCAGATATCAAAACTTAAGTGGAAGTTCGCTGGACATACCATAAGACAGAAAGACGGCAGATGGAATAAGATGATTATACACTGGAGACCATATAGTTACAAACGAAAAAGAGGACGGCCACAAATAAGATGGTCAGATGACTTGAAGAAACACGCAGGCCCGAAGTGGATACAAACTGCCTAGAATAGAGAGACGTGGAAGAACGAAGAGGAGGTCTATGTCCAAAATTGGACAGCAAGGGCTGTTTAGATAGAGAAACAATACAATAAAATTGAAATGTGAGTATAAATAGAACTTTTAGGGTGTTATGGACGAATAAAGTTACCATAGCTAATTTCTTTACAAAAATTAGCCAACGCTGAATATGTCTTGAAGAACTATAATAAAAAACTTCAGTTCTTTGGTCACATAATCATAGGGTTCAGACATGTCTCAGTGACTGATATCTGCTGACCACAGTGTAAAAATAATTGTAGCCCATCAAAGGCAAATAATTGCTCATGAGCAAATTATTTTTAATTTATCTCTTTAATTTAATTTGTAATACAAATTCCTTTTAAGAATACGAGATATACCTACCAATTTAATTTATATGGAATCGTATTGCCATGAGGAACACGCTGAACTATAATGACGTGACTTCATTTACTTTATTGACTTGTTTAACCTCTAATGTTAATACATAAATATCTTAACTAGGCAAAAATAATTAAAACACCATATATGGAATCAGTAAACACTTTGAAAGTGCTTGCTTACTATAATATATATAGAAACACGTTGCATTGTTATTTTCATGGTTAAATGAGGTAGATAAAACTAAAATTACTAGAAACGCAAGAAATGTTTGGTTTTTGTTAAAGTATATGCAGATTATATGATCATAAATAACGAATTTTAATTAGTTGTGTCAAAGCTTTTAATGCTGGTTCAAGGAATTTCGTTAATAAAGAAGGAAAGTATTAGATACGCTCATCATAGTAATAACTACACAATCACTGACAGATTTTTAGGTCACGTTGAAGCCTGACGTAGTAATTAAACAAATCCTTTAAAGAGTAATTATTTTAAAGATTTTAAATAAAAAATAAATTCAAGCACAACGGAACTTTATTTCAGAAGATTAACTTTTCAGTACTATATGAAGTTTGGAATAACACTAAAAGATATATTCCAGTTTTTGTTTAATTCGGACCATCGATATGTACAGAGTGGACCAAAAGTGTGGAAACGCCCAATTATCTCGTAAATCGATGGTCCGAATTATACAAAAACCATAATTTGCCTATTCTGTAATATAAAGATTCCAAATTTGATGCTGCGATGTTACCAGACTTACAGATTTTTTAAATACAACAGTCTGAATATTATATCTATTATTATTGGAATCCTGAATCCTGAAATTCCGGAGTAGGAGTGCGTTCATTACGGAGACCATAGCATCGTATCCTCGCCTAGAGCATAGCACTGACAGTGAACGCTCGCATTTAATATTTATTTTACCTAAAATTGATAATATGATACCATCATACCATCCGACCGAGGGTCGGCTCCTCGTTATGAACGCACACTAAGTCCTCCGATCGGGTCTCCGGGTGGGACAGTTTTCAGTTTACCAAAAGATAATAAATTGAAGTGTAGAAAGATATCAAGATCTGCACTTGGAATGTCAAAACTGTAAACAATGCAGGAAAAATCTACAATGCAATACAGGAGATAAAGAGAATGCATATTGAAATAATGGGAATAGCAGAAATGAGATGGCCAGATTCTAGAGAAATACAAATAGAATATCTGTAGGTATATTACTCGGAAAAAAGTGATGGATCACATCAATATGGAGTCAGAATAATTGTATCACCCAAGGTTGCCAAATGCGTTACTAACTTTACACCAATATCAGAGAGAGTTATGTTACTACAAGTAGAAGTCAACCCTATTAATAAGTATATGCTCCCACTGCAGACAAAGGGAGGAAGAAGCAGTTGAGTTCTATAAGAACATCATCAGTATCATACAGAAAATTCCTCGACAGGAAGTTCTTATCATTATGGGCGATTTTAATGCCAAGATTGGAGCTGGAGATAAGACACAGTACATTGGAGCACATGGACTTGAAGTCAGAAACGAGAGAGGAGACCTCCTAGAAAAATTCGCGGAAGACTTAGAACTAGTTGTCACCAACACGTTCTTCCAATTACCACCTCGCAAGCTGTACACGTGGAAATCCCCTCAAAACAGCCCAGGGAGAATTATTAGGAATCAAATCGACTAGCGAGAATTTTCAATGAGAATCTACAAGCTGTGTTCAACAACAACAACAACAACAACAACAACAACAACAACCAGTTCGGGTTCAGAAATGCTGTTGGTACTAGAGAGATTTTGTTCTCAGTACAAGTCTTATTCCAGAGATGCAGAGAGATCAAATGCGACGTATACGCATATCTGGTTGATTACGAGAAAGCATT
Organism: Diabrotica balteata; assembly: GCA_918026665.1. Taxonomy (NCBI): domain Eukaryota; kingdom Metazoa; phylum Arthropoda; class Insecta; order Coleoptera; family Chrysomelidae; genus Diabrotica; species Diabrotica balteata. The sequence continues at coordinate 29,943,979 of OU898281.1, read as the reverse complement.
TGATCGAGTACAGTATGCCAAGATGATGCAAATACTAAAAGAAACAGGAATTAACAACCAAGATCTGAAAATAATTAGAAATATTTACTAGAATCAGACAGCAAATCTCAGGGTTGAAGGTTGGCACACTGATCTTCATGTGAAAATGTGAAGATGTAAAAATCATGCGTGAAGTGAGGCAAGGCTGTATTTTGTCTCCTCTAATCTTCAGTCTGTACTCTGAAAGAATATTTATCGAAGCTTTGCACGAAACTGAAAAAGGTATTCTACTAAATGGTTACCGGCTACACAACATCAGATATGCAGATGACACCATAGTATTTGCGGATAACTTAGAAGATCTACAAGTTCTTATGAACAAAATCACGTATTACAGTCAACAATATGGACTCAATATAAACGTTATGAAGACAAAGCTTATGATAATTAGCAAGAAAAGGATAACAGAAGGTCAACTCTATGTCAACCAATTCCCTGTAGAAACTGTGCCTTCTTTAAGAGTCACAACCTCTCTCTTGATACAAAAGTAAGAATCCTGCGATGCTACAGCCGATGCTGTCTTCTCTGTCCTTTTTTATGTTGTTGAATCGTGGACCTTGAACGAAGATTGTGTGCAGAAATTTAAAGATAGATCTCGAATTGAACCGAAGTTGTCCAACAACGGTGTTAGGCGTACTCTGCAAGACGAAACGTCAGTCTAAGGGTAACTGTTATGAGATATGGGTCATTTGTGATAGTTAAAAGTGATCAAAACGAGTAAGAAATCACGTTCTTCAAACAGTGTGCATTTTATAGATGATAATTATGAAAAAGAGTTACAAAGCGGTATGAAGAAAGTGATAGTAGTGGAAGTGAAATAGATAATACAGAATATGAAAGTAAATACGATACAGCATTTGAAATATCGGAAGAGAGTGATGAAGACGAAAATATTGAGAAAGATTCATCTAATCGAAGTAATATTTTCAACAAAAAGAGAATTTTAAAACATAATGTAAATTCCAACAGATGTTGTGACTTTATGTGTTGATGAAAAGCTAGTTAGCTTTCAGACAAATGTAAATTTAAAATGTTCATGCCGAACAAATCCTACAAGTATAGTCTCAAACTAATGTGTCCCACAGATGCCAGGAACGGGTATTTGTACAATATTATATTTTTCAAACCGATTTGTAACTATTTTTTCTTAATTATCAATTATGAACAAATGTTCGATATTTACTACATTACTTCAAGGGTTACATATGGTTGAAAACGAATTAAAGTGAGGATTCCAATAATAACACCTTCTGTGAATACATTTTAGTAAGGGAATTATAAATCAAATTGTAATTGAGGAGAACTTCGTTAACAAGATATGTTTTTCCGACAAAACAATATTAACGCTGTGTCTGAATTTATTAAGGTCTAAAGTGACACAAATGTACTCTGGATACGTGAAAACTATACTCAAACACTACAAAAACCAAATGTATGGTCAGAGTGAGTACTCAGTTAATTGGGCCGTTTTTTATAGAAGAAAATTTAACAACCCATAATTATGAAATGCTACTTAGAAATGAAAGTTTAATAACATTATGGTTTCAGCAAGACGGACCTTCAGCTCATTTTGGAGGAAATGTTTGGCGTTATTTGGATCAGACATTTCCCGGACGATGGATTGGTAGATTATATAACATTGAATGGCCTTCTCGTTCACCTGATTTGAACACTAAAGATTATTTTTATTGAGGATACTTAAAAAGTAGAATTTATAAACCTAAACCAGCAAGTGTTGCAGAACTAAGGCAAATAATTATCGATAAATCCATATTAGTGTCCAAGGAAATATGGAAAAATGTAATGGACGCATTCTAGAATCGTTTAGGATGCTGTCAAATTAACAACGGATGACATTTTGAACACATAATTATTTAGAGATTAATATAGCAATGTAGTAAACTTCTAATTATTATGTTCAAACTTAGATGATTAGGCATTTTCAGATCCGATAACAGAAGTACCTTTTAATTAAAATACAGCAGATGCTGATGATATATGCATTCTAGGCCACTGATGGTGTAGTTAAATAAAGTAGTTTAAAATGAGAGAGATAAAAGAAATTTGTTGATTTAGGTGGCAACAGTGTGCGCAAGCTGAGAAAGGTAAATTTCAAATTTCAAACAGGTACAAGTCGCGAATCGTTCAAGAAGGAGTGTGTCCAGTGAGGTTATCAGCAAGCCAATGGATTTTGTTAGCGAAAATATGTTCGAAAGAAATGCGACGTTGCTGTACAAACATATTTGATAACTAGGAACTCATCCGAGTTTAGATTTCTGAGCTGCTGAGGCTTCGGAGCAAAATAATGGTTTGATCATACAGAAGGTGTTTTGTTAAAAGTCAATGAGATAACTAGAAAAAAATATATGATATAGTGACATAAAAAGGTTCTGAACCGTTTAAATATAGGACAATGTTTACCGTTCGCTGATGATGTAGTCTTCATCAGAAGGAAATAACATCTATAACTAAGAGACTAATAGGGTTCAGCTGAAAGTGAATATTAATAAAAAGTACATGAAAATTATAAGCAAAAGTGGATCTAGTGGAAACTTACTTTGGGTTTCTGATAAATCAAATATGGAAGATAGATCCGTCATATAATTTAAAAAGATAAAAAAATATACATAGTTGAACATACTTACAGAAGAGACATGTAAGGAATAAATAGAAGTTCACTTGATTGACCAAGAGCAATAGATGTGCTGCAGCTGTAAACAACATTATTAAAGCAATAAAAATATTGCGTAACACAAAAATAAGTCAATATAAAACGATTATTAGGACACCACTGTAATGATGTGCCGAAACATGGACTATGAACAAAACTATTCAAAAATGCTGGATGCTTGGAAGAAAATAAGAATGATTGGTAAGATAGCGGAGAGATATTAAAGAGTAAATGTATTAATAGTAGTTAAAAAACGTAGACTATAATGTCTAGGCCACCAAGAAAGAAGAAAGGATTGTAGACAGCTATGTTGAATGGAATTTACCAGCAGGCAATAAACGAAAGGTGGACCACATAGAAACTGGAAGGGTGTAGTCATGGTGGATATTAAAAGAGGAAAAAAAGAAAGAAAATGACTGCTGAATTCTACAGAGTAAAATATCACAAAAAATAAGATGGCGTAAAACTCATTTACGGGGTTTGTTCTTTCCCATGAAATTAAACAAGGAATTCGCTACAATATGGAATATAAAAATCCTACGTACGATTACAAAACGAAACATAACAACTTGTAAATGGAAACAAAAAAGGTCGAATAGAATAAAAAAAATTCAGATAGCAACTAGAGACCTGTAAAAAAATGTATTAATGCTTTTATTACGAAGCACAACTTGTTAGTTTGTACAGATGCTATGAACATTTTGGACAATTTGAGTAAAAAAACAAAAAGAGCGTTTAAATGGTAGTTTTATGGAAAATATTATATTTGAAGGTCAATGACTAAATGAATAGAACACACAACTCTCCTAACCTAGTTTTAAATTTTAAAGTAAATATTAAATATTAAGCATCTGCATGTACTTTAAAATAATCGTATTTAAATTTGAGATCGATCTTAATATTTTTTAAGACACTCTGCATTCACAACAGTCTTAAAGTATAAAGTTATTATTTTTCAACAATATTATCCAAGAATGCTTGATTTTCCTTGATCAACTTTTCAAGTCGTTCCTTGGTGGCCGAAGTAACATGTTCCTTGAGTTTTTCCTTGGCAGTGACGATCCCGCATTTGTATCCGGTAACGTTGTGAAAAACTCTGATTTGCTTGTCGCCGGCAGTGAGTAGAAATTTTCCAGTTGAGTCGAACATGATGGCAGTAATGTTACCTAGAACATAAAATAAACTAGTGAATATATTTCTTTGTATAAATAGCAAAAGAGGGTGAAGAATGGTCTTCGGCGCCTTAAGGAACATATTAACCCATTATACGCTATAATCGTCTGTAGAGGTTGTTCACTTTTGTCTACTTAAATCTATAATTGTTAATATGTACAGTTTAAATGGTTTTGTTAGGTTTCAAGCAAACTTACAGGTATATATTGATAAACGTTTGAATACTAACGGTTGAAGTGGCAAGAAATTAGTGACTACAATTAGTGAGAATAGGATACATAAATTATTGCAATCTGATGTGCATTTTCCTATTACAGAAAAAGTGATTTCTAATCTATATATTTTGCTTAAAAAATTTACAGTAGGTACGTAATACTAGCTATTTTTGATATACCGGGTGGTCCAATAAGCCGATCTCTCGGCTATATATCAAAAACTATTTATGTTATAACTTTAGGAGAAAAAATTCCTTAGTAAAAGCGGCCAAGAGAAATCGCTGAAAATAACTTTCAAGTTTCTGGGTCAACCGCTAAAGGGCTTAACCTATAAAGAAAACTTTGAAAACCAGTTTTTTTTGGAAATATGTCTAATTATACCAAGTGTTACATAAGTAAACTAGAAAGAGGCCTAAATTCTGCTCAAAATTGTTCAAGTACTTTTTTTATTTTTTTCAAATAAAGGATGGGGGAGAGTGGGAAAATATTTGTGGATAAATACCTATAACTTTGGTTTGGATCAACCGATTTTAACGAAATTAGTATCTTTAGAAAGAGTATGGATGAGTTAATTTACATCTACAATAAAATAATTGCAATTAGTTTTAATTGTTGTAGGTAGAGGGTACTTTAGAATAGAAAAAAATTAAATTTGTTTTTCTTTAAAATGTTTAATAGAAACACCTATTTATTGTAGATTATAATGGAACTGGATTAAATTCGTAACAAAATGGTGCAAACCGCATGATAATAGCTTTTGTCGAACTCGAGATATGAATAAAAACGTATAAACATAAGTAAGTATAGTATTGACACACCCTGTATTAGAAATTCAATTAAAAAATAAGTCAGTAGGTACTTTTAAATTTTTTTATAGCAGAAGAATCTTCATGTTGATACCTATTTTGACCATTGTTATTTCATATGATTAAAAATAGTTGTTTCGAAACTAAGTAGGCTACGATAATGAATTTGACAGGGAGTTCATATCGTTTATTTATTGACAGCAGTCAAATCATTGTTAAGAAGTGTTATATTATAATTCGAATTAAAGATTGCACTTTTTTGAATATATATTAATATTGGTAATATTGGTAATTAATTATCAGTACTAATAATTCGTGATAAGTATGTGAATGTCACCAAAATGCCGCTATTGTCTTACGTACACTTCATCTAATTTATATAACGATGTACGTCATCGGCGTCATAGCCTGTGACGTCATATGATACCAACACGAAATATTTAGGGTTTAGGTGTGTTCTTTTTAGAATCACTTTACCGAGTACACTGGCGTTACAGCCACTAGGCATATTTTGTTATATACGCGTAGAAATAATATTTAAAAATTTCTATTAATGTTAACTTAAAGAAATACATAATAATATGTTTCATTTAATTTGTATAAATCCATTATAAAGAGTTTTTATCAAGAACATTTGTTCGGAACACACTGTAATTGTAATCGAACGAAGGTAAAATTTTGGCATAAATTGGTAACACTTATTTGACAGTTGCGGTGTTGACACTTTTTGTACTTTATTATTTTGAATTTTAAAGTGAATACCTCTTGTTTTATATTTTTACCTATTTAATAAAATCTGTTCTTTTTAGAACAAAATTAGTGTGTTTTATTTCAAAAATGTCACGTAAGAAGTTAAATAGTCGTTGTAAAGAGATGGTAATACTTTTGCAATAATTATGTGACCTATTTGATTTAAAATGGAGTCAGTATTTTTTTATACTTTGGCAACTATGTCAACTTCGATCTCTGACGTAGATAATGACGTAAGTCGTTATCTAAAGTAGATGAAGTATATATATTTTGTAAGATATCCTGACAGGAGACATTATGACAAAGAAGTATTTAAAAGAAAGCCAAGAAGATTAAGAGAAACTGGTAGTTTTTATCGTCCTTGTTTTAAACGACGTAGTAGAGGTATGACCGAAGATAATTCAATCAATGTTCTTGCTTTAATTCAACAGAATCCACATATAAGTAGTCGGAAAATCTCTACTTCTTTACCATAATGTCTCCTGTCAGGATATCTTACAGAATATATACGTGAGGCAATAGCGGCATTTTGGTGATATTCGAAATTAAGTCCAATTATATCATACAATTTGATATACTCATCACGAATTATTAGTACTGGTAATTAATTACTAATATTACCAATATCAATATCTATCGAAAAAAGTGCAATCTTCAATTAGAATTATAATACATATAACACTTCTTAACAATGTTTTGACTGCTGTCAATAAATAAACAATATGAACTTATCAAATTCATTATCGTAGCCTACTTAGTTTCGAAAAAAACTATTTTTTAATCATATGAAATAACAATGGTCAAAATAGGTATCAACATTAAGATTCTTCTGCTATAAAAAAATTTGAAAAGACCTACTGACTTGTTTTTTATTTAATTTATAACACAGGGTGTGTCAATACTATACTTACTTATGTTTATGCGTTTTTATTCATATCTCGAGTTCGACAAAAGCTATTAACATGCGGTTTACGCCATTTTGTTACGAATTTAATTCAGTTTCATTATAATTTACAATAAATGTTTCCATTAAACATTTTGAAGAAAAACAAATTTTAATTTTTTCTATTCAAAAGTACCCTCTACCTATGACAATTAAAACTAAATGCAATTATTTAATACAATAATGTAAATTAATTCATCAACACTCTATCTAATGACACTACTTTGTTAAAATCAGTTGATCCAAACCAAAATTATAGGTATTTATCCACAAATACTTTCCCACTCTCCCCCACCCTTTATTTGAAAAAATAAAAAAGTACTTGAACAACTTTGTGCAGAATTTATGCCTCTTTCTAGTTTACTTATTTAAAACTTGGTATAATTGGGCATATTTCCCCAAAAACTGGTTTTCAAAGTTTTCGTAACAGGTTACGCCCCCTAGCGATTAACCCAGAAACTTGAAAGTTATTTCCAGCGATTTCTCTTGGTCAATTTTACTAAGGAATTTTTTCTCCTAAAGTTATAACATGAATAGTTTCTGATATATAGCCGAGAGATCGGCTTATTGGACCACCCGGTACATATATTACTACTCCCGTCTTCAGAGACGAAAATGCCACTGAATCTCTAAAAATCGCACGAACAAGCTGAATTTTGATGAGGATGTTAATTTTGGGTCCACAAAAAAAGTTTGCGACACTACCCTTAGGCTTCCCCATAAAAAATTCTTCGTCGTAGGGGGACACGGCAAACATCGATTTATCAAGAATCTGTACGTCGTAGAAAAAATATTTCAAACAGAATGTAGCTGAGATAATTTTTAAATTTTAAAGAAGAGTGCATCTTTCGTGTGCAATTTTAGCATTTTTCCCGCAAATGAAGTAGTTTCGATAAAGCTGTTAAACAAATAAACGTTGCGCAATTTTTGCACCATTGACTATGGATATTCCATTGTTAGAACCCAATTTTAGAAACCTATAGCATGAAATTTCGATTTTGAGATTTATCAACAAATATGAGGCATTTGAAATATGTCTAAAAAACTGAATTTACATTTTCACATTACAAACGATCTAAAGCGTTTAAACTGCTTCTTCTGGATATGTTTTTTGAAACTTTAAAACAAATTCAGCTACCTATTTCATCCAATGTCGTCTTCAAGCATTTCCCATGAGGTGAGATCGATTGAAATGTAAAAGTTTTGTAGATATATTTCAAATGCCTCATATTATTTGCCAGTAATGGAAATTCCATAGCGACGTTTATTTATTTAACTGCTTTATAGAAACATACCTCATTTAAGGAAAAATGCCAAAATTGCTTACGAAAGCTGAACTCTTTACATTTAAAACGCATTTTGTATGTTGTCGATAAGACACTCTGACCAAAATATATCGATTTTTTACCGTCAAGTTGTTTTTTATCAAATTTCATTTAAAATTTTAACAATAAAACACTGAAAACTTTGTTTTCAAACTTCCACAAATTTTATTTTAACTTCTTATCGCTACAGCTGTTTCGGCTGATTGCCTTTCTCAAGTGATCTATTTTTGGCATGCGTTTACACTTTCTAGTCTCTAATGAAATAGGTTAAGGACGGGAGAACTGTTTGTCTCAAGTTGGTCATTCAGAATTATATCTGTGTTTTTTAATTTGTTAATTTCCATATATTCTAACTAGGATAGCTTAAGGCCTTTATTTTGAATGTAAAGAATTTTAAATTCGTCATTAAAAGAATGATTGTGGTCTAGAAAGTGAAGTGCGTATGTAGAATCACAATCATTCTTTTAATGACGAATTAAAAATTCTTCACATTCAAAATAAAGGCCTTAAACTTAAAGGCCTTAGAATCTATGGAAATCAACAAATTAAAAAACACAGATATAATTCTGAATGACCAACTTGAGACAAACAGTTCTCCCCTCCTCAGCCTATTTCATTAGACACTATACAGTGTAAACGCATGCCAAAAATAGATCACTTGAGAAAGGCAATCAGCCGAAACAGCTGTAGTGATAAGAAGTTAAAGTAAATTTTGTGGAAGTTTGAAAACAAAGTTTTCAGTGTTTTATTGTTACATAAAATGAATTTTCATCAAGTTACGGTCGAATCCATCAATCATTTAAAATTGATTTCAAATTTGCCGGTAGCTTCAAGCCTTGTTTCTTAGAGAACGGTTCGTTCTACAGAAAAAGTGATAGTAATCGTTTTTACTCAAAATTATCTCAGCTACAATTCTTGTTTGAAATCTCTGACGACTTAATTGTACTAATTTTAGAAAAAAAATAAGCTACCATAATTTTTAGCATTATAATTGATGACGGTTTACAGGAGGTCGTAACGGTTTATTTCAACTTTTTTGGGAAGACATTTTTTAAGCAAAATTTTTTTTGTTTTGTTTTTGGAGATAACTATCGCCGGACTTATTTTATAGTAAACATGGATCGTTAATGTATAAAATAAAAAAATTAAATTATTTTGTAGTAGTCGTATGATCTTTCTAAAATAACAAATGAAGAAGTATGATAATATTCGATTTTGATGTAAATTCCTAAAAGAAAGTTACATACCTACTCTTTTGTGCAAAGAATTTTACGGCATTATAATTATAAATCAATGAGATATTAATTTTGAAAAAAACCCCTCTGTGCCTCAGTGGTAAGAGCGCCTACCTTTGAACCTAAAGGTCGTGAGTTCGAATATCACCTGGGTGGAGAAATTAATTTATTAAAAAGTATTGAACAAAAATAATTTCTATCCTTGTGCGATCGGTACTCACCGGAGGGACCGCAGACGTTCGGATACAATTAGCGTCTCTTAGCAAAGACAATGACGTCGACTTTGTTAAGTATCAAGACAATTACTCTACACTAGGTACCTGACTGTAAAAATTCACTGTACCATGCCAATGACAATTAGTTGTCGACGCAATAAACTCAATAAAAAAAAAACATTTGAAAAGTTTGTCTATATCAGTCAAAATTTTTGAAAAAAGATAATTACTCAAAAAATATAAAGTTTTAACCTATCGCACCTTTTACAAATTTTAATCCATAATCTTATGCAGAATCTAAAAATGCAATAATATACAGGGTGTTCTATAGAAATAACAAAGTTGTTGTATACTTCAGGTAACCGGACGTGGCATATCTGTCAAAATTGTTTTTTTAAAGTTTTTCATAACTTATATTCCTCATAAACCAATTTTCATAAATATCGTGTAGTAGTCTCCGATATATAGAGTTTAAGTTCGTCGTGGCACACCCTGTATATACGAAAAACAATCCATGTCTTGGAACTGCTTAGTAAATCAGAAAAAGACTTGTATCAAAATACAAAAAAACATATTTTACAAATTTACTTAAACGCAGTCTATAAAATAATTGTAAGAGTTTGTATTTTGCAAAATAAGGAATTACAGTTCATTGCTTCAGTAATTCTATATTAGCTGGGTTACTAACCCTCACAACTTGCAATAATGTGAGATCAGCTGACAGTATACTTATTAAAATTTATAACATATTGCAATAAATTAAATTAAATCTCTTGACCCCGTTCAGGAAACCGAGTCAGTTTTTTGCCAAATTTTAAATAAGTGTACCACAGGCCGGTAAAAGCACTTCTACAAAGTGACTCTTCGAATAATTAGGTTAATCTATCAAATTTTTATTTACTGTTAGTCACTGCTACTGAAAAAACAAAGACCTATCTATGTTTTTGTTTTATAATCCTCAGATCGATATGCTGGTTTATTGTACTCGATGGCCTTTTCTGTGATTTGTCTTAGTACAAATACGGCGTCTACACAGGATCTTCCGGATTTGAATCCTTGTTGTCCATCTGATAAAGTTGTTACTTTATTGATTTTGTTGGTTAGGACTTTTGTGGTAAGCTTAATTGCGGTGTTCAGTAGATTCATACCTCTATAATTGTTGGAGTCTCCTTTAGTGCTAGTCGACATAAATATTTTTTTATGGAATTAAATCACAATTAATTGTAACGTTCTTTATTTTGTTTGATATTTCGATTTTCAATCAGGAAATCGTTTTTAATTGGAAATCGAGACATTAAAACAAAATAAAGGATGTAACTAGTAATACAATCAGTTGTTGTTTAATCCCATCTAAAAAATATATATGCCACAAGAAAACTGTCTTAGAACCTACATAATACACTGAGTGACAGCAAGTAGTAAACACCTACGTATGTTTATTATTATTCTTCTATTACGTTGTAATTAGAATTCATTAATTTTTTACATATCGACTTATTGTTAAGTTTTTGTGGTGGCTGCTTGAATTGATTAGTGATAAAGAACCATTAAGTTAAAGTGACTTTGATAGGGGTCGAATTGTCAGATTGCGTGAAGCTGGTCTATAGATAAGGAGGACCAGCAGATTCTAACTAGCAATATAGATGAATAAGCTTTGACTCTGGAAGACCAAAGACACTGAACGTGTGGCACCGAGATACAGAAGGACCACAGAGCGGCACAATCGCTGATTAGGGCTTCTGGCGCTAAAAGACAGATTCGGTGGAAGGATGAGTGGTATGCGTACCGTATATCGCCGAATAAGACAGTTCGTCCTTTTTTTATCACTCACATTGGGTTCTACCTCTCACAGCTGAACATCGGCGTAACCGGTTTACTCTGGTCTTATAGAGAAATATATATGTGGAAAAAGAATGGAATCTGGTGGTCTTTAGGAAGGAATCCGGCTTCTCTCTGGGGATGCACAATGGCCAGGCAAAAATGAGAAGGCGACGATATAGAGACAGCGACAATACGACAGCCCGACGGTATATTCAGGAAGTAGTGGAACTCATCTTATTCCATACGTAAATGCCATCCAAAAGCTGATCTTTCAGCACAGCAATGGCAGACTGCCCATTGTCATAGAATCGTTAGCCTTTATGAATTAATAATATGATAATGATCAATATCACATCAACCGTTTAGCTTAGCCTGATCTGTTTCCAATTGAACATCTCTGGGACATGATAGGTCGCAGGTTCTTGAATTTGCAATACTCACCAAAGACTTTAGTAGCTCTTACTCATGAAGTTGCAGTAGCCTGCAATGAGATACCCAACCACGATATCGAGCCTCTCATCAGAACTATGCTCAGGCTTGTCAATGAGTATGTAAGAAATCGTGGATTTTCAACACATTAGTGAAACCGCTTCTGCAGTAACTTTACGAACCAAACTAAAAATTTAATCATGTTACTAGTAGGGACACTAAATACGTATACCAAAAATTATTAAAATCTGGTAAAAATTTATGTAGGTGTTTACCACTTTTGCCACTCAGTGTAGTAGATAACAAGAACAAAAACTGAACACATTTATGCTAAATCATACATTACAAAAATTATTCAATCTCCGTTTATTTTAAAAATTCCCAAACTATTTGGGTTATATTATGATTTCATCGGCGACGACATGCAAATTTGATTTTATGGAAAAATATGTTCTGTCACCAGAGTTTGCATCGAATATTTAATCACAACATCATTATGTATACATCCAAACATCCACTGATTAATATAATCAACATTGCCATCATAAACTCAAAATCCTGCTTCTCCTAGTTTTAGTACAAAAAGATACACCTTACTAATGGCATGGTTAAACACATCTAAGAAAAGACGCAAAAGTCTCAGCAGGTATTAAAAAAAATACCATTTAATATCCCAACTTTGCTTTAAACTTCGCTTATGTGTACTATTTAAAGCACTTCTAACTAGCTAATGAATTTCAGTATACAAATTTATGCACCCATGGCAGACCACAGTTATAGGAAATATCAGAATTTTACAAACAAAAACGCAACCTTATAAGATATATAGCGAGCATGAACTCTTTATACTCATGGGAGATTTCATTTCTAAAATCGGTAACAGAAAAGAAGGGAACATATTGGTCTTTATGGATTAGAAGAGAGAAATCAACGAGAAGAAACAATGAGTATCTTTGCAGCTGAACATGACTTAATCGTGCTAAACACATTTTACAAACTTCCACCTAGACTCCTGTATACGTGAAAATCACCTAGAGACAACTGAGAAGACGTTATTATAAGAATCCAAATAAACTGTATACTTGTTAACAAAAGATATCGAAATAGTCTCAACAGTGTTAAAACCTACCCAGGTGCTGATATTCAATCTGACCACAATCCTTTAGTGGGCGTATATAGAACCATGTTAAAGAAAACACGCCAAAAAACTGTAAAAAAACATGACATGAGAAAACTGAAATGTGGTGAAGTAAAAGAAATAGTCAGCAAAACAACCAATAGAAAATTCAAAAAAATCAAAAATCAAAAAAAAAATCGAAAGCAAAAAAGTGAAGATAGAATCTCTTAATAAAACGATAGACGACAGAGATTTTGCAGATGATGGAAGAAAGAAGGAAAAACAAGAACAATAACAATAACTAACAAGAATTAATGCATAAAACATTACAACGAGATATACAGAGAAAGATCAGAAGCCAAACAGAAAGAACTGGAGAAAAAATGACAAGAAATCGAAATTCTACAAAGTAATTACTATTTAAATGGGAATAAGCCACAATTAAAGGTTAAAGTAAGTTTATTAACATTTCAATTTCCACTTCGGGAATCGTTCTTTTTAAGTTTAAATTTTATTATTCATTTATTATTTTTTTATACATTTTATATAGATTTTAATAAAATTGAAAAATAGGTAAAGAAATATTAAACAAGACTTACTCACAATCAATTTAATTTAACTATCAGACGACCGGTTTCGCTTTCTACAATATGCAAAGCATCCTCAGGTGTCGATACAAAGTTAAACAAATGCTGAAATATTAAAAACCCATATTAGGGTGTTGTCCCCTAATACATGTAGGGTAAAACAAAGTAGGTGTTGTAAATTACAATAATTATGCCAATATTACATGTCTGTGGTTTTATTTAAATGAGTAAGTTGAATATAAGGTATAAAATTTTTAAAAAGTTTAAACAGACAAGGTAAGGCCCACAAATTGTTATAAAATAGTCTCTTCGATTGTAATAAATTAATAAATGAGCAAATAAATAAATAAAATAAACATTACTTACATGCCGGTACTCTATTAATAGATGGATGGTAGAACATGGTTGAAACTACTTTATATTGTTGAATGGAGAACTCAATTCTATTGTTGCAGTTGTTTAAAAACTGTCATAAAACAAGACTGCGATGTAGTGCATTAAAGCCCTTCCCCCCTTTTTTAAATTCAATGTTTGTTTCGTCCCTTCTAAGTGTTTTCTGTTTAAATTATCCTTAATTGTTTGTATTTTAATATTTTATTTACTTGACTTTCCAATAATTAACTGATGTAATTTGATAACTACAAGTTGGAAAATAATTGCACACACACACACAATTTTTACATCTAAACTTATTCATTGTCATAAAACTGTCACCTTCATAAAACAATTACTCAATAAATAACACACATTTCAAAAATATATCTCTCGAATAAGTATAAATAGCTTTTAATAACACAATGGTATATTACATTACTTACATTTAACAAACAATCTCACACATATCTCTTCTTCATTGGATCAAATCTATCTCCTCAAGAACTTCCCGTTTACTGTCAAACAACTGCAATAATAGAATTGAGTTATCCATTCAACAATATAAAGTAGTTTCAACCATGTTCTACCATCCTTCTATTAATAGAGTACCGGCATGTAAGTAATGTTTATTTTATTTATTTATTTGCTCATTTATTAATTTATTACAATCGAAGAGACTATTTTATAACAATTTGTGGGCCTTACCTTGTCTGTTTAAACTTTTTAAAAATTTTATACCTTTTATTCAACTTACTCATTTAAATAAAACCACAGACATTAATATTGGCATAATTATTGTAATTTACAACACCTACTTTGTTTATCGTTATTAGACAACACCCTACTATGGGTTTTTTATTATTTCAGCATTTGTCTACCTTTGTATCGAGACCTGAGGATGCTTTGCATATTGTAGAAAGCGAAACCGGTCGTCTGATAGTTAAATTAAATTGATTGTGAGTAAGTCTTATTTATTATTTCTTTACCTATTTCAAATGGACTCACACAAGCAACACATTCATGATTAAAATTGAAAAACTTTGCACGTTCTATAATGGACTCTCCTAGCCGCGTAAACGGACTCTCCCAACTGTATACTGTGACTGCAAAAACGGCTATTTCGCATTTCGTAGCGCTACTTCCGTTACAGTCGCCTTTGCATTTTACTATACAGGAAAAGTGATACAACGTCAGTAGAGAAGCTTCGCTTCAAATATCTGCTTTAATATTACAAGAAATACCAAGATTATTAAAGCGAAGCTTCTATACTGGTGTTGTATTACTTTTCCTGTATAGTAAAATGCTGAGGCGACCGTCACGAAAGTAGCGCCATAAAATATGAAATGGCAGTTTTCGCAGTTACAGTATACAGTTGGAAGAGTATATTAACACGACGAGGAGAGTCCGTCATACAACATGTAAACTTCTTCAATTTTATTAAAATATATAAAAAAGCTATAAAGAAATAATACCTACATAAATAAAAAGATTATTTCATTCAATTTTAAAAACATTATTTATATTTTAAAAATACTGAAAGCATATCATGAAGTTTCTCGGTAGTTAACAGTACCGTCTACTTTACCACTTTTTTTTTCTACAGTCAAATATTGATGCAAGCAGGTTTTGAATCGGTAATCATTACAACTGGGTGGTCAGAAATCCTTTTTTTAACAATCCATTTTAGTACTTGATATATTAGAAAAAGTTGTGCAAATTATATGCAGCGGTGTTTATTTAACTTACATATTAGAAAAGCTTGGTGGGCTAGAGATTTTCGTTTCTTACAATTATTAAGAATAAAATAAAAAATAAGTATATTACCTTCATAGATGTTTTCAATCTTGTGGTCCAATTCAGTAGTCCAAGTAGAATACAGAGCAACATCATTCGATGTAGCGATTGCTACGACCTCCGCATTTGGAGATAGAGCAATTAATGCAAGGTTGCCAGATTTTTCGTACTGTCCAGATTTAAGCAAACGAGCATTTTCTCCTTGCTTGTAACTAACTGCAAATTAAATTAAAATTAATATTAAAACAATTTCACTACTTAACATGTTTCTAGGCTTTTGTTTTATCTGACTACACAAAATCGAAAATATTGTATACGGTTGAACTGGTATTATAGTGGAGATTTTAATAAAGATACATTATACACGGTGTTGTATTTAAAAAACCAAAGTGCTAATGATATTAGAAAAATGGAAAATTTGGTAACGCAAATTATATTGCAAAATATACAGAGTTGCCCAAAAGTCTGGAAACGGCTAATTATCTCGTAAAATGCTAATCATAATTGTACAAAACTTGAGGTACACCTATTTTGGGATACGGAGATTCCATATTTGATATTTACAATATTGCCAGATTTGCCGTTTTTCTTATATTATTAGTAACTTTGGGTTTTCAAATACATCACCCTGTATATTCAGTCATTATTGGAATCTCCTATTATGTAATCTGGAAGGTCATAAATACATAAAACCGAAGTCTGGCAACGCCTAAATTGTTTCAATAATTTTTTTAATACTAACTATTTTCAAATACATTAAAACGTAACAATTGATAGTTTAGAACATTTTTTAACATAGTAGTTACGTTATTAAGTGTTCAAAATGTGCTCAATTTGTGAGTTGACAGCACCCTAATCGATGGTAGAAGGCGTCTACCACATTTCTCCATGATTGTCTAGAAATTATTCGAGATTTATTGATAATTCGTTGCCTTAGCTCTGCAAGACTTGCTGATTAAGTTTTGTAAACTGAATTTTTCAAGTGTCCCTAATAAAAATAATCTTTAGGATTGAAATCGGGTGAACCTGGAGGCCATTCAATCCTACCTTGTCTACCAATTTATCGTCCAGGAAATATCTCATCTAAATATCGCCGAACATTTACACCAACTATCTGAAGTTAAATTTCTTTCGACAAAAAATGACCCAATTGAATAAGTAACTACTATATCTGACCATACATTTAATTTTTGTGGTCTTTGAGTATGGTTTTCACGCATTCAGTCTTCAGTGTGAATTTACGTCACACCAGTACCTTAAATTGTGTCGATTTACACTTCTACACAGTGTAACAGTTACTTCATCGGAAAAACATATTCTGTTAACGAAATTTTAATAATTTTCAATTTTATCCATCATCACCTCAGTAAACTCTAATCTACGACCAAAGTCATCTTCACTTAATTCTTGCAATAAGTTAATTTTGTATGATTTAAATTTATTTTTACGTAATAAACGTAAGACTGAAGAATAACCTACATCATGTACTTGTGCAACCCTGCCTGGGGATGTATGTGGATCTTCAACAAAACTTTGCTTATATCTGAAGTTTTGTTGTCATTGATAACTCGTTTCGGTCAACCTGATCGGTATATATCTTTTACTTCTCCAGATTCCTCAAATCGTCTTACAGTTTTTTGTACCGTCGTCTTATGAATAGGAGAACAGTTTAGAGAACGGCATTTTACAGAAGCAATTTAAATTGCAGAACTTTTTAAACCACAACTACTGTAAATTTTAGTTTATAATTTAAATGGTAAACAAATGTCAAAATCACAGCATTCTCCATTTAAATATTTAAATTTATTAAAATCTACATATTTTGCACTGTTTTATGTATTTAAGATCTTTCAGACTACATAAAATCAAGTGAACATATGGTTGAACTCGTATTGAAAAGCTGAACTCGTGTGAAATTCACACTGAATGCGTGAAAACCATACTCAAAGACCACAAATGGTCAGTTCTAGTAGGTACTTATTTAATTGGGCCATTTTTTATCGAAAGAAATTTAACGTCAGATACCTAGTTGGTGTAAATGTTCGGCGTTATTTAGATACGATATTTCCCGGACGATAAATTTTTAGACAAGGTAGAATTGAATGGCCTCCACGTTCACCCGATCTCAATCCTAAAGATTATTTTTATTAGAGATACTTGAAAAATTCAGTTTGCAAAACTTAACCAGCAAGTCTTACATAGCTAAGGCAATGAATTATCGATGAATCTCGAATAATTTCTAGACAATCATGGAGAAATGTGGTAGACGCATTCTACCATCGATTAGAGTGCTGTCAACTCACAAATAGAGCACATTTTGAACACTTAACAACGTAACTATTATGTTAAAAAATATTCTTAAACTATTAATTGTTTACGTTTTAATGTATTTGAAAATAGTTAGTATTAAAAAATGTATTGAAACAATTTAGGCGTTTGCCAGACTTCTGTTTTATGTAATTAAGACATTTCAGACTAGATAAAATCATAAGTGTTTACATATGGTTGAACTCGTATTTAATAAGAGATTCCAATAATGACTGAATATATAGGGTGATGCATTTGAAAACCCAAAGTTACTAGTAATATAAGAGAAACTGAAAATCTGGCAACATTGCAAATACCAAATATGGAATCTCCGTATCCCAAAATAGGCGTATCTCAAATTTTGTATAATTATGTTTAGTAATTTACGAGATAATTAGCCGTTTCCAGACTTTTGGGCCACTCTGTATGTATCCCTGTTTTTGTCAGATCCCTTTAGATTAACTAAATACTGATCAGTTGTCAGCTATTAGATAACTCTTTTCACTATTTGTAGAAAATTGCAAAAAAGGATACTCTATGGGACAAAACGTAACTGTAGACGAGATGTTGGCAAGCTTTCGGGGCAGATGCGACTTTAGGCAATACATCCCATCAAAACCTAACAAATATGGGATTAAAATTTTTTCCATGGTTGATTCTAAGATATTTTACACAGACAATATAGAAATTTATGTAGGACTGAAGCCTGAACGTCCATTTCGTGTAAGCAATAAACCAGTAGATGTGGTCAAGAGATTAGCTGAACCTATCTATAATTCATAACATAAATATCACTGCTGATAATTGGTTCACCGACCTAACTCCAGTCAGCGATTTGTAAAAGAACAGACTGTCATATGTAGGGACAGTCAACTACCACCTGAATTAGTAAGTACGGCAAACTGACCAATATAATCTAACTTTTTTGCTTTTAGTGAAGATTTTACTCTTGTATCGCAAATTCTGAAGAAGGGAAAAAACGTAATTTTAGTATCTAATATGCATTTCGATGACGTAGTAAATTCAGATACGTACAAGCTAGAGATAATCAATTATTACAATCAGACGAAATCAGGGGTTGACACTGTAGACCAAATGGTTGGTTCGTATAATGTAGCCAGAAATAGCAGAAGATGGCCTATGGTGATATTTTACGTCGTCTTGAACGTTCTGGGATCAACGCACAGTCCATTCACATGCTAAATCAGAATTAAAAAAATACGACGTAGACGTAACCTTTTATGTCAGTTATTGTCAGAGCAAATACAACGGCGATGGGATATTACTAGAGGTATTCACAGACCACTGCAGCTTCAGCTTCATTAACATAAGGAGGAAAGTTCAACCAGTGGGGCAAATTCGGATGTTGCTAAAACAGGCAATAAAAGAAAAAGGTGTTCTTCTTGCTATGCGACAAAGACGACGCATTTGTCCAAATACTATTGTAAATGTTGTACCACATTTTTATGTCTTGAGCATAGCGATTGTTGCAGTTTCGCAACTGCATATAAACATTTGTAAATGTATTAACAGACTTTTTAATAGTTTCTATTCTCCTCGTATATTTTAAACTAGATTTTCGTGTAAGTGACACAGCCGTTTTAAGGGCTAAAGATTGCAAGGCGGGCCATCTGCGAAATATCAGCACATGTGTGTGTACATAAAATAAGGGTTTGCTTTCCATACAAAACAGAGTCGAAAAATATCTCTCAAACGATGAACATGTGTATGTGAACAATGTGAAGACGAAGAGTACCTGATTCCGCATCGGCCAAGAAAGACGCTAATGTACATCACAAACGTGGGTAGTTAAAGTGTCGCTGAAGACATAATTTGCGATAGCGTTGGGGCTATCTTTTTCATGGGGTAAGAAACAATACACCATATTAATTTGTTGCTGCATATATCAAGTACGTGCACTTAGTATATTTATTTGATATTTGGAACTTCATCGTATTTGTGCCGCGATCGAGATTGAACATTGTGAATTGGATATTTTGCATTTGTTTCGGTTTATTTACTGTATTGTATATTTTTTTGTGTATTTTGTTAACACCGATTTTATTTCTTGTATGTTTTGTTTTAATAATTGTACTTATTAATTATTTGTATGCACCGCATTCTTAATTTCTTTTTATAACGTTAAAATATGTTTGCGGCTATGGTAGGTTTTGTCTTTTGTTTTGTCAGTGGTTTTTTATAGAATCGACATTTTTGTTTTGGTTGGTTTATGGTTGTCTTTCGGTGTGTCTCTTGGTGTGTTTCATAGTAGCTAATAGTTAAGTTTGTAATATATTCTTCTTCTTTTAAGTAATATATTCTTCTTTAATTACATATTAGGTTATTGGTATATTTGGTTATGTATATTTATGTTTAATTTTACAGCTTTTTAAAATAGAGTTTTATACAGTCCTCTGCCTTTCATTTCTCTTATTTTATTTAAATATACATACATATTTCGAAAGGGGAAAACCAGCGAGTTCTAGATTGAACAAAATATCTTCTCTCCCCCTTTAGGTTGACCCCAATTGTTATATTGAGGTCATCGTATGTGCAGAACGCAACAGCGATATTGTTTGCAACAGTTGTTATAACCGTTTAATCCTTCCGCTCATAAATCTAATTAAGTTTAGCTAAATATATTCATGTGTTTGGGTTAATTTTACCTTAGATTAGTAACAATAATAACAGTTATCACATGTTTTTATTTTGTTATGTTTTTTTAATCCCGATCAGTTTTTTTTAATCTAATTGAAATATAAGACTTAAACGAATGTATCTCTGAGATACACCGCGACCTATACAGTACACTTTATGACCGCGACCTCCAAAGGGTTAATATTACACGAAATAACTTCTGTAATCGTAGGCGGCCGTATAATAATAAATGAATAAAATAACCGTATGAAGGTAAACAATAACATTCGTGTACCACGTGTAACCCGTGGCCTTATCGGACACGGGTTACACGAGACAATGGAAATAAAAAAATATTAAAAGTATAATAAAAAGTCCTTATATTTAACGGAATAAAGCGAAATGGCGTTTTTAGAAATGTATATGTTGATAATTATTATAATAAAAAGTATGTAAAAGCTCAAATTACTAGATTAGATATTATATACTGGAAACTGCATGATTAACAAACCATAAGTTATTGTAACTCATTTGTCATCTTTATTTTTCGTCTTCCTACGATTAACCTAACCGTAGATCTGTGTAGTGTGATTTGACTGCTCTAGATACATTTGACCGCTATGGCTATCGCTGTACTTTTGGCGATTGTATATAATTATGTGATTGCGTTTTATTTTATTCAAAAATTTTCCAATTGGAATACGGAAAAATTCATTTAAATATGTAATTCAGGTTGATGATACATACACATATAAATAAATACGTACATTGATGAATCATCCATCCACGATGATAATACTGCACTAAAAATTAATGCAGTTTTAAATAATATGCAGGAAGTCCCATAATTAACTGAATATTACCTGAGGAATGATAAGTGATCTTAAAATAAATTGTTTGAGGTACTAATTCTTTGGCAAAATGTTTTACGCCTCCTTCTTACAACGTACAAGTTACTGAAAACTATTAAATCGGTTTAAGTGAAAATTGGTACGGCGTTATAATTCAGCATGAATAATATCAAAATGTTGTGTTTTACTATTGACGTTAGGTGGCACGATTTCCGTATGCATGTTCTCGCATTAAAATCATGATGACATTTAGTTTTACATAAAAAATATATTCTTCTTTACAAACTTCTTTACTTCTATCTGTACAAAAAAGTACATCAAGTTTGAAATAAACGTAATTGTTTTACAGTTAGAGCCCATAAAATAACATGGAAAATCGGATATAGAGTCTGCTTATCCTTCAATTCACTTTTCTACTTTAACCCAGGGTTGCTTTTGTGTGGAGACTTCAATGTTAAACTGCGTACAAAGTTGGAGGAATCGGAAATAGTGCTCGGTGAACTCGGACTTGGTAGCGAAAAACCAACGAGGCAAAACCCTGAAATCTTCTTTTTGGAGAACAATTTTATACCTAATGAACAGTTTCTTTCACAAAAAAAAACGAATAGAAAATGGACTTGGATAAGCCCTGATGGCAAAACAAAAAATAAAATAGATAATCATACAAAATAAAATCATGAAAGTTCTGAGAATAAAAGCTAAGTAGCGACAGAAAAGAAATTATAAAGCTGAAAAACATAAAAGATGAAACAACATCTAACAAAAATAAAATGCTTACAACAGAATAAAAATTCTACTTTTAGAAGGACTTTATAAAAGGCAGCAAAAGATACAGAGCACACCCAAAGAGATACGAGTAGAAGACACCAGGGGAGTGGTAAACCAGGGTTCAAAAGAGATACCGTAAGATTACCAAAGACGAAATAAAACATACGCTCAAAAAGATGTAAAATGGTAAAGAGCTCAAAGAAGATGGTAGCGTATTGAAGGCTACGATAACTGGAAGAGATGGCTGGAAAACTGGAGGAGAACTTTTGCTCGAAAAATTTGTATGGATTACAGATAGCTGCATAAACACCAGCTGAATGAGAAAACTAACAACTTCCCATGAAAGAGAGATATTAGACAAGGAGACACAATATCACCCAAGCTCTTCATAGCAGTTATGAAGTATGCTTTCAAAAAACGTGATTGATACAAGATCGGATGAATATCGACGAGAAAATGCTTAACCACTTTCGATTTTCCAACGATATTGTCCTCATTACCAATGATTTACACAAACCGCAGTAATGTTTAATGAACTTTCACAAGCAACCAAAGAAGTGGGATTACAAATAAATAAAAGTAAAACAAATGGCAAACTTGGACATCAAAGAAACAACAAACATTATGAGCTAACACCATAGAACAGGATACACAATACAGATACCTAGGTCAAGATTTAAAAACCACCAGAGACAACCAGACACCAGAACTACAAAGAAGAATTGGTCTAATGGCTCTATGAGCCTTAAGAGACAGGTATACAATCAATGCTTGCTTGCAGATATAACATATGGATCCGAAGCAATACCGCGCCTTAAAAATTATGCTAATAAACTTATAGATTGACTTAAAGATTTCTAGAATGAATACCTCGTCAAGATAAGAGAAGCTAGAGGAAGACCATCGACGCGATGGACAGACCAAATACGTAGAATAGTGTATTGGATACAACTTGCACAAAATAGAATTTCCTAGAGGCTTTCCTAGGAAGCTCATATCCAGCAGTAGACGCGAGAAGCTGTATTACTGATGATGGCTAAACAGATAATCCTTATGCATTCCAAAAATACCATTTCAACATTTTTTCCCAGATATATTTGGTAGGCTGGTATATTTCGAGATTGTATTTTGAGACTATTCGAATTATCAACTAGGCTTAATGTGCATATCAATTTTTCTGAACTTACTAATTTTTTTGAAGAATTTACCTCTAAGTTTAAAACGTAACCCTAAGTATATGCATGACAATGACCAATATATTGTAGACTACAAGTTAGAAATTATTTGGATGAAATTTACCCTTATTATATAATGGTGGATTGGTAGTAGTTTTTTACTGATAGCCAGCACGTAGCGCGGATCTGAATCCTCTAGATTTTTTTACTTTCGGTGTGGAGTGACCTAAAATCCCTTTTTATATAAAGTTACATGTGTATAAAATATAGGTGTAAGGAAAATTAAACAACTGTAAGACATTATGATATAGTTGTAGAGGAAGTTAACGTTTAGGGAACATCCATAAACTACGTCGTAAAGAATTTGAACCTTTTAATACTATCCCAGCCCTTCGTCGTAAAGCGTCGTTTACAGGTGAGCCTCTCTCTCATATCGACGTCACAAGTGCAATTCATAACATAGTGATTTTTTATCAAATTTAATGTTAGATTTTTAGATTTTTTCAAATTAACTATAAAACTGTATATAAGTATTAAAACTTTACATTTTTATATGATTATCTGATTCTTTGATTAATGTTGCCCTTTGGTAGAAGCTAGTAAAAAATTATATTTATAGAAACAATAGAAATTGAACTACATTAATCAAATGTGCACTCATGCCCCTCCTTCCTCCTGTCATATACTATCTTAAATAGCAAAGTCCCCTTCCTCCTCTCTAGGACTTAGTTTATGGATGTTCCCTTATCAGGACCTAAAGAAACTAATTATATCAAATAACAAGTAATTTAAACAACATACTTGGATCATATATTAAATTAAATGATACAAATTTTTAACAATTATTGTAATTTATTGCCATTTTGTTTTTTTAATTATTCAATTATACTGTCAATTAACTTCATTTAATTACCTTTTTTAAATTTATTTACTTTGTAAAATACTTTATTTAAGCAGTTGCATTTTATTTTGCAAAACGCACTAATGCACTTTCCAATTGGAAAGAAAGTACAAAAATTTCTTTTTTTTTTGTAATTGATACATTTAAATTTTAAAAATTCTCCAAAAGGATTAGTTAACATGATAATTTTTGGATCTTACCAGACCTTATCAGTTAGTTGATATATGAGCAAAGAGTCACTTAAAACTAAAATAAAGGTAAGATAAAGGTAGTAATGGGTTCGGAATACCACGTTAAAGATATTCTGAGAAATAAAGCAAAACTTCTGGAGAACAAAGCCACAGAAAAGACAGAGAAAATCGTGTGGGAGGCACAACCACAACTTTCAAAATTAACATTAAGCTATTAGACGCGATAATGTTTTCTTTACAAAACTTGAAGAACTATCATCTCTTGATAATCTTATCCTTACTAAAGATTTTAATTTCCCAGAGATTACCTGACCAATAACTTCATTAGCTGACGCCGAAAACGCTCATAATTTATTTAAAAAGCTACTACTACTACTACTAAGGATTTCCACAGTTTTCACTGTCTTCCTTCACTCAACCGTTTTCTCCAATTTTCCCTGTCATTCCAGTCTAAATCTCGCAGGGTTCTTTTCTCCATAGCCTCGTCGATTTCGTCTCTGAATGACCTTCGGGATCTTCCTCTCTTTTTTCTTCCGATCTGGCTCCATTCTGTGATTTTGTTTATCCAGCGTCCTCTCTCCGCTCTTCTGACGTGGCCGTACTAGGATAGTCTCTTCTCCTCTATATAGTCGATTATGTCTGATTGCACTCCCATTCTCCGCTTAATCTCTGCGTTTTCAATTCTGTCTCTTTTTGTAAGTCTACAACTTCTCCTCAGGAACTCTATTTCTACTGCTCTTATTCTACCTCTAATTTCTCTTGTTTATTGTCTAGTTTTCGGACCCATATGTCAGGATACTTCTTGTCAGGGTATTATATATATTCTCTTTTTTGTCTTTATCGTAATGTTCGTATCCCACAGTACTGAATTTAGTTGTCTTATACAGTTTCTTGTTTGTCTTAGTCTGTTGTTTATATCTTCTTCTGTTGTTCCCTAGTTCGATATTATGGTTCCTAAATACTTGAATTTATCTGTTCCATTTACTTGTCTTTCCTCGTCTATCTCTAGGTTTCTCACATCCTTGTTTTTTGTTGTTAGGTGTTCGGTTTTCTCTAAGTTTATTTCCATTCCGTTGTTTTTATATTCTTCTTCTAGTTTTCTGAGCATAAAGCTGGGATCTTCTTCTTCTTATGCGATGACTACTTGATCGTCTATTCGTCTCTTACTGGTATGCCCATTCCTTCACACTTTCTCCTCCATGGTTTGAGTGTTTTTTCCAAGAATATTTTAAACAAAGTAGGAGACGTAGCACAGCCTTGTATAAGTCCTTTTGTCATCTTAAATGGATTGTAGGCTTTATCTCCACATTTAATAGCTACTTTGTTTTCTTTGTACAGTGCTTTAACTGATTTTATTAGTGTTTGTCGGATTCCGAGATCATTCATTGCTTCCAATAATTTGACTCTAGGTATTGAGCCGTATGCTTTCTTTAGATCAACAAACGCCAGATGGACCGGTCTACCTTTTGCCATTTTCTTCCCTATCAGTTGTTCTAATGTGTACGTATGATCTAGGCCTGATTTTCCTACTGTGAACCCTGCTTGGCCTCCCTGCTTAATTTTTCCTATTATTTCAGTTTCTAGTGTTTCCTTGATAATTTTCCTGTAAAGTCTACCTACTGACGATATTATACTAATTCCTCTGTAGTTTTCACATTTTTTCCTGTTTCCTTTCTTATGTATGGATGTGATGTATGCTTGTGTCCATTCCGCAGGTATTTCCTCTCCATTTAGTCCTCTTTCGAACATTCTGTGTAGCATGCGGAATAACTTTTCCGTTCCGTTTTTAATTAATTCATTTGGTATCCCTTCGGGTTGTTTGGCTTTTTTGTTCTTTAATGTCTTGATTGCTCTCTTGACTTCTGTCAGATTTATTTCTATCTGGTCGTATGTCCCTTTCCTGCATGTTCTGTATTCTCTTCCTGAAATTGGGGACGGTTTTCTGTAAGTAGTTCTACGTAGTATTCTTGCCACTCATTTTCACTAATTTTGCCGATCTGGGTTTTCTCTGTCTTATTTCGTTGGAGTGCTTTTAATATTCGCCATGATTCTGAATTTCTCGTACCTCCGATATGTCGTTCTATCTCTGTGCATGCTTGTTCCCATCGTTCGTTCTTTTCATTTGTTACTCTTTTCTTTACCTCTCTGTTTTTCGCTCTATATAGGTCTAAGTCTTCCTGTTTTTTGGTGTTTAGGTATTTTATGTGTAGTTTTAGTTATTTAAAAGCTTTGTAGTAACTTCGAACCTGATACAACTCATTACAGAATCTACTAGATTTAGAAATAATAACCAACCTTTTACTTTAGATCTAGTGCTTATTAATGACGAACAGCTGATTTCATCTCTCGAAGTCAGTTCTCCTCTAGGAAAGTCAGATCATGCAATTATAATGGCTCACATCCAGTTCAATCAAATTCTACCCCGCAAAAATAATATTGTTACATATGCTACTACCGACTTTTCTGAAGTTAACACTGAACTCTCTCAAATCGACTGGCATTAATTTTTGCAGACTTAAACGACCCCTCATTAATGTGGACTACATTTCTCGATAACGGCCTGCATTGACCTGGACTGCATTTCCAAATACCACCTTCCGTAAGATTTATAAAAACAACCATAAACCCTGGATAAATCAAACAGCAATTAAACAAATTAATCACAAACTACATATATGGCGAAAATTTAAAACACACCGCGCTTCTTAGTGAATTCCAAAGCCACCGCAGATTTTCAAATAACATCTCTAAAAACTCGAAGACAAAATTTTGAAGTAAATGTTACTGAAAGTGGTAACATTAAAAAAGTCTACAAATACATACTTCCTCCATGACGTCTTAAGTTTACATTCCTCTACTTCAAAAATCCAAAAAGACTTTATGCTCTTCTGACAAGGAATCTTCCGAAACTCTCTATTTAGAGTTTTTACAGGTTTTTACTAAAGAATCGAATGATGGCTAAGTACCTGCTATTAACTGTAATCGTGTCGGCGCATCCTTACAGCAAGTTGAATTCAGAGGATCATATCAAACAACACTTAATTAAACTTCACACAGCCGCTTCACCTGGTTTAGATAGTTTAACACCAAAACTTATAAAAATGTGCGCAGATACGCAAGCAATCCCCTTAACGTAAATTATGCAAACTTCTTTGATCCACAACTCCGTACCCCAAGTTGGAAATTAGGTTCCGTCACCCTTATTTTTAAAAAAGACAACAAACTCGACCCCAACAATTATCGTCCGATTAGCTTGCTACTAGTAGTTGCCAAAGTTATAGAAAGCCATTATTTCCGAGGAGATGACCAAATTTTCTTTTTCAGGATCATGTTATTCCAACACAACAAACATGAATTTGTCTCTGGTCGCTCTACTCTAACCAATCTCCTACCTTGTATTAACGACTGGACGTCATCCCTTAACAGTTCGCAGCCGATCGACGTTGTTTATCTTCTTCTACAAGTGCCATCTTCTTCCGAACGTTGGCGATCATCAGGGCTATACATATTTTCGAAACTGCTGACCGAAACAATTCGTTGTTGCTACAGCTATACCATTCCCGTAGATTCTTTAGCCAGGAGTTTCGTCTTCTTCCTATGGACCTTTTTCCTGCTATTTTCCCCTGCATAATTATTCGAAGCAGTTCATATCTTTCGCCTCTTGTAATGTGTCCCAAGTATTGCAGTTTTCGTTTTTTGATTGTAAATATGACTTCGTTTTCTTTATTCATTCTTCTCAAGACCTCGACATTTGTGACTCTCTCGGTCCATGATATTCTCAAGATTCTGCGATACATCCACAGTTCAAATGCCTCTAATTTATTAGAAGCATTTGAACTAGAGGTTGTTTATCTAGATTTCTCTAAAGCCTTTGACCGTGTACCTAAGCGCAGACTTCTACATAAGCTAGAAGATTTCGAAATTCACGGTACTTTACTTCGTTGGATAGATGATTTCCTGACAGATCGATATTACAAAAGTTGGCGATTCTTTCTTACAGGACAGGTTAGTGGAAAGTGGAGTGCCTCAGGGTTCTGTCCTTGGACCTCTGCTTTTTATGTTTACCATCAGAGGTTATCAGTTTAAACTAAAGAAAGAAAATGTTTCTACAAGATCAAGACAGAACTTTCTACCAAATAGAGTTTTTGAGTGCTGGAATAACCTTAATGATAACATTGCCTCTGCTCCGTCCACCAACTCGTTCAAAAACAGATTTGGCCGTTTTATATTATAAGTTAAAATATTGTTTTTCTTTTAAATAAAAAATTATAATTTTATTCCTTTTTTTTAGTTTTGTTATTTACTAGTATCTTATTAATGAAATTTCTTTGTTTTTGGACATAATAGGGACTTGTTCCTCTGCTCTCGCTTATGTATAATAATAAATAATAAGAATAATAACTAGATATAAAACCATGCTGACGCTGACATAATGTCGATAATTAAAACTTTTAAATAACTTAAATAAAGGAACATTCAATATATTTGTATGGGGTTAAGCGACAATTGATTGTAATGAAAATTACCATTGCCAAAGTATCATGTCTGCCGTCGAGATCTGCTGTGCTGTTTACATTTTTTTTTTATCAAGAATGTCGTTTTCCTTATAAAATAGTACATAATATCAATAAAAATTGTATTAAAATTGAAACATATTATCACTATTAAGTGTCTATTGAGTAACAACAGATTTACAAAATCCATATATAGACATAAACAAATAAAACAAAGTAAGCAAAAAGTTAATTAATTTGGATTAGCTGACAGATCTTCGCGATTTGACAGAACCGTAAATATCATTTTATGTAATTTTCTGATGTGGCTTGTAGCTTGGTCATTTTACGCATAGCAACACAGGACATGATACATAATATCGTTAATTATTAATATGATAATTAATATTTGTTCGAGTGCCTTTATATTGGTATGTTGGTGGGTCAGGTCGATAGAGGTTGAACAGATGAGGTGCGGGCACTGATCCCTGGGGGACTTTGCATGTTGAGATTTTTTCTATCTATCTATCTAATTAGCTTCTTCGGTCCATCTTTGGACATAGGCCTCCCCAATCCTTTTCCATTCTTCTCTGTCTGTCGCTACAGTCATCCATCTAGAGCCCACGTGCTTCTTGATATCATCTGCCCATCTCATTTGGGGCCTTCCTCTGCTTCGTTTATATTCCCACGGTCTCCAACTTATAAGAATTTTGTTCCATCGGTCTTCTTTTTGTCTTTATTGTGTCCGGCAAATCTCCATTTCAATTTTGCAACTTCTTGTCTAACATCCCTCACTTTTGTTTTCTCTCTTATCCACTCGTTTCTCTTCTTATCCATTAGTCTTATGTGCAACATTTGTCTTTCCATTGCTCTTTGGGTTTTTATGATTTTGTCCATGTTTGCTTTTGTAAATGTCCACGTTTGGGAACCATAAGTAAGAACAGGGAGTACGCATTGATTATATACTTTGGTCTTAAGATGCTGTGGATATCTTTTGTTTTTAAGAATGTAGCTTAGTTTGCCAAATGCCGCCCATGCCAGTCTAACTCGTCTCTTGATCTCTGCTGTTTGGTTCTCTTTGTTAAGTTTTATAGTTTGACCAAGATATATAATACTAATCCTTAACTTGTTCTATTTCATCTTGTCCGATTCTCATTGTGATGTCTTCATCTGTATTTGTTATAGTTTTGGTCTTGCTGTAATTCATATTAAGGCCTATCTTTCCAGCTTCTACGTCCAGTTCTTTCATCATTTCAAATAATTCTTCTCTTTTATCGGTTATCAATACGTTGCTCATCAGCGTACCTTAGAATGGTTCAAGCGTTGTCCACAAAGTTTTTATATCCTTTTTTTTTCATTTCTAATCTTTTAAAAGTATCTTCAAGAGCCCTGAGTGAAAAGTTAATCGGTGGATATAGTTTCACCCTGTCTCACGCCTCTTCTTAGTTTATACTGGATTTGTTCCTTCATATACTTTAATTGTTGTTATTTGTACGTAAAATGAGAATTTTTTTTTTACTAAATTAATGATCTTCGCATCTGCACTCGTAAGGCCCTGTTGGATCGCATATTTTCCAGCATAGAGGTCATCGTGTTTTGCATTTGGTAGCTATTAGAAACTTGAATTCTAATACCCCCTCTCCATACAGTATCGTAGGCAACTGTTAGGTCTACTAATATTGCGCCTGTTTTCATACGTTGGTATATGGTGAAATGGTAATGAAATATCATTCATCTGGCGAGATTGGTTTAAATGGTTTTTTTCAATAAATTATGGTCATATTGATAGCCAGCATTCGATAGAAAACGGAACTTTAAGAAAGACGAATATGGGTATATTGACTCAGGCAACGACTTGTTAAACTCTTCCAAATAAACTGCTATCCACGTTTTATCCGAATAAAGAATGTTTGTGTAAACACTTTGCTTTTTAAATTTTTAAAACCAAATACTGTAAAACACGTGCAAGACAATGCCGAGTAAACGTAGCCTAATTCAACTTGCCATTAATCTACAAATTATACCTATTTTGACTGAGTGGACTTGGATAAAATTAAACTACTAGTATTTTATATAAGGTTAACTAAATTATTTACCCTTTAGTATCATAAAGATGCCACGATCCGTCCTTTGAAACAGTGGCCATGTGCGATGAATCCACATCGAAGCCAACATCGTAAACACCGGAAGTATGTCCCCCCAAAGTAAGCTCTTTGATCGGTTTGACTTCTTGAAATTCGCCAGATTTATTAAAGAACACCTCCCACACCTTGGCTTCGGGACTAAAACCTATAAATAATGTATTTTAATGAGTGGTAACATACAAGTATTTGAAAATAGAACCAATTTGCTAGCAGTTTAAAAAACAGATTTATGTAGAGTCCTGGTTAATTCCACCGAAAATAAAATATTAATATAGAGTTTACATATTTAAACAAAGAGTGTACTTTATAATATTATTATCAACTGATGGACCCAGTAAAAGGAAAAAAAAAACTAAAAAAATCTTTTGCATAATCACTTTCCTACCTGAGTATACCACACAATATGGTTTCATTAGGATTCTCAACCCTCGTAAGTCGGGTGCAGGGTGCACCCCAGATCTTCTTTTTCTCACTTATCTTTTTTAATAATTTTTTTTTATTTTTATTTATTTTTTATTTACGTTAAACTCAATTCTAAACGCATTTCACCCATTCAGCATTTAAACTCATTGTGTTTACGTGATTTTTTAAAAAAACTGACCGTGGGCTGAAAATGCACCCCACGATTTATGGACGGAAACATTTTAAAAATAAAGTTGGTGAAGAAAAACTATGCCTATAAACCTGAATGATACTTCATTATAGCAAAACATAAGCTCAAAACACGCAGATGGCATATGGTAATGTTTTATCACCCATTAGATATTTCATCCCTTAAAACGTCTTTTCACCATTTTTTGGAAAATAAAAAATCCAAATTAATACGATGGGAAACATTTGGAAGGCAGACTCGATGTGTGTTTATTTAATTAGGACGGGAAATGGTAAAATAAAATGTTATTTTCTTCTAAATGTCCCTATTTTCTAGAGATGTTGATGTTAGACCAGTCCATTTCCTAAGATTGGCCAGCCAGGATATACGTCTATGTCCAGGGCCTCTCTTACCCTCAATCTTGCCTTGTAGAATCAACTGTAAAAGTCGGTATTTATCATTACGCATGACGTGGCAGAAGTAAGCCAGTTTTCTGTTTTTTATGGTTTTAATAATTTCTTTGTCTTTTCTTAGCTTCTGGAGAATAATTTTTTTTTTATTTAAACATACAAAACCCACATCAACCACCAAGGGTTATTAGTGGGGGGACATACACAGTAGTACAGTTTGTTAAATTACAGTTTATTATAAATGTTTATATCTTTTAGAAACTGCAATAAATCCGAGATATTTGTCGTAAGCGCACTTCTCAGGTTTCCACTAATTCCTCGGCATGTTCTCTGAGGTTGGAACTGCGGGCAGTCGACTATCAGATGCTTCACCGTGAGTTGAGTAGAGCAGTAGGTACAAATTGGAGCTGGTTCTTTATTTAGAAGGTATTGGTGTGTTAGTATTGTGTGACCGATTCGAAGACGATTTACGATTACTTGATCTCTTCTTTTTCCTTGTTGTGGTAGGCTAGAGTCTACTCGAGGCTTTGTTGTTTTCAACTTAGAGTCTGTTGCGTCCCAGGTTGCTTGCCATAAATTTATTATATGATTCATGGACTGTCGTTTATGGTCGGTGTGGGGATATTTAGTAATTTCTGGAACATTTTCATTTTTGATGGATTTTAATTCTAATTGATCAACTTCCTCGTTGCCTTTAATGCCAATGTGTGAAGGTATCCAGATAAATGTAACCTTTTTATTTATATGGTGTAGTGCATTAAGTTCATTTCTTATGTTTTGTGCAATAGGATGGCTAGGTAAAGTTGATTAATTCCATGAATTGCGCTGAGTGAATCTGTGATGATTAAAATATTATTTTCAGTCGTTGAAGAGGATTTTTTGATAGCTTCTAATATCGCTGTGGTTTCTCCGGTGTAAATGCTGCAATGCTGTGGAATTCTAATGGCATATTTGTAATTTTTATTTGTGAAGGCTGCAGCATGGCCACTTTCAGTTTTTGATGCGTCTGTGTATATTATGTGGTAATTTGGATACTTCTCCATAATTTCTTTGAATGCGTTAATGATAAGGTTAGGATTTGTGGTATTTTTTGGGTACTGTGTTAAAGTTAAATCGGTGATAGGTAAGGGGGTAAGCCATGGAGGAAAGTCTAATTTTGTAGTTATGGATAATTTGAATTCATTGCAATTGAATCCTTTTTGATTGATTGTTTCCCTAAAGGGTTTGTCTTTATATTGTTTGTTTCTATACAAATTGGATGTAGGTGCGTTAATAATCTCAGAATATAATGGGTGCTTTTTATTGGAGGATATTCTTGCTGCATAATTTAAACTAAGTAGATGCCGTCTTAGATGTAGAGGGGGTTCTCTTGATATTACTTGTAAGCTGCTTACAGGACTGGTTCTGAAGGCACCAACGGCTAATCTTAGAGCTGTTGTTTGAATTGTGTTAAGGTTTTTTAGAAACGTTTTATTTGCTGTATCGTAGCATATTGCACCGTAGTCAAGTTTACTGCGAATAATTGATTTGTAGAGGTTAAGCAGAATACTAGAATCAGCTCCCCATATATTATTGGATAGAATTTTCAGCAAGTTTATTCTATTTTGACAAGTTAGTTGTAAAGTCGTAATGTGTGTTTTCCAGTTTAATTTGTAATCAAACGTTAGACCCAAAAAATTCGATTCCTCTGAATGAGATATATTTTGACCATTAAATATTAACGAAACAGGAATGGTATTCTTGCGTTTGCTGAAAACTGTGTAATGTGTCTTATTAGTTGAAAAGAGGAAGCCTGTTTTGGAAGACCATTCTTCGATTTTGTATAGAAGGTTCTGTAGTATTTTAGCCCCAGATGTAATATTTTTGCATTTAATATACACAACTAAATCATCAGCGTATAAATTTGCTTTTATAGGAGGCTTAATTGTATTTATTACATCGTTAAATGCAATTAAAAATAAAGTTGGGCTTAAAATAGAACCTTGTGGAACACCGTTGTCGAGTATTCTAGTGGTAGAGGTGTACCCATTTACTCTTACTTGTATTTCCCTTTTATTCAGAAAGTTTTTTATAAACGCAAGCATATGTCCTTGAATTTCCCATTTATCAAGTTTATTTAATATGAGGTATCTCCATGTTGTGTCGAAAGCTTTATTCACATCAAAAAAGACTGCTATAACTTTCTGATCTAGTAAGAATGTATCATGAATAGTTGACTCAAGTGCCACTAAGTTGTCGTTAGCAGATCTTCCTCGTCGAAAACCACTTTGAACTGTGGTCAGGAGATTTTCATTTTCTAGATACCATGTAAGCCTGTAATTTAAAATCTTCTCGAGAAGTTTACACATGCTACAGGTGAGGGAAATAGGACGGTAAGATGTGGGACAATCTTTTGGATTGTGTTGTTTATAAATTGGGATTATAATAGCTTTGGTTCAATTATCAGGAAAGTAATGATTTAAAAAGATCTTTTTGCATTTTTGGGGTAGAGGAGAATAATTATGTTATTTGTGTGATGTATATATGAGACCCTCAATATATGTCAGTAGCACCACATTTCAAATGCCTCCAATCGTTTTATGGCATCTTCTGTAAGGCTTCAGCTTTCTATCCCATAGAGAAGGACAATAAAGACGTAACATCTAAGAATTCTTATGCGTATATCGATACTTGTAATCGATAAGTTGTAGAAAATCTTCCTAAGGTTGCTGAAAGTGCTTCTGACTTTTTCAATACGAGTTTTTATTTCGTAGCTGTGATCTCAAGTACCCTTATTATTGTAGCCCAAATAGCATATTTGTTCCACCCTTTCTAATGGTGTATTGTTAATTGTAATTTGGGCGTTTATGACGGTGTTCTTACTAATGACCAATATTTTTATCTTCTTGTAATTAAGTTTTAGGCCGTATTTGTTACATGCTTCTACAACGTTATCCATCATCCTTTGGAGCCCCTTCGCACTATCTGCCAGCAACACTGTATTGTCTGCATATCTAATGTTGTTTATAAGTTGGCCATTTACACAAATCCCATCTTCTGATTCGTCCAAGATCTCTCTAAAGATGTTTTCAGAGAATATGTTAAATACTGCCGGTGACAATATGCAACCCTGTCTAACTCCTTTTTCGACTGTCAAGATCTCGGACAATTCATTTTCTAATCGTACTGTTGCTTTTTGTAGGAGATATAAGTTTGAGATCGGCCTTATATCCTTACCATCGAGTTTTGATGTTTTTAGGATATGGATTAGTTTCTTATGTGGGACTTTACCAAATGCCTTCTCTACAATGTTATCTACAGGTATCAAAATACAAATACATAATATGCACTCTGTTACGCCAAATTATAAAAATTGCATATCCTGAATTGAACGGACGTTTCTGATGTTCCACCTAGAGCTAACATAGCTTCGGGACAAGGTCGGTGTTACTTATGACAGACCACAGCCACCTTACTTCCAAGCCATGAAGTAGAAATTTGGCAACAACGCGTGGTAGTCCGACTGTGGTTTGTTTTGGTTTAACATTTTCATATAGGAAGGCTTGTAAAGTTTGTTGAATTTATTGTTTTTTTTAACTTTATTCGAATGTTTTATTTGTAAATTGTGTTTACATCAATTGGAAAATATTAATATAAAATGAAATTTCATTAAATTTAGAAATTTTAGAAGATTTTTAACGACAATTTAAAAGGCAAGTATAAATATAACCTACAAAACAAACTGAAAATAATAATACTTTTGCTTCTTGTTACAAAATATGTAAACTAAAAACAACAATAATAATACTTTTGTTTTTTTGTTACAGATGCTCTGGCATTGTTGTGTACCTGGTTGCAAAACCAATTATGCCAGTACTTTAAAAACGAAACAGGCAGAAAGTACGTTTTTGTTTCCCAAAGATCCCCAAAGAAGGTATACTGGGTTATGCTCTATTCATAGAGAAGGCTGTACAATTACCAAATCTTCCGTAGTATGTGCCAAACATTTTCATGAAGATGATATTCAGGCGAACTGAACAATGAGAAGATAAAGATGGAAATGTACACATTGAAAAGTTAATATTTCCCAAATTAAAAGGCAATGCAGTTCCTAATATATTTCCTGAAGTACCATCATATGTAACTGTTCATCGTACTAACTACTTCGTATACTTTCGAAAGAAGGAATCCCTAAGACAGAAGAAACTTTTTACATAAGAAGAGGGAACAAGAGATAACATAATTATGTCAATTAGACTTAGACAATAATATCCCATTGAAAAACTGGACAAGTAAAAATTACACGTGACTGTGTATATTTCTATGTATTAAACATTAATCAGTTGGGACACAAGTGTGATAATATTTGTAGTAATATGTAGTGTAATAGTTAGCAGTAATTTTAGTGTAATCGTCAATGTAGGTAAGAATAGATTAAGTGGTAATGATTTGAAATGGATTTTACAATACAGTAAATTAACAAGATGGTCACAATTAGAGAACTTACTTTCTCATTTAGATCTGCTTTTTAGATAAGTGATAACAAATTTGAGTATTACATTCAAAAATCTTTTGAGAATATAGGCTATTTTAAATCGATATACAAGTTATAAATGGTATGTTACATTCAACACATTTTTCATGTATACCTCTTTTAACTTGGTCTATATGACAACAAACCTATTCATATTTTAAAATTGCTACTTTTGTATATCTAAGTATGAAAATTCAACAAAAGTTATAAGTAAATACATAGTAAATATTTAATTTTCAATTAGATTAATTTAGAACCATATTTATATT
This sequence comes from Diabrotica balteata, assembly GCA_918026665.1. Taxonomy (NCBI): domain Eukaryota; kingdom Metazoa; phylum Arthropoda; class Insecta; order Coleoptera; family Chrysomelidae; genus Diabrotica; species Diabrotica balteata. The sequence continues at coordinate 29,907,233 of OU898281.1, read as the reverse complement.
GTGTCTGATTTCTTAGGATGAATTTTTTAATCATAATAGTTACACTAAGTTTTTGTGTTTTAAAATTTCTAGAGATTCTTGACTGTATTTCATTGTAAGATTAACTGTTTGACACTGTATTTTAAGTGCAATAAATTTTACTCTAGTGATTATTTTATTGATAATATACCTAAATTAATAAAACTTTATATATATTTACTAGGTATATATAAGGTTTTATTAATTTAATTTCCCTAAAAATATTTCTGTAGTGAATTGAAGTTTTCAAATATCAGTTTTCCTAAAATTCAAATTCGTTTAATATTCTGGTAGACCTTACAGCTGATTATCGGACTACCGACGTCATAGAATGCGGTGTTGCCTTTTTTACTTCATGGCTTGGAAGTAAAGGTGGCTGTGGACAGACACAAAAAAAATGTCCGAAAATTCCGGCATTACCGTGTTGTGTGTAAAATCTTTGTGTTGCTCACTCTGTGAAAAATGTTTGTCTTGCAACGATAATTAATTTTTTTAATGTAAAAATAAGTACTGGTTAAAATTATGTTTCGTAGTATAAAAAATAAGTTCTAATTATGTTTTAAATAGTTCTTGTCAAAATCTATTACCTCTATACCTCAAGATTTTGTATCAAACCGTAACCCTCCTATGTTCTGCGAAGTTTTGTGCTGAAAGTTCACCTATAGGACCCTAAGTTGGGCTATTGGGATCTATTTTGGGTAGAGATAATCTCTGAAACCGAAAGTCGCCTTTCTGCTTGTTGCCTCCATATTTTTAGTTAAGGAATCAAGAGTCATTCGTTTCAAGCTCTCTTCTTGGCAATATTTTTTGAATCGGTTCAATTCTATTCCTTTGAATCAGAACTTCATGCTATGACGAAAGCGTGCCAAGGCTATAATACTCCAGAGTCCTTCAACTCTCTGGAACATCGCTTCGTTACCAAAAAACGGCAGTCCTTATGTCATGTTCTCAGTTAATTCGGTCTTTATGTGGTTATAAAATAAGAGAAAAGAATCTGAACGTTAGAACCTTATTTAAGCTTGCGTTTCTTCAAGAAGGGGCTGCTTACTTTTTTGTGGGAGCTTTTGAGGTCCATTATTTTGAAGTGGTATGCGATTATAGAGCAGGGGCTTATATGGTGGTGATACAGAAAAGGGGGTTAGGTACCTCCAGTGTTACCAGCCATACAAGGAACGGCTCTTGGTACTCATAAAAAACTTCATTGCCAGCAAAGTGTTGAAGCTTGGCTTTAGGGCATGGAACTTTTGTTTTGTTTTGTTAGGGGAGCCTGGTGAGTATGTGCCCTTGACGGTGACAAAGAGTCCTTAAAGTTTGCTTAGCTCTGTTGTTGGAGCGAAGGACGTATCTTTTGCCGAGAGATCGGACTCTGTCCTTTATTGATGTTATGTTCACAATTTATTGACTTAGTTGTTACGGATAATCTGCAGGTTTCCTCATGCATTTTCTGACAAACGTATTGTATTCGACGATAGGCCTAATGAAAGTCTTGTAGGTGTTCAAGAGTTTTCTCGGAGGTATTTCCGAGCTTTATACTTTTTTAGCTCTTTTTCTTACTCCGTCTAGGGTGTCTTCGATGTCAATGTCTAAGTTGAGAGTCCTACTAAAATAAACTCCCAAGTAGGACACCGAGTTTCTGTAATCAAGAGCTTCTCCTTAAAAGACCATCTGGTTCCTCCCAGCATTGCGGCTGTGAAAGGATTTGAGCACAATTAATTGCGTTTTGGAGGGATTGAGTGTGAACTATCGAACTTAACTACCGAACACAGAGGGTTGTCTCAGCGTCCCTCTATGTGATCCTGTAGCGCAGTATCGTCAGCAAATAATAATATTGTTGTAGGCACTGTTGTAGGTATTGTTACAAACACTGTTGTAGGCTGTGTATAACATTGGTGCTAGAATTGTGCTCTGGAGGACTTCAGCTTGGAGTGAATGTTGTTGATAGCGTGTTAGGTACGGATTATCCGATTAGAGAGATATGAGTGGATTATTTTTACGAATGGGGTAGGCAGTCCAGTATAGCGGATTTTTTCAATCACGCCAAACCTGATCGAAGCCTTCTGGGTGCCTATAGCGTATCTATTTGTTTCATTGAGGATTTGTGATATGAAGGTTGTTGCCCCAATCAATGCATTTTGTGCGGAGTGTTCAGCTCTGAATCCAAATTCGAAGTTGGGGATGAGAAGATGTGCGTGTAGGAATTCTACGAGTCTTTCCTTTATAATCCTCTCGTAAACTTTACCTAAGGTGCTGAGTAGTGAGATACGTATGTAGGATTCATTGCTGGTTGGGGGGTCTCCTTGGTTTGGGAATCATGACTGTCCAAAAAGTAGGAAAGTAGTTCAACTGGAGACATGCATTGATTATGTTTGTAAGCAGCAATAGTACTCTCTGGGAGATTTTTTAAGCATCTTTTGTGAATGCCATCTGGACTAGGACAAACAGGTAATATGGTTCTATATACCTACTGGCCGTCCCCTATTAGCCATAAAGATGCACCGTGTTGGGTATGATAATTTCTTTCATAAGTATGTCTTGCATGAGATATTGGTGGACTCAGACACACTCTCAGATTGCTAACGATCCGAAGAATTTAATAAATAATAAGGTTTAAATAATTTTGAGTAACTTTTAAATATTTATGTAAAAAACTGAATACCTTTGTTTGTGATGATTTTAAATTTACACTTTGACTACACGATATACTAAACCTTTAATTGTATAAGCATTTTATTAACAATCGGGCAAATATTTGTCAAATACATTATGTGCGTACATCATCCTTTAAACCATTCTCTTATTTGCAATACATGGTGGAATTATTCTGTTTTAATATGTCGAAAAACATGTACCTATCTAAAAAATATATATCAAATCCTAATAATGAAAAATAGATTGGTTTGATACATCCCAGATGTTGATATACACTAAAATTATTAGTTAACTGTGACTTGCTTTTCGTTCCAAATTGATAAGGTGATAATCGGAAATTAATTGTTCTTAGTAAAATAAATAAGCAAAATAGTTCTGACTAATTTTTTATACTTGATATAGAACACCTGGATATTTAGTTAAGTAATTTAGATGGTTTTTTACTGTAAATATACATCTATATTGCTGCCTTGAAATGAAGACCGTCATATCTAAAAAAAAGTAAAAAATGGACTAAAAGGGAACGATTTCAAATATTCTATATGTTTTGTGTGATAACGCCATAAAATTGGAAAAAGTGTCGTTATTGGACATAATTGTTAATCGAAAAGTTGGTTCGACGTTTTTCACAATATTGTCATATTTTGAGATATGCCATACTCTCTCAAAAACACAGAAGACAATACTTTCTGTGAAGAATAATGCAATATTTTGAGTTGTATCAGTCTTGTAAAGAAGTTAAGGTTATGTTAAAAATGAGTTGTGGTCATAAACATTTATGTTGTAGTATTCTTTTGAGTTATGTCAGTATTTGAGATAATTATTAAAACTTTTTTAATTTTTGAACCCAACTATTTACAAATTATTTCGACTTACGACGTTCTTAAAAAAATTCAGTTGGAATTAGGGATTAGCTGCACCAAAGCAGGTGGCGCCTTTGTAAGCTAACTACGCAGTAGTGAAGTTCTGGGAGACATTCGTTTTACTTTCCGTCTCTCTAAGACCGTATCTTCGTTTGTAAAAAATATCATCTCTTAGAGAGTTGAAAGTTTCAAAATAATGTGACTTTACTGGGTAATCGTAGTTCACTACTATTGTCGCACCGTGTATACCTATAAAACAATACGTATTGCTATTGAATGTATTTGAAAACTCTCTATTATAATAACTACACCTCGCATAATTTTTAAACATTTGAGGACAAAACTTAATTTGTAGGACTAAACGAATTAGGGTGTACGACAGGGATGTGTCCTCTCGCCGCTCCTGTTCAATATATACTCTGACCAAATCTTCAGAGAAGCACTGGGAGACGTTTTGGAGGGTATCAAAGTAAACGGAGAGGTAATCAATAATATTAGACATGCTGACGACACAGTTATTATCGCAAATGACTACAACGAGCTTTAAAGACTCATGCAAAGCATACACACAGCAAGTCAAGAATATGGTTTAGAACTCAATACAACCAAAACTAAATGCATGTTCATCAGCAGAACACAACAACCTCCGATGCAATTGACATTAAACAACCGAAAAATAGAACAAGTGGAGACATACACATACCTTGGAACCACAGTCAACACAAAATGGGACCAGTCAACAGAAATAAGATCACGAATTGAAAAAGCGCGAAACGCGTTCAACAATATGAAAAAGTGGTTCACAAGCAAAATCTCAATGAAACTAAAATTAAGACTGGTCAAGTGTTATGTCTTCCCGGTCTTGTTCTATGGAGCAGAGGCATGGACCACAACGGAAGCCACCCTGAAGAAACTAGAATCCTTTGAGCTGTGGATATATCGCCGTATTCTTCGGATATCCTGGACAGACCACATCACTAACGTGGAAGTAATGCAGAGAATAGGCAAAAGCAAAGAAATAATCTTCACCGTAAAGAAACGGAAGCTAGAGTACTTCGGACATGTCATGAGGCATACTAAGTACCGGCTGCTACAGTTAATAGTCCATGGAAGAATCGACAGTAGCAGGGGACCGGGAAGAAGACGACACTCATGGATGCATAACCTGCGACAATGGTTCGGACTAACATCGACCGAACTGTTCAGAGGTGCCGTAAACAAAGTCAAAATAGCCTTGTTAATAGCCAACGTCCGAAACGGATAGGGCTAAGTAAGAAGAAGAAGAAACGAATTAAATGTATACAATGCTCTACTATTAATAAAGGCTGCCGATCAGGACGTTTCAGGAAATATAATCCTTATATTTCATTTCCTGCATTGTTTGAATGTAGCCCCTCTGTTTAGCATGCACATATATTAAGATTTTCTTTCATTTTTGGTTAATTTGCAGTCACTTCATTAAAAGATATTTTATGTGAAACCTTAACTAACACACTTTTAAAAACATTAATTCTTTTGTGCACCTTTAAAAGCAATTCTAAACTGTCGTAAAATATATAATTACTTACCTGACACCACTATAAACTTTCCGCATGGTGATATCTTGGCGCATGTATTATTCATAAGGTAAGTATCAAGCACCGACATCTTCTGTCCTTTAAGGTCCCATACAACTAAATCAGTCTTGTTTGAACATGTTATGATGAATTTTCCGTTGGATGCGATTCCCATTCCTACAACGTCAGTCTCATGGTGCTGAAATGAAAAAAGTTGATTAAATATGAGAAAATCAGAGTACATGTATATATGCATATATACAGGGTGTCCCATAATTAATTGGACATTAGGTAATGGGTGATGGCTGACATCAAAATAAAGCGTTTGAGCTCAAATTGCTTAGGCAAGATGTTGTTAGTTTTCGTTCTACAGTTTGATTCATAATTTGTATTTATATTATTTTTAGGGATATATTGAAAACTATGCAACCGATTTAAGTGAAATTTGGCATCTTGCTCTTATTTAGTATGCGTAATATGAAAATGATATTAGTTTTACCACTGACACTGGGTGGCGCCACCGACTATAACATTGATTCATTAATGTGGTCATAATTTTTTGTCCGCCCTGTATAAACATTCTTGGAAAAAAACATGAAATAACATTCAATTCTATACAAAAAGGTATTCTTATTTCAAATCAAAAAAGTACATCGTTTTCGAAATAAACGTATTTTGTTAATGATACGCATGTCTGTATTTAATTTTTCGCAAAACAAGCAGGTGCCTAGGTATGCTGTGAACTTAATGGCAACGTCAAGACGTAACTACGAATTTATTCATTATTAGTTGTCAAAGTGCAGTGGGAGTCATTATTTGTGAAAGTTTTCAGTTTTTTATAAACCACTTTATCAAAGATAAAGGTAAAATGTCACGTCATAGTGAATTTTCTAATGTAAAAATACGCGATATGATCTGTTTGTATTCCCAGGAAAATTTTTGTTCTCGTAAAGAACTTTCGAACTTTATCCCAATAGAACAATAGAAGGCAACCAAATCATAAAACTATTAGATCATTGTTCGACAGATTAGGCGAAACAGAGTCAATCCATCCCAAAAACAAGAATGCTGGAAGACCGAGAGTAATTGATGCGGATAAGGAGGATGAAATTGTTGGGCGTATTGCAGAAGATCCAGAAACCAGTACAAGGCTTGTTTTTGCGGCACTGGTATAAGAAAATCTACGGTGTCAAGAATAGTACGGACAGAAAATCTGTATCCGTATCGTTTTACTCCAGTACAGAATCTTTTACCACAGGATTTTCCAGCAAGGCTCCTATTTAGTCAGTTTACGATGGGGCAGCATTTAGACGATCTAATGTTTTATAATAAAATTTTATTAACCAATGAAGCCACATTTACTAGAAGAGGTGTGTTTAACTGGCCCAATAGCCATAACTATGCGAGAAAATCCTCATGGATTTCAAGAACAATCATTTTCAACATGAGTTTTCCATAAATATCCGGTGTGGCATATTTGGGGATTGTATTGTAGGACCATTCGAATTGCCAACTAGGCTTGAGTAACGTATCTAAATTTTTTGAGAGGAGATTTACCAATTTTTTTAGAAGACACACCTCTAAATTTGATACGTAACTCTTGGTACATGCATGATAGTGCACCACCACATTATAGCCTAGAAGTTAGAAATTATCTAGATGAAATTTATCCTCAATGGTTGATTGGTAGACGTAGTATATACCCATGGCCAGCACACAGTCCCGAACTTAATCCCCTAGACTTTCACTTGGGGGCTACCTAAAGTCACTTATTTATAAAAAAAATAAATAACCGTCAAGAATTGTAGAGGCAGTTATAATAACGTAATCAGGGCCCAAATAAACTCATTATTTAAAATAGGACCAAACTTACAGAAAAGATTTAAATTATGTAGTTTATCTAATGGCGAACATTTTGAACACTTATTATAATTTTTTTTCGTTTCGTTTTTGAATATTCACTTTGTCAATTGTTTTATAGTCACTTCATTGTTTAGTTTAATTTAATTTTTTTTTTAAATTTGTTACTGTGTAAAAGGTTTAATAAAAATAATTGTTTCAATCATATCCATTTTGTTTGCAAAAATTATCTACTACTAATACATTTAATATTCACTGGTATTTAAGACCTTTTGAAGTCTTCTTCTTCTTCTTCCTTCTAGTATGTAGGCTTTAAAGCCTGTTTCTTCTTCAATATTAGCCTCCTAAATTGTCGCACCATCTTTTTCTTGGTCTGCCAATACTTCTTCGTCCATTTGGTGACTTATCTCGTGCTATTGGTACTATTCTATCCTCTGCCATTCTACTGATATGTTCGTTCCACTCCTGTTTTCGTTTTGTCACCCATCCATTTATGTCTTCTATATTGCATGCTCTTCTTATGTTTTCGCTTCTCTCCCTATCCAACAGACTTCTCCCTAATATTCGTCGGAGTATTTTTATCTCTGTTGTTTCTAGCAGTCGTCTCGTTTTAGATGTGTCAGGTCTTGTCTCCGCCGTGTATGTTAATATAGGTCTAATTGCTGCTTTATAGATTCTTGTTTTTGTGTCTTGTCTTAGGTGTTTGTTCTTCCAGATTGTGTCATTAAGAAAATCCGCCGCTTTACTTGCTTTTAAGCTTTGTTGTCGTACTTCTTCTTCAACATCTCCGTAACTAGCTATATCTATTCCCAGATATCTAAACCTTGCTTCCTGCTTTATTATTTTCCCAATGAAGCAACAAACTGTCTCACTTCTTCTGGAACAGACATAACATTTTAGGTAATCAGACTGCTGATACATCTGCAAAAGAAGCAATTACAACCAAATCAGATATCAAATCTGTTTAACTAGCATCAGATCTAAAACTTGTTTTTAGGTCCCAAATTAAACAGTCCTGGCAAAACGAATGGAAGAATTTAACCACGAAATTGTACAAAATACAACCTACCATCGAAACCTTTCAGCTACCTAGTCAAATTAATCGTTCGCAGGCTAAGAATTGGTCAGACACGGCTGACACATGGATACCTGATGGCTTCTGAGAAATCATTTGTTTGTGGAAAGTGTAGTGAATCATTAACCGTTCAACATATTCTTACACAGATTGTCAAATACGAACAAGAAAAAAAAACTGTCTACATGATCTTACAAATGTTATCCTCGGCCAATTAGAACTTGTTCAGTATGTACTAGATTTCCTTCGAGAAACGAACTTGTATTACAAAATTTAGTGTATTCTTTTTTTATTACTTTCTGTTTCACATAGTCTATGTATTGTAAATTATACCTAATATAATGTAAAAGGTATAGTAACAAAATTGACCCAGCGTCAATAACCTTGTAGTTAAGACACAATAAACTAAAACTTACTTTTTCTTTGATGGATTTACAAAATATCATCAAAGAAAAAGTTAAACGAAAAAGAAGTACAAAGAGAAAAAATGTAATGGCTGAGTAATTGAAGGGAAGAGTTTAACTGCAGCTGCAATGAACTATTTCCTGCAAAATTCAAATTACTGACGAAAGCCAACTTCGAAATAGAGTAGCCTGAAGACGAAGAAACATGTTATATCCTTCAAAACTATCAGTATAACTGTTTATTATTTTTCTTGGAATGTTATGTCTACTCTAGAAAGCGTCTGCTTACTATTTTCATTGTTATCATTTTTTGCACTGGCTTTATCAATCAATGTTTGTTTTTATTATATTTAAAACTTTTGGCAAAGTAGAACACTATTAATCAGCAATTTACCGGATGTTTTGACTCTAGTAACAAATAATCTTCAACTAACCGTTTAAATATAGCCAATTTTTATGTATTTATTTCATATCACTGATATTCGGGTGCCGTATTGTCGAATAAAATAAAGGATGTGTTTTTAATGAGGTCAGTTCTTGATTATTCTAACGATTTTGGTTAAAAAATCTATTATTTACATGAAGATCTCAAAAATATGCATATGAAAAAAATATATAGCTGTTGACGAATAACCAATTTGGTGGTGACACGGGAAATTACAGAGTAGCACCATATTTCACGTTCATTTACTGGCCTAATACAATAAAATATTAATAAACTATCCAGAAACTACAACAAATAAATTTAAAAGCGTACTTTTCATTAAAAGATAGACAAACAAAATACTTGTCGTAAGGTATAGAATTTTATTAAAAGAGCATTCAAATATTATGGTTTGTCTACCCAAATTCTTATTTATTTTCATTACCAAAATATTATAGATATTATAGATACATGTAGATGTATTAGAAAGATAACATTCTCCAATTGTGTCGACGCTGTCTACCTTTAAAAAGTTGTAAAGATCGGGAACGCTATAGCTTATTATTTGCAACGTAGCATAAACTACGAGAAAAGAAGGTTATTTTAATCTGACCTAAAGCAACACTCCTTTGAGTTTATTTACTTTTAGTAGCTAGTTTTACTTTCACTGCATTTATTTAAATTGATTCAAGAGTGCATCAACGAGAAACCGATAGTCATTTAAAACTAATAGAAAAATAATAAACGTTACGGTCTTTTAACGAAGTGCTAATTGTTTGAACGAGTACAAGAATTTTTAAATTCACAAAGTAAATACAAAAATCGAAATTGTTTATTGACTCTTTTGAAAGTGAGGAAGCACTGACGACAAAATACGTAAACACCAACCTGGTGATCGTAGTGTAATCGTCACAGACCTTTCTCTTGTTCTTATTTGAAATTAAAAGTAGTTTCCAGAGAAATACATAATACGAGGTTAGACATTCGCAAAAGGTAAGCCATTTTTCCCGCAAAGGAATGAGACTAAGAGAATGTATAGATATTAGGCATGGATACCACGAATGTAAGAAAATATTTTCGTATATTTCCGGGTGTTTGTTTGCTAATAAGTCTTTTCCTTGTATCCTTTGAGTAGGAAACGTTCGAAGCCACTTGACACGAATTTTAAAAGGTAAAAGAACAAAACGTAAAGCGTGGATGAATAATCAAATTTTAAATATGATACATACAGAGGTCACCAATTATATTCCTTGAGGGTCCGTTTCAAAAACCTACTACACTTCCGCGGTCTGGACATTCAGCACTAGACCAGGCAGTGGCGTAACCGGAGGAGGGGGAGTTACCCAGAAACTCCAGTAGTTGTAACCCCTCCCCCTCAGGAAATCATACTGGTTACGTAGTTAAACCAGGCAACTAGGCCACCTCGTTTAGGAAGAGAGGCTCGAAGAGGGGATCGAAATAACTTTTTTTAAATCCACACTATCCTTGCCAAAATAGTCCACCACAGCCTTGTGTAAATCCTCTCCTATAGTAGTTCCTGATAAAGGCAAAATAGTCGAAAGTTCTTCAACAAACTCTTCACTTGTTCTGTTCAGGTAGCACACGAAAATGACAAGCTGTGCTGTATCTGTAATGTCGCATGACTCATCCAATGTCAAAGCAAAATATTCAGTGACAGCCAAGATTTGTTTTAATGTTTTCTATGTTTCATCTGCCAATATCTGTGTATTCCTTGTGCTTGAAGTGTAGATATTGGAAGACGCTGAATAGTATCGACAACATCTTTTTTTTTCAAATAATGAATTTTCTGCTTCCAGAAAACACTCTTACGATAGCCGAGTCACTAAATGGCTTCATATGTTTGGCAAGCGTCCAGGAAATACGTAAAGAAGCCTGAGAACATTTTCTTCTTAGATTTGATTATAATTTTACACTATAATTTTATTACAGTACAACCTCGATTATCCGTCTCTCTATTAACCGTCATCTCTGTTAACCGTCAAGGTCCGTACATAAGTTATATTGACTACCTAAGTAAAAATTTAGTTATCAATTCATTTTGTTGGAGCATTGCGATAAGCCAAACGAAATTCGTTGAAATGTATAAGTGAAGTTATACCACCACCGCATTTTTTATGTAAATAATTATTGTTCTTATTCGAGGGCTCTGGATTAAATTAGTTCAATTTGAATAAATGATCCGTGCTTTTAAAGTTTCATTTTTAGAATCGAAAGCCGAAAATAAAACGCAGAGCACAATAATTATTACAGTCAATATCTGTGTGTCAACATAATTCAGTTTGATTCAAATTAGAACATTAATTGTGTCACTTAGTCGAATTGAGGAAAAAGTATGATATTTCGAGAACAACAATCAATAATTTAAAGAAAAATGCTGATGGAATTGAAAAGTATGCTTCGCAAATGGAATCGTTGGATGGCCGGATGAAACAAAGTTAGATAATGAAAAAAAGCCGCAAATGAATCACTCGACAGGGCACGACACGACACTTTGTATTTGTGGTTCGTTTAAAAAAAGAAGCGAAGGTGTTCCTTTATCTGGACCAACAGTTGCCGAAAAAAGCGTTGTCTTTCAACATAAAATTGAATGTGCGATCCTTCATTCAAAGGAAGCAGCGGTTGGATGGCTGGCAAAAATCGCCAGGATATATGGGATTGAAATCGAAGGTAACATTGTGCGCCGCAAGTATTAAAGTCGTTGACGAATATAAAAGAAAGTTTCAAGATATGATCGATGAATATGGTTTGACACGCGATGAGTGTTGCTTGATGAAACTGGTTTAAACTACAAAGCATTGCCAACGAAAACACTCGCTGCCTGTCTGAAAAATAAAAACCAGGATTTAAAACGAAAAAGCAACCAATCATAGCAATGATATGTTCAAATGCAAGTGATGACCATTGCCTTCCTATGTTATTGATTGGTACAGCAAAAAAGCACGTTATTTCAAGGGCATAAATATGAACGCGCTTTCCGTTAACTACTACGCACAATACAATGTAACAATGTCGCTGACTGGTTCAAAACTGACTGAAAATATTCGCTGACTGGTTCAAAAAGGTATGTACTGCAAACCAAAATTTGTTTATCTATTTTTCTAACGTGAAATTTGCCACCAAAGGCGATTCTCATTTAGAGAGAAAAAGAGCGTAGAATAAATTATGGCATGAATCAACTCAAGATGAAAATGCCCCCGTGACAGCCGAGCGTGATGCGGTAACAAATGAAGTTATGGCTGAATCAACTGTTTTGTTTTCGTTGCCTAAAGGTGACATATTCGCATTGTTTATTTTGTGATGAGGACGCAAACGCCTATCGATTGCTGACAGATGATGAATTTGTTGAAATGGCAACAGAGGCTGGCGAAACTGATTCAAAAGCTGACAAAGACTTTGATGGTGGCGATGTTGATGATGCTATTGCAACTCGCAAAGATTTGCGTAGAGAAGCCGCATCGCACATACAACAATTCATCAAGTGGTATTCTCGGCACGAAGAAGCCAATAAGGTAGATTTGATAATTTTAATGTTCTGTTAACCGTCTTTTCGATTATCCGTCATACCCTTGGTCCGGTGCCCTGACGGTTAATCGAGGTTCTACTGTACTATATTTTGAATTTAACGGCGACAACAACCCCACGGTCCAGATGCGGACTGCGGTCCGCCATTTGGTGACCCGTGTGATACAACACCGATCCTGGTCAAAAATAAGAACCGCATTGTATATAATAAAATATACAGGGTGTTTCAAAAAGGTATGTCATAAATTAAATCATGTCATCCGGGGACAAAAATAAATGGATTGAATCCAACTTACCTTAGTACAAAAGTGTACACAAAAAAAGTTACAGCCCTTTGAAGTTACAAAATAAAAATTGTTTTTTTGAACAAAAAGAGAAATCATACGATTTCTACCTGGCGAAATCGAATTCAAATTTTAGCCACCGTGCTTTCTAAAACTTGCAAAGCAAACAGCTTGATGAATAAATCGGCAAGGGAATTCAAGATTGCATTCCCAATGCCGTTTATCATGGCCAAAATTTGTAGTGAATTCAATTTCTGGTACTCCAACGAAGTAAAGAAATAAACAAAATGATGGTATTAGATTTTGATTCGATACAGAGCAGCGACAAGCCGCATATACATATTTCTACCTCTTTAGGTCTCCTCAGTACGGTATAGCCATTGCTCCGTATCGAAACAAAATCTTTTTAACATTAAAGAGGTCGAAATACGTATATGCGGCTTGTCGCTGCTCTATATCGAATCAAAATCTAATACCGTCATTTTGTTTGATTGTTTTTTTGCGTTGTGTCCTAAAGTGCTTGACATTTTGTAATAAAAATGGACACGGTACTTTCTTGTTTTGAAAGCATTTTTCGTAAAAAAATAACAACAAAATCTAAACGCACAGAAAAATTTTAAGGGGTTGTGCAGCCCTAAATCCCCCAAACTTTTGAGTACGTTCACATCAAATGAATTTGGGGGCATCATTAGTTTAACACAACTTAGTTTCCTTGTGGACATTATTTTTAAAAATTTTTACCTCTTATCACTTTTTCAAAAAACAGTTTTTATTGAGTTACAGCCCTTTTTATTAAACAAATTTTTATTAAATATAAACAGTTACAATAAATGTTCAAAATGATTCCAATTTTCTTCAATACACATTCGGTATCGTTTAAAGGAAAACCGAATGAGGTGAAAAATCATATTTTTCTAACGAAATTGATTTGCAGCTTCAATTATTCTAACCCTCAATAATTGTTGTTCGTCCTCTATTGTTACAGAATACACTTTCTCTTTCATATATATTCCGATTTCCATCTCATTCTATCGTTCCATAGATCGTCCCCCAGTTCTCTTTTCCTGATTTCTTTATCAACTCCTTCTCTCCAACTTCTTCTAGGCCTTCCTGGTCTCCGCCTACCTCTTGGTTGCCATTCAAGAATTTGTCTTGGTATTCTATTCTCCGGCATTCTCCTTACGTGTCCGTACCATCTGAGTTGTGTCGTTTTGATGTCATCAACAATATTATGTGTAACCCCCATGATTTCTCTGACTCTCTCGTTTGTTATTCTGTCGCATCTAGAAATTCCCGCCGAGCGCGCCAGAAATCCATTTCTGTTGCTCTAAGCATTTTCTCTGTTCGGTCTTTTAGGGGCCACACTTCGCATCCATATGTTGTGATACTTTTTATTATGGTGTTGTATATTCTTCTTTTATTTTCCTTAGAGATGTTTTTATCCCACAGTACGCTGTTTAGTAAGGCTATGCCTTTCCTTCCCTATGTATGTCTTTCCTTAATGGCTGCATCTAATTTTCCGTCCTGAGTGATCTTTACTCCTAGGTATTTGTAATCGTCATATAGTTTGATCTCTTGATTTTCCTCTACGACAAGGTTATGTTGATCTCCTCCGATACTCATGTACTCAGTTTTTTCCATATTCACTTCCAAGTCCCACTCTTTAAACTCTTCTAATAGTTATCGCATCATGTAACTAAGATCTTCAGAGTCCTGTGCGATGATGACCTGGTCATCCGCAAAGCACAGAGTGTACAAAGTTAAGTCCACTAGTGGTATGCCCATATTCGTACATTTTTTCTTCCATTTGTTGAGTGCTGCTTCGAGGTATATTTTGAATAATGTTGGGGATATACAGCATCCTTGTCTTAGTCCTTTAGTCACTTTGAATCGCGGTGCTATCAGATTTCCTGTTTTAATTCTTGTTATTTGTTGGTAGTACAACGTTTTTACCGCTTCAATTAATTCTATATTTATATTTGTTTTCCCCAGTGCCTCCCATAATTTATTAAGCGGGACACTATCGTATGCTTTCCTAAGGTCTACGAACGTCAGGTGGACTTCTTGGCCACGAGCAACTTTCTTTTCAATTATCTGAGTAATAGAGAAAACATGGTCTATTGTAGATCGACCTGCACGAAAACCAGCCTGTTCTTCGGCTTCCATATCTTGGTATTCTTCTTCTATTCGAGTTTTTATTATTTTCCCATATATTCTGCTAATACTACTAGTAACTGCAATTCTTCTATAGTTTTCAGGTTTCGATTTATCTTCCTTTTTAAGGATGGTGCTCATATGCGATTCTTTCCATTCCTCAGGTAGGTATTTCATTTTTATTTATGTATTCCTGGAAAAGTTGTCGTAGCCGTTGAATTAGTATTTTGGGTCCATGTTTGATGCGTTTGCCATTCTTCATTCTTTAGATGTCTGCATACGGTTTCGACTTCTCTCGCATTTATTCTGATTGGTGATCCTATCAGCCTGACGCCTTATAGACTATAGTTCTCTAGCTGTTTGAAGGGCTCTCTTGTCTCTTTTAGTAAATTTTTAAAGTATTCTTCCCAAGTGTGCGATGATATGGATTGGATAATATCTCTTTTTCTGTTGTTTCTTAAATTTTTTAAACAGTTTCCAGCTTTCTGAACTTTGGTTTCCACCAATGTATGTATTTAGCATGGTGCACTTTTTCTTCCAGGATTCATTTTTCTTTTGGCATATTTTTCTTCTGACCATCGCTTGCATTCTTTTGTATTCGATTCTGTCTTCCACATTTCTTGTGTTCAAATATTTTTGATACAATTTTCTTTTTAGTGTTATTTCCTGCAAAATATCTTGATCCCACCAATATGGTTTTTGTTGTCCGATCTTTTCATTGTTTTCATATCGTACTAGTGCTTCTAGGGCAACGGCGTGTATACATTCTTTGATGATTTTGTATAACTGATTAACATTTCTGGTATTATCTTCCGTTTCAATTAGTTTTTATTCCAGTCTACGTTTATATAGGTTTCTAACACTTTCTTGGTGTAAACTTTTCAAATTGTATCGTACTTCTTGTACTTGCTCCTTTGTATGGTTATCTTGCGGCGTTTTCTGTTCTCTTTTATGTGGAAATGAAATATCTGAATGTATGAGTAGTGGTCACTGCCGCAAGTGGGTCCTCTACATGCTCTTACGTCTGTTGTTTTCAGTCGACTTTTTTGTTTGAGGATGACGTAGTCTATAACTGATTTTAAAATTTCGGGTTTCCTGAGTCCACGTATATTTATGAATGTTTCTATGTTGGAAATATCCATTCATGGTTCTGAGTCCATTCTGATCGCATATATCCATTAACCTTTCTCCGTTATTGTTCGTATTATCTTCTCCATATCTACCTACTACTTTATCGTTGTTCTTTTTTCGACTCTGCTGTTGAGGTCTTCCAAGATTATTATTTCTCTTGTGTTACCCACCTTTGTGATTTCTTCATTCAGTTGTTCGAAAAAGTTATCATTCACATTTACAATAGCATCGTCATTGATTGCATATATTCCCAGAATGGTCAGTCTGTATCCTTTTATACATATATTCATTTTTATCATTCTTTCGTTGATGCCTTCCCATGATGTGATGTATTTTTGAAGCGACGGTGTATCATAATGGAGACTCCTTGTTGAGCTCTACGTTCTTTTGTGACTCCGGTGTAGAAATGATCGTATTTACCTAGGTTTTCCGATCCTTGACCTTTCAAACAAACGGCATGTGGAATGCAAATTATAGATTCCCTTGCCGAATAATTCATCAATCAATCAATAATGTGCTTTGCAAGTTTTAAAAAGCAAAGTGGTAAAGATTTGAATTTAGTTTCGCCATGTAGGAAATCTTAGAATTTCTATTGTTCGTATTCCCTGATTTCGTTCCCATAGGGCTTTTCAGAAGATGAACTGTTAGTATACATTGAAAAGCGCTGGAGACAAGACCATTCTTGCCTGACTCCTCTGACAATCGCTATATTATTTGTTTCGCTCACCATAACTATTGATTTCTGCAAAAGCACTGTTATTGCAAATAATTCCTCTCTTGTACCCATACCACCTCTGAAACCAAATCGAACAAGTAATAAAAATAAAAAACTATTATTACACTGTCCAGCTATGGAGACATATTAACACTGAGATGAAGCCAAGGATTTATAAAGCCAGTGTAAGATCAATAATGAAAATACAACGGCTACTGGAAGCGGCGGAGATGAGAGTGCGGGGAAAACTTACAGGGAATATGCTAAGAGATTGAAAAATGAGTGAAGATATTATAATTATAAAATATAATGTACACTGTAAACGAGTAGAGACTAAACAGAAAAAATAATGGAATAATTGCATAGGCAGAATGAAGGAGACCGTGTGGTCAAAATGTATGTATGTATAGTGTTAACAGTTCTTTTAGGCCCATTGCTAGATGGATAATTTTCATCGTTTTCTGCTCTTACCTGTCAGCTTCCAATCTCTGATTCCCATCTATTTGAAATCTTTCATCACTGCATTTCTCCATTTCTTTCTTGGTCTTCCCCTCTTTTTCTTGCCCTCAAGTACTCTCCGACCAATATTCTTGACTAGTCTATTACCTTGCATTCTTTCTAGATGTTCGAGCCATTCTAGTCTATGTTTTTTCACTACTTTTGTTATTGTAGATTTAGCATACAAGTGGTAAACTTCTACATTAGTTGGTCTTCTCCCTGTACTAGTAGACTACTTTACTACTCTACTACTTTTCCACCAAATATTCTGCGAAGTCCACAAGGAAACTAACTTTCTGTAGCTGGCTGTATACCATGTATCCCAAAAAATGTATTTAAAATCCTTTATAAAAGGTATATAATTAAAACACCCAATCAGGTTATATTACAAAACATTTCCGGAATGTATATTCCATCCACTTTGAGCCACTAAATATTTGGCCTTCAATGTTATTAATTTAAATTTGGGCTATATTATTCGATCTTATATATTAAAATGTTAAAGTTATCAGTGGAATGGATAACATGCAACGTAAGACTCTACATGTGGTTGCAACCACTGGAATTCTTTTAGTGTTTCTATTAATTTGTTTCTGTCTATTGTATCGTAGTTAGCTTTGTAATCAATGAAAAGTACTTATGCTGCAACGTTGTATTCATAGCAATTGAGCAGGATTTGTTTTAGTATAAAAATTTGATCAGTTGTTGATCTTTCCTTGCGAAATCCTCTCTGATATTCTCCTAGATTCTTCTCCACATATATTTCTAATCGTTTTTTAATTAGTATGGCGAGCATTTTGTATATTACTTGTAACAAGGATATTCCTCTATAGTTTGCGCATTCAGTTTTATCTCCCTTTTTGTTTATAGGAATTATAATAAAGATCCATTCTTCAGGCATTTCTTCGGTATCTCACACTTCTACTATTAGCTCACTAAGTTGGTTTATTAAAGCCTCTCCTCCATATTTTAAGTTCTCTGCCACAATGCCGCTCTTCTAGGGCCTTTTTTGATTTTTCATATCTTTTATTATTTCTTCAATTTCTTCTCTTGTGGACTTTCGTATTTCTTCTACTACTATTTGGGGCTTACATTATAATTTTCTACAGTAGTCACTCCGTCATTTAGCGCAGCTCTTCGAAATATTCTTTTCACCTTTGACATATTTGATCTTCGTCCACTATCAGGTTTCCTTGCTTATATTTTACATTATTTATCGTTCTTCCCTGATACCCAGGTTTAATGTGTTTTACCTCTTCGTAAAAATTATTTAGTTCATTTTTCTTTTAATTTTCTTCAATACGCTTTACTTTATTATCCATATACTTTCTTTTCCGCGCCCTTAGGATTTTCTTAACTTTTTTTCGTTGTTCGGCATACCTTTCTAGGTCGTCTTGTTTTTGCGATCGAAAAGTGCGAAGTGTGATGAGAGTGCGAAGAAAACTTACAGGGAATATACTAAGAAATTGAAAAATAAGTGAAACATTAGAATAATAAAATATAATGTACAGCGTACTCTCTTGGAACGAGAGTCTAGTAATACTCTTACACAAAAAAGGGGACAAATGTGATCTACAGAATTATAGACCTATATCGTTGCTCAGTCAAGTATACAAACTATTTATGAGAATTATTAATAACCGGTTAACCTACAAAATGGATAATTACCAACCGGTTGAACAGGCTGGCTTCCGCAAAGGATATAGTACATCAGACCATCTGCTGACAATGAGAACATTGATAGAGAAGGCAAATGAATACCAACTACCCGTATTTCTTGCCTTCGTCGACTATGAAAAGGCGTTTGATAGTATCGAGATGTGGGCCATAGAACAAGCTATTAATAATTGTAGAATAGATTCGAGATATAGGCAACTAATACATAATATATATGAAAATGCAACTATGATAGTACAACTAGACGAAAATACAAATCCCATCCCCATTAAGAGAGGAGTGAGACAAGGAGACGTAATATCGCCAAAGCTTTTCAACCTAGCCCTAGAAGACGTCTTCAAAACTACAAATTGGTCAACCTATGGCATTAACGTTAATGGCAACAAGTTAAACCACCTCAGATTCGCTGACGACATAGTGATTATAGCGAGCACATTCGAGGAACTGCAAATTATGTTGGGGAACTAGCAGCCAGCTCCCAATACGTCGGCCTAAAAATGAATATGAAAAAAAACAAAAATAATGACAAACACAGATGACCCCAGACATATAACTATAAACGGCAGTGAGATAGAACAAATCCAGGAATATATCTACCTAGGCCAAATCCTGAGACTTGACAAAGAGAACCAAAGTGCGGAAATTACTAGAAGAGCAAGACTAGCATGGGCAGGATTTGGAAAACTTAGTTGGATACTTAAGAACCGCAAAATACCCCAATACTTGAGGAGCAAAGTGTTCAACCAATGCATCCTTCCTATCATGACATATGGATGTCAAACCTGGACCCTAACCAAGGCAAACATGAATAAACTAGCCACAACAGAAAGAACAATGGAAAGAGCAATGTTAGGTATACGACTGTCAGATAAAAAGAGGAACGACTGGGTAAGATCCAAAACAAAAGTCGAGGACATAACAACAAAAATTGCCAAACTTAAATGGAGCTTCGCGGGCCACACTGCTAGACAGAAAGACCAACGTTGGAATACTACAATACAACATTGGAGACCTTACGAAAGTAAACGACCAAGAGGAAGACCACAGATGAGATGGGTTGATGACATTAAAAGAATAGCCGGAACAAATTGGAAATATGTTGCTCAGGATAGAGACCGATGGAAGGAGTTGGGAGAGGCCTATGTCCAAACATGGACGACAGAAGGCTAAGAAGAAGAAGAATGTACAGCGTAAACGAACAGAGACTAAACAGAAAAAAGAATGGAATAATTATATAAGCAGAATGGAGGAGACCTGTGTGGTCAAAATAATAAGAGACAAAAATAACCAATCGGTAAAAGAAGTATCTGAAACATGTTTGTAAGATTTTATAAGATTTGTTAAAGTGAATTTTTTCTTATAAAATTAATGATCAATGCACACGAAACAGTCATTACAGTTAACAATGCCTCAAATCGAGCATGACTCATGTATAACCATTTGCATAATAAAAACTGCCTATCTTTGTTAAACTTGAAACATGAAGGTTATAAGGTGTACTTTAATACGATTTTATTATCGTCTATTTGACTTTATTTCAACAAATTGTTTTATTTATTAGTGTATGAAATTAACTGTGTTTTATCTGTCCTTTCCGGTAATTAGCAATTTATGTTCAAGTACAATTTTTTCGTTGCAATCTCAAGGGGAGATGTAGTGATGCGTGCTATTTATGCCAGAAAATAGCCAAATCTATCTATTTATTAGTATAGGGGCTTGCAAAATATATTCAAGATCAGGATGAATATAGAGAAATAAAGCTAGGGGTACTGGAGTATGAATCGAAGACGAAGGGAATGGAACAGATATTTTAAATCCGAGCAAAATAACGCGAAAATAGCCACGGAAAGCTCGAAACCGAAGTGGAAGATCAAGTGAAGAGAGCAAACAGAGCCGCAGACTGCCTAAATGAAATAATATGGAGAAATAAAAATATCGGGAAAGAAAGAAAGCATGGAATTAATAAATTCTTAATGGATATACTCAGTGTAGGAAGTCTAAATAGCCGAGCTGGGTCCACTACGAGGTGAAGCTGCAATAAAGATTTTAAAAAATAGGTTTCCATGCTTTGATCAACATTACTATTGTATTCTTTAACAATTTACACAACTAGCTTGCTCAGGTTCAATTGATCTACAGTTGGAGTTAATTTCACTCTTCATACCTCTGCGTAATCTAGATATACCAATTCCACAGTTGTATATTTCAACATCTGCCACTGTTGGTCAGTTGGTCTTTAGTAACGCTATTACATATTAGTTTTACAGTTCTCCCATTGGCTGGGGGTTTAACTGAACTACTTGAATTATACCCCATTTATACACTGCTTTCAATTTTGTTTTAATTTTTAATTTTTAAATTTAATAGTCAGTTTTCTTCTCTTTTTTACAGTATTGACAGTGCCTGGTAGACCATTTTATTGTAGTCAACCACCCACTGTCCAATAGATCGTTTAGTTTATTTCTTTCATTCACACTTTATGTACACTTCATTTACTCTCAAACTTACAACCTTATTATTACAGACGGGTGTGAGTGTGAGATCTGGATTATGCAATCTAGTTAAATCAAAATATTCTATATGTCATATTTCATAAGCTGATTTTCTATAGTAGTTTTAGTTGGACCTTTGGTCAATGTCAGTTTACTTACACAGAATTTTAATATGTGCAGATCACATATCCATGACTGTGACTGCCCATCAAAGCTGTCATATGTCACATGTCACCTTAGCATTTCCGTTAAACACCATTCTCTCTCCTGTTACCGCCAAAGAATGTAGAGCGTAGAACTATTTTAATTAATTTTAAACTGTTTGTCCTTGTTTTAGTGTAGTGTTTTGTACAATTTTATGTTAACATTCATGTTTATCACATTCTACGCTTGCTGGATAGCCCATATTTGACGAAGTAAGTCTAAAACGTTAATCACAAAAAACTTTTATCATCCATTAACTTCGAGTTTTTATCGAAGTTAATTAATTTCCTTCATCTAAAAAACGTTTTTTTGGCTTATTTCAGATGCCCCTGAAGATGCTATATTAAGCGAAAGTACTTGGGCAAGATTTGATTAAACTTGTGCTCGATATAATTGCCTTAATTTTCAAAGTTCATTTATTCGAGCATTCAACCTCATATCAATTAAAAATATATATAGCAGCATAAAGTAAAACGGTGTCTAAAAACAATAAAGTAAAAAATGGCCACATACTGCCAGAGATAGAAAAAGATGAGAGAGAAATCGTTTACGTGTCAAAGTTTTTACCAGGTTTAGTGTATTTACAAAATCTATAAAGTCCAAGCAAGCAACAAAAAACGTTTAAAGAAAAACATGTTTATGGCCATTTTTCGTGACGGATGTAATTAACAGAAAGCCCTTAATTTCATTCATGTGTTAAAATATTTTGAAAAATTATTTCGTTTGGATTTTAGCAATATCTATATGAAGTTTATTTAATGTGGACTAGATGTATTTAGCCTCCCAACTATAGATGTTCGGACACCAGACAGCTTGATTAGATTTGGCCATCGTGATTTTTTTTAATAAAACCATACCAAAATAAACTAAGCGTTGTGCAATAAAGATTCAACCTCAAAACCTCAAAATTAGTGATTAAAATATAATGATACCATTGCATATCGCTTTTTTCACATTGGAGGAAATGATTTTAAACTGCGAGGCATGTCGTGTCATTTTAAATTTATTTTCAATTGCAAGATTATAATAAATGTATTGTTTTTGTAAATATAATCTGTAAGGTTATTCTATAAAATTTATTAGAATTTTAGTCAGAAAAACGTTTTTCCTGATATTTTTTGTTCTTCTAGCATAATAGTTAATAAATTGTTATTGATTTGTTTGTTTATATCCGCATGTATCCGAGGGATGTGGACTGCGTTGTAGAGGTAGTATCTTCACACAGTTGATCCTCACAAGGCAGTCAGCTGTCATTTATAACTCAACGAGCCTCAACCAGATAACTACATCGACTTGCAGACTGAACTAAATAGGAGTAGCCAAATATAGCCAAAAGATTTACTAAATGATTGCCGGTATAAACAACCACTTACTTGCCAACAACTTCGAATCAACGAGCTTGTAACTGTAAGGGCATTCTTTTGTTTAAGGGTTAACAAATTGCCTCTTAAGGTGAATGATCTAAGAATTTGGTCAAAGGCATGGAAATTCACCGCAGCGTCTGAACCAGAATCATCATCATCATTCTGGCTTTACGACCCTACGTTGGTCCTAGCCTCCTCAAGAATTTCTCTCCAGTCATCCGATGATATCAAGGAACCTTGTTCTAGGTCTTCCTCTTCTTCTCTGACCAATGGGTCTATCAAGGAGCGTTTTTCTACCTGGGTCATTTGTTTCCATCCATTTATAGCATTACATGCTATATCCACCTCAGACGTCCTATCTTAATATGTTTTAGGATATCAGGTTCCTGGTATATTCTATAAAATTAGAAGTTGTATCGTCTTCTCTACACTTTATTGTCATTCACTGCTCCATTAATTCGCCTTATTACTTTTCTTTCGAAACATCCTAACATGTTTTCACTATTTTTTGTTAGAGTCCAGATCATCATATGTTAGGACTGTGCGTATTATTGTTTTATAGAATTTTATTTTTGTATTTCTCGATATATTTGTGGATTTAAGGAGGAGATTGAGCTCAAAATAGCATCTGTTAGCTGTGCAAATTCTGCGGTTTATCTCTACGGTAGTACTATTTCCAGTGTTAAGGAGCGCTTCTAGGTCCTGACCCAGAATGGGCAGCTAAATATAAAGATCTTGGCCAGCGCCGTGTTTGAAGGCCAAATTTCCCGAAATGATGGGTACATTAAGTGTACAGCCCTCAGACCCCGGTGGTTCCAATTCCCTGGCCAAGATGACGGTCAGAATAGAGTTGAACCTGAGGGAGTTAAGAATCACCAGAAGAGACCAGTCACCATAACAAACGACAAATGCATAATATGTGCTAATACGTACAAACTCTTTAGCAGAAACAACGATAAGAACTGGAGGAAGAATTGAAACATATCAAGTGCTATATACCAAATTAGATGTAGTTAGGCATCAAGGAAAATACTAATTAACACTCAAGTCATGAAGAAATTATGTTTCATTTTAGGGAAAACAAAGAACCATCTGTCAGAAGAGTTAGTTTTCTTGTCGATAAAAAGTGGATACGAAACATAGTTACAATAAAAAAATGTCATTTATCTTCAACGAAATTCAATACACAAACTTAATATTATACAGATATATGAACCAACTACGAGTCACTCAAATGAAAAAGTTAATAATTTTATGAAGATATCAAAACAGCTATACATAATTCAAAACCTCATTATACAATTATTATAATTATCGATTTCAAATGAAAAACTTTCTTATATAGATTTATTTTTGTTGAGTGTTGTTTCTCTGCAGATTTATGCTTATTTCATAAGTTTTCTTCTTCTTATGGCATCATTACCCCAGATGGTAATGATGCCATAATGCCATTTGACTATCTGGCTATTCTAGCGGTCGATCCATTTAGATCTCTCTTGTACTCTTCTTCACAGTTTTCAGGTCGTATTCCACATCACTGTGAATAGAATAAGATGAGTCAATGTGGTAACCAACATATCTAGAAGATAGGCACATTTAGAAGAAGATTCCACGTCATCTAATTATCTCATTCTGGTTTTTCCTTTCTTTTATCTTTCTTCTTATCTTCTGAATGCCTCTGACTTTTTGCAAATAGTACAATATGGTGCTCTTTATTTAATTCGTAAATCATTTAGTTTCTTCTGATTCCACATCCAAAGTTGCTATATGTCTAATTATGTCTATATGTAGAATTCTCCTGTTAGTGATCCCATGGTAAATCATGAGGAAAAAAACAGGAAAAAACCTGATAATACTATTCCGACATGGTGAGCCTTTGGTTTTACTCTCAATATTAACCCAAAACACTCATTTTATATGTATATTATTTAAAAAAAAAATCATATATCCTCGATATGTTATTAACTTACTATTAACAATAAACCTAACAATGAATGAATCAATAAATAATGCCTTATTAATTCTCATTAAAAAAAATGCAATACAATAATCTCTTTTAGCGACATTTGTGCTCCTTGGCACATGCCATTAGGAGGGTTGGCAAACAAATATTTTTCTCTTATATACAAAAAAATTACACTAAGGCTCATTCTATCTACCAAGGTCATTAAAATTAATAAAAAATAAATTAAATAAATATTCATATAAATGTTATAGCAATAAACTAAATGTGTATATGCTACTGAGTAAGACTTTGCAATAGGCTAAACGATAATAACAATGTATAACAATAAGGTATAGCTTGCATTTGAAATGATTGAATTTGTTCCTTAAAAGTAGTGAAAAATGTTTATATGATAATAATCATAACACGCCTGTGGGTGTTTTGGTCGACATAATTACTAAGCCGAATTTTGCAGGAAGTACACAAAAATTCAAGTAACTGAACAATGAGTTGCTGATCAATACCGGGTAATTATAATAAACTTATCCTATCCTAGAGGCTAGACGCAATACCATCAGAAGCAAGTCGAACGGGAGATTAATACCAAGGTAAATGTGGATAAAGTCCCTAATGAAATACATGAGCAGATTCCTGAGCTTACCATACAAGAAACTTAACCTGATAATACACTACAGGACAACAACGAGTTATGCGATACTCTGGTAAGCGAAATGACATGTGTAGTACAAGAGATAATTCAACAAATCCACTTAGCAGACCACCGCTACCAAAAATAAATTGATCTAAAAAACTAGGTGCTCTGTTACAAATTATAAATACTGAAGTCCTACTCAATTACGTCGTAGAAGCCCATACGCTGGAATATTTGCACATGTTTATTTACTATGCAGCAATAGCAACAGCTAATGTAATGGTAATTAAGATCAGAACGACGACGTCATCAATTTTCTGTTATTATACTTATAAAGGTACTAACGGATTTTTTTTTATTGATTTTTTTGTCCAAATATGTAGACGCATCCATCCGTTCGATGGTATAGTTGTCTATTGCGATATTATTTTCTTTGTCCAGTGTCCTTTTGCAGGTTTGCCTTTTTGAAAATTTTCTAGGCGGCACTACTTCTGGTAGGCGAAGTCTACTTACCATCCTGTGTTCTTCAACAGACAGTTCTCCTTCAAAAAGAAGTTATAAGTTTGCGTAGTAGGGCCAAGTTAATGTCTAAATCCTACTTCATTATATTTCTGAGCTTTTAATCTGCCCCGATTCGTGTTCCTTACTTTTTCAAAGTTGTGGTACTGCTTGAATTCTTACTATAGTCTCTCGTTTATTGATCTTTATTAAATTGGTCCATTCTGGTTCAACGAGTATGGAAGCATGAGGATACATACATACATAAGTAGGCCTAATGGAAAAGAAGGTGAGGATAGTACTTTTTAGACACCCAACTGCCGTACAAGTTTGTACATGATAGTAGTCTGCCCATTTAAGCACTATTAAGTACTGTTTAAACACCATTAACACGTTGCCTGCCTTAGAGGAATTTGTAATACTTTCCGTTCACGCCAATGCCATTTCTGCTGTATGGTCGAAAAAATTACTGCTCACGCCACGGTGCGCAGACGTACCTTTATATAGCCTGTAATGTCGGTCTGCCTCGGTCAAATTGACCGAGACGGCAGCACAGTCACGTTAATATTCTCGGTCAAATAGACCTCGCTGGCGTGCAGAGCAATTTTTTTCTCGGTCACATAGACCGAGATGACGGGCAACGTGTTAAGCACCACCAATACGTCAAGGTGTAACAACTCAATTGAGATTCCCAGTCATTTTATGTTTTTCAGATTGTAGCAACTTTCCGTAATATATTTTCTGTTAGTTCAGCCCAACATTTATATATTTAGTCTGTTGCAGTTGGTCTTTTCCTTTAGTGCTATTTACCTGATTTTGTAAAATCAGTTTTAGAAAACAACTTTACAGCTATTTATTTTTTAGTAATCTAACAAAAGACATTTTTTAGTCCTCTTTAAAATTCGACGATAAAAGACTGGAGAGTTGTGTATTCTAGTCAAAAAACAAATATTTTTCCTTAGCTATTTATGCCGTGATATATCTTCATTAATATTTATTGTTCCCGTACATATTTTTCGCTTTAAGTTAATTTACATCCTTTGTTTTGAATGTTACGGTCGTCGACTCAGTTTAAATTAAACACAATTGATATTTTTAAATGGATCACAGATGTTTTTTACTAGCCTCGTTTGTAGATTTCACGTAATTAATTTTAAAAGATAACAGGTAACAGTATTTTATGACTTAATGAAAATGTTTCGTATCTGCAAACTGGAGATAAGCGGAGAAACGTCGTAAATATCGTTGGCAAAATGAGGTTTTATTAGGTAGTTATAATTTAGTCCGGTTTTTTTATAGCATACTCTTACCTCGCCACAAATAATGGGAGGGCGGGATAAATTTTTCGTCATTAAGAAATAGGTTGAAGATTTGGTCTGTTATACTTGAAGAATCTCCACTTCTGATTCTAAAATCAGAAGTGGAGAAGTGGAGTGCTATAAAGGGTCTTAAAAATACCAAAAGACCAGGCAACGATAACGTATACGGGGAAGTATTGAAAATGCGAAACAAACAGTCAATTTCTAGACTCACTCGTCAGACTCTTTAACAATATTTATAACAGCGGGGAGTTTCCTGAAGACTGGCTAGAGTCAACTTTTGTTGCCATACCAAAAAAACCAAAATCAAAGTCTTGTGATCAACATAGGATGATAAGTCTAATTAACCACATTTCGAAGGCATACACCAAGGTTATTTACAACAAAATAAGCAAAAAATGCGAGGATAACATTGGAGATTCGCAGTTTGGGTTTCGGAATTCTCTTGGGACAAGAAAGCACTTTTTAGTCTACAGGTACTCATCCAGCGCTGCAGAGATATGAACAAAGACGTGTACATATGCTTTATAGACTACGTAAAAGCATTCGATAACGTAAAGCACGAAAAGATAATTGAAGTTCTCCATAAGATCGGAGTCGACTACAGAGACATTCGAACAATAGCGAGTCTCTATTGGGGTCAAACAGCTAAAGTGAAAGTAGGATCTACATTGACCAATCAAATTGAGATCAAGAAAGGGGTACGACAGGGCTGTATCTTGTCTCCTATTCTCTTTAATATATACTCAGAAGAAGTATTTAAGACAGCGCTGGAGGAAAGCACAGAAGGCATAAAGATAAATGGAGAAATAATTAATAACATAAGGTATGCTGATGACACTGTGATTCTAGCAAGTAGCATGGAGGAACTGAGTTGCCTAATGAGTAAGATACAAAAAACAAGTGCACAATACGGACTCAGACTAAATATCACAAAAACCAAATGGATGTTAGTAAGCAAAACCCAACAACCACCACAGCAACTGATATGACAATGAAAGAATTGAACACGTGGATTCGTACATCTACTTGGGAACAACAGTTAACTCAAATTGGGATCAAGCGAAGGAAATACGTATAAAAGTAGAAAAGGCAAGAACATCGTTCACTAGCATGAAGCAAATTTTCACCTCTAAAAGCCTCACCCTACCTCTCAAAATTCGACTTCTGAAATGTTATGTATTCCCGGTTTTGTTATATGGAATGGAGGCGTGGACAATGACCGCCACATTGATGAAAAACGTAGCAGCCTTCGAAATGTGGGCTTACCGACGTATATTACGTATATCCTGGACTGAGCACGTGACCAACGAAGAGGTACTACGCCGGATAGGTACAGAGAGAGAGGTAGGAATACGTATAAAAAAAAAGAAAGTTGGAATACTTGGGTCACGTTATGAGACATAATAAACATAGAGTACTACAGCTGATCGTTCAAGGGAAAATAGACAGCAGAAGGGGTCCAGGGAGGAGAAGACACTCGTGGCTCCAAAACTTGCGGCAATGGTTCGGATTGTCGGATTGACAAGGCACATGAAGAAGAAGATACTTGAAGAGGCACGAAGCGTTATAGTCTGTCTAGATCTTAGCTAGTTCTTGCTGGGTATGTACGTAATCTCCTTGATCATTTTTGGGCGAGTGTTATATTGTTTCCCGTATACGTTTATGTAGACAATAGCTGTCCCTTTTTTCTTGTAATGATTCCAATTTCTTACAATGTTTCTTCATCCAATTCCTTTGCGGTTTTTATTTTTGCTCTTCTCTTACGTTGAGTTTCCTTGTATTTCTCTTGGTTCTGATGTATTTTGTACTGTCTGTGTTGCTTCTTCTTCTTTGAGTGCCTCTCCTATTGGAGATTGGATATCATTATGGCGATTCTAATTTTATTTACTGCTGTTTTGAATAATTCGTTAGTGGTACAGCCAAACCACTCTCTTAAATTTCTCATCCAGGACATTCTTCTACGGCCTGGATTTCTGCGTCCTTGGATTTTTCATTGCATTATATTTTGTAGGAATGTGTACTTTTGTCCTCTCATCAGGTGACCTAAGTATTCAAGTTTTCTCTTTTTTATATTCATGATAACTTCTGGATCGTTATTTATTCTGCGTATTACCTCTTCATTTGTAATTTTATCCACCCAACATATTTTTAGTATACGGCGGTAGCAGCACATCTCAAAGCTTTCAAGATTTTTAATATTCCTCTGTTTAAGAGTCCATGCCTCAACACCGTAAAGCAAAGTACTGAATACATAGCATTTTAACATTCTAGCGTGTTCAACATTCTGTGTTGTTACATTAGATCAAGTATTTCCTCCGTCATCCATTCGTTTTTGTGATTTCTCTTTAAATTGAGAATATGCAATTAAAAAGACAACGACTCCCAATCGTGACAGTAAAATTGTCTTACAATTTAAAAGAAAAAAATCCCAGAGGTTAAATGTATACCATAGTTTTAAAAAATCTTACTATAAACTAAAAACTGCCAAATTTATTAAAAAATTTTAAAAATGAATCGGTTATTTATGAAAGGCCTCATGTCACTTTTTTTCAAATTTTCGTTTAACTTAGAAAATGATAACCCATATGTTCACACATCGTTTGCTTATGAAAAGCCTCATGTCTTGTTATTCCTTTATCAGATATATTAGTTTAAAATTATTGTTTATTTATGAAAAGCCTCGTGTCAGTGACAAGGGGCTTTTCATAAATAAAAGCACTGTTGGCAACATTACGCTGTCGGCTGATTGTTGACAGATATTCAGTGTTTGGAGATTAATAATTAACCTCTTGTTGTTTTATTTTATAATCAACTGTTAAATAATAAAGTAAAACATTTCTCTTCAGTTATTGTTAAAGTGATTTAACTTATGTTTTAAAATAATGTCAGAGAGTGAAAATCTCGTTGAAATTGAAGCAGATAGCAAGAAGCGAAAGAGGGGTGTTCGTTACCATGAAGAATATAAATTTAATCGAATTAAGAAAGCTAGATGTCGTGGTAAAGGATATCTAAATTACAGAGGAAATGTTGAACTACGCAAAACAGGATTACCATGCTCGTAAGTTACGTTTTATCTTATAACGTACTATTTTAGACAGGAAATAAGATGATAATTAGAAGTCAGTTTTAAAACCTTGCTAAGTTCCACAATAGTTACCTTTTTTAAATGTTGCAGATGCAGATTGAGATGTTTCGAGAAGTTATGTGAATAGGACGAAGTTAAAATTTTATGCAGAGGGCAAACTTAGCAAACAAAAATGAGCAAGACCTTTTTTACCAGTCCTTAATAGAAGTAGGGCCCGTACGGAAGAAGAGGTCAAGATTAAAACAAAACACTTCCGAAGATGAAGCTGAAGATGTTTTTTTAAGCCCAAACATTTTATTCTATGCCCAAAGGTTCTTTTAAATTCTATGCTTTGCTTCGTGAGAAAAGGACCAACATCTGCAAAAAGGCTTTTTTAAGTCTGCACGGTATTGGTAAAAAAAGAGTAAGAAGACTGCAAGATCTTTTTGTAAAAGGTAAATCTCCTAGAGATTTAAGAGGCCAACAGAAGTAATGTTTACTCTTTCTTGAAAAAGTATATTGACGAGAATGTTCAAGCTAATGTAGATGAATTGTACTTATCAATGACAACTGTACAGTACAAAATAAAAATCATACGATGATTAGGTTTTTAATGTAACTTACAGATAGTGGAAGATTAAAAAAAGTTTTCTATAGACTTCCAATAAGGGGTCACTCGTATTTACCATGTGACAGGGTCTTCAGCCTTGTAAGTAAAACGAAACCTAAGGAAACATGATAAATTCTTCACTTTGAAAGATAAAACAGAAATAGTACTTTCCTCTAGAAAACAGAGAAAATTTACTGTGAATTTTGTGGAAAATGCAAATGTTTTGGACTTTCAAAGTTAGTGGCCCAAATTTTACAAAAAAATACTGTTTTAGAAGAAAGTAAAATTGAGAAAAACAAAAAAAGGAAATATTTACTATTTCTTCCTACCATGAATTTACTTGCGAAAGATTTAAAAAAGGAGTGGTTGTTGTATCTGATTTCATAGGTGGATTTATTAGCAAAACCTTCAAATTATTATCTAATCCACTGTCTATTGCTGAGCCATCCTCCCCTTCCTCATTAGCAAGAAAAACTCATGAATTAAAGGTACTAATTCATTAACAAAAAATTAATGACCTGAAGAAACTTTTGCAGCTTGCCCAATGGCCTCGAGTTGCAACGAAAAAATGAGCCAAAACGTATAAAATGGCAATTAATTGTAGCTAATTGTATTGTCTTAGAACTGTTTTAATAAAGTAACATTAATTATAAATAAACACGGTGTAAATTCATCCATCAATCAAAACTTTTCCCGTAAAACAATACTTTTGTTTATGAAAGGCCTTTTGTCAGCTATTTTCAATAATAAAAAAAATATAATATTGATTTTAAAAAGTGTAACTAACATGATTTATTTTTGAGTTTTAAGGTTCTTAAAATGTTTCGAAAAATTAGAAAAGTATAAAATCGTTTTTTATAAAACTAAACAGTTTTTTCTTGTTTTCCAAAATTTCCATTTTGTGACAAGAGGCCTTTCATAAATAAGCGATTCAAATATATTTGTATATTTTTTGTATTATATTGGAAATTGTTGCAATATACTTATATTTAGAAAGTAGATCATGTTTTCTTTTATTCAATACATTTTTCCAATTATTGGTACAACTTTATTAATAATTTTTAAGGAGGTCCACTTTTAGAAACTATTTTCCGAACTCACCAAACGCTGGATTTTGGAAAATACATATTTTTTATATTAATATTTAATTATTATTAATGAAGGTTGAATATAAATGTTTCAAAACATTATAAAGTAAATGGTATGTACTGTTATAATATTTTTTTGCTGTTTTTCATGCACATGAACTGAAAAACAAAATGAGGGTCTGGTTTTAGGCATTTTGTTCTAAAAATAAAATATTTAACTAAGCACTAAATAATTTTCCAAACATAAATAACTAACCGCCAAAATAAATGTATTTTAAACTAAAATTGTTGTTAATTCTCCTTACAACCAGTCAGCATTATTGTGAATATGTATTTTGTATTTATATGATATCTGTAAACTTTTATTTTATTTCTCTTAGCATTTTTGACAAATTACGTATTTTAAATGCATCTGTATATAATTAATTGGCAGATCATAAGGAAGTGTCTCCAATCATATCTTTAGATACTTTAAGCACCTCAAATAGCCAGATTACAAGTATGAGGAAATATCTACCTCCAATTACATCATACATGTTTTATTGAATTGTGCTAATTATTGTCCACTTGATTTGAAGGTCTTCGATTTTACGTGTTTATATTATAAATTTTAATGGTTTATTTAATTAATTTCAGTTTATTACAAGTTTAAACAATAAATGATAAAAGATGGTGATACATTGTCGCTTATCTCGTAGTAAGATGATTTTCTATTTTTGGATATGTTTGTATAGCGAAATCACTGTTCTTAGTAAAATTCAAGTGAGATTTCATTTTTTTCTTGGTAATGAAATCATTATTATTAAAATAGAATGAGATGAGCGAAAGGAATAGTACTCTCAACATTAGGAAAATATATTTTTCTTCAAACATTTATTGAAAATCATCTTTAGATATTCTTTTTTTTGTATTTTTCCGCCTTCTTCTAGCATTTCAATCTAGTTAATGGAAGAAAATATTAACAAACGTCTTTAATAGTATTTTGAAACACGCAATATTATTACAAAGGAACAATCTAGATACCAGAGACAGCGGTCCACAAGAGATAATCTTGTACCACTCCAAACCCATAATAGCTTTAACGCAATTAATAGCAAACAAGATCTGATAGCAGATATCTTCGATATAGAAGACCCAGTTGATACCATCTCTGAAACGCAATTCTTGGCAAACTTTCACAATGTAACCTCACTGGCAACATATACGATTTATAAAAAAATTCCTAACATCTAAAACATTCACGGTTTCAATTTTATTTTTTATTATTTTTCCATAGAGTCTTGAGAGTGAATTTCTAACACTTAGCCCACTGTAGTTTGAACAATTCTTTCTATCTTCTTTTTTTCTAGATGTTGTTAATATGTTCTTTTGTCCACTCCGGTTGTAAGTCATGTCCTTTATAGAGTAAGATAAAGACATATGCCAGTAATTTCCTCAATACTTGTGGGCTGTGTTTTAATAATTCGTTCGGTATACCTTGTGGTCCGCATCCTTTTCGATTTTTTAGATTTCGGATTGCACCTTTGACTTTCTGTACCGTTTCGAGTCGTCTTCTTTGTATTTCACTTCATATGTTGTTGTAATGGTGTTCGTGAATTGCGGTCTTGTTTCAGTCAGAAGTTGTGAGTAATGATCATTTAAAATGCCACAAGAACAATAGGAACAATGCTTCAGGACAATATTGTGAGTAATGTTCGATCCAAGATCTTTCATCTATTAAATCTATTCTACTCACTTCTTTTCTCTTTGTTGTCAGCTTTTTTACCGTTTTCCACGTTTTTCCAGACATTTTTTGCTTTAGTTACTAGATTTTTTACTTCCCTGTGTGATCTTATATTATGTTATGCGTATGTTCATCTATCATTTGGGTTATTTGTTTGCAACCACTTCTGATATGCTTGTTTCTTATTGTGTACTGCATTAGCGATGTCATTTGTATACCACAATAGAGTATCCTTTTCGTTCCTTTGGATCGTGCCGAATGCTTCATAAGTTGCTTCATTGACTTTATTTATTATCTCTTGGTCCGTATTATGGGCTGAAGAGTAGATCAGGTTTTCTTATTTTTGGCTAAGCTGTAACTTATATAAAAATGATGTTGAGTTGTTTTGCAGTGCATCAATATTGTATTTGGGTGGATGTACATCCAGTGGTTTTGATTGTGCTGGTTGGTTGTCATTTGGATGTAGCGGTTGCCATCGATACTGTGGGTAACATTTTGATCTTACCATATAGTGGTCACTTCCACTCTCTGTTCCTCTTAACACTCTTACGTCTTCGACTTGTATGTGTATTTTTTGTTTTGTGATTACATAATCTATAATTAAGTTTTTTTGAGGTAATTTCAGGAATCAATCGATAATGAGCTTCAAATCATCGGCATAGAATTTTTACAGTTTAAGAAGTACAATCGTCACTTACCTTTGGAAATGTAAAAGCTTTGGATGCCGTAAGAAATCCATCTTTCTTCTTCTCGACTTTATAGACCTCAACAGCATTTTCATTGTATTTGTTAATAATAAAGGCTTTGGAATCTGGACTCCACTTCACGTGAGTAGCATGATCGAACTCAATATTGACTCGTAAAGATTTCCTATCCTTTGAGCTGAAATCTTTGGTATCCCAAAGAAAAACTGCACCAGCTGTAACAAAATGCACGTTTAGATAGAGATTAAAGTACCTAATGTCTGGAAAAAAATTGTAAGATTTTTACATAACTTATTTTAAGGTTAGTGACCTCAAGTGATTTTGCATTTCTTATAACATTGATAGCCTCAAGTGTGATACTAACAAAAAAAGGGTCGTAATAAACTAAAACTAAATTTGAAAAATATTGCTTTTAATGAATATATAAACAAAAACTAAATTATTAAATTAATATCTTCAGTATCAGATGAATTAATAATACTTTCGTCTTTTGCAGCTTCAAGATGATCTTCTGTACCCTCAGGATGATTTTTCGCCTGGTTAGTGTTTTTCAAGTAGTTAAAAGCTTTTGTGAAGAAATAAAGACGTTCATCAGCCGCCCAATTCATCCCATAGTGTTTCGTCAACAAAGTTGATATGCTTTTTATTTTATCTGATTTTAAACGGCTCCCTACATTCAATGGTTGTAACTGGATTTGAATAATATTGTTTACATTCTTGCAGATTCTCTTGGGCTTAGAAAGCACATAATTTATAAAACGGTTCGCCTGTGACATAAACATACCCTTTCTTGTTTTTTGAAAATAATAATCGTTTAGATGGTTGAAAACGAAAATGCCATGATCCAGGACTTTTAAGAACTTTTTGCACCTCACCTTTCCAGTCAAAAACTGTACTGTAATTTTCTCCCATCTTCAGAACTGTAGACTAATCTTTAATAAAATTAATATACGTTTCTGGATCAATTATGGTGGCAGATTTTTAGCTTTAACATTTTCTTTCTATTTGAGCAAATACTCGATCAAAGGGAAGGAAAGAATGACCGACTACGGGATATACGAGTTCTATATACTTTATATGAAGTGAAGCACAGCATTGTAGCCAGTATTGAACCATTCCAACCATTGTGATATTCTTATTTTGGCCCCCACAACCATCAGCCACTGAACGCACTTTATCTGCCCCTTTCAGGCCTGGTCTGGAATCTTTGTTAGTGGTAGATTTTTTGGCAATCAAAGGAAAATATTGCTACTGTGCGATTATCTTCTCTTAAAGCATTTATTATATAAAAGCTTTACTACGCAGTTTGTGTACGCGCTGTTCTGTCATTATCTTAATTTTTTCTTGTGGGTTTGTGATTTTTTTCATTTTTTCTGAAAATTGGAGACATTGTGAACATACATCAAATTTTGGTAATCCAAAACCAATGTTGTATTGTCGTACAAAAATATTTCTGAAGAAGGACTGTCTTACTTTTAGATGTTCTCCGTTGTAGAATTATCCCTCTAGCTGGCAAGATTCTAAAAATTATTCTATTTACTTGGGAATTTTTTTCAAGTTTAATAATGTATTAAGAAACCTAGAAAAGCTATTAAAATGTAATTATCATTTTTTGTTTGGCTTCCAGGTAAAAACAGGTAAAGGGGTCCTCAGGGGGCCCTTGCCGGTTTAAGTTAAAAATAGCGTTTTATTCATTTGAATGGATTTTATTAAAATAAACTTAAAAACAAACGGAAAAGAAAGTGTGTACACTATTTTTTATGGTGATAATTATAAAAACAGTTTTTGGCATTAGAACAACATAAGTGAAGATCACATTTGCTACACATACATTGAGTTTTTGACACTTTGCAAAGTTTACATTTTTTTTACCACTCTCTTTGTTGAGCCAAAGTGGAAAGTGATCAATACCGTCGAAGCGAATGTCATCAATGGGATGTTTTGCTTTTTTTCCAATGCCAGAAGTAGTTGGTTGCGGTGAGCTCGATTGTGATTTTGATGTTGAAGGTCGGCCAAGTACACGTTTTTCACTGAATACAACGAGAGCAGCAGCAATTTGTTCTCTGAATTCTGGTAGCTGCAACAACTTTTCATGTTCCGCTGAGATATTGCTCGAATCATTACATTTTTCAGCATGTATGCGACGGTACAAAATATAAGCGTTTGTTGCAGCCATATCGATCAAGTGGTAGAAAATTCGAACCATTGCACTACGTGTCTTCGCTCTAATATGGTAGCGACCCATCAATCCATCCATCAGATCGACTCCTCCCATATGTCTGTTGTATTCGCGAATGATCTGCGGACAGTTGACTTCGATGTATTTCTTTTTCTTTCGATCATATCGTGGTACTTTTGCAATATGTTGATTTGGATTTGCTCTCAAAAACGGCTCAATGCCAACGTAAGTCGATGCCAGCCGCACGTTCTTGGTATCTTTCCATAAAATTGTACTGAAATCAACACCGTACGCAGATCCAACATATTCAACAGAATATCCTCTTTCTTCATCTTTGATATCCTTATCCAACGGAAGCTTACAGTTTGGGATTCTGTTTGTCCGTATTGTACCAAGGCTATAGATTCCTCTTGCACGTAAATAAACTAACAAAGGTAAAGACGTATAGAAATTGTCGAAGTAAAGGATGTGATGAGAAAAGCTAGGTATGGTCTGTGACAAACGTACAACAACGTTTGATGTACTTCCAAGATCAGGTGCGCCAGGAAGAATTATATTGTCGCCTGCACCGTTGTAAATTTCAAAACGATATGCGTAACCGTGAGAATCACAAAGCACAAACAGTTTGATGCCCCATTTGTGCGGCTTATTTGGCATATATTGACGGAGATGATGCTTGAGTTTGGTCGAACACATCTGCTCATCAACACACAATCTAGCCGTCTTTGGAATCGAATCAAAACGATTGTTGACCTTATCAGCCAATTTCCGGATGCGAAACAGTGGATCATAGCCTGGCTGACCTTTTCGAATGCGCTGCCTTTCATCTTGAAACGATAAGTGTTTCTTTATTGCCATAAACTTTTTTACAGGCATTGTCTTCTGGATGGGGGCGAACGCGTTTTTGCTCCAGTAGCTCTCTAGATTAGGGTATCGATAAATCGACATGTACATCAACACTCCGATAAATTTCCGAATCTCCTCACCACTCGCGGCGAATTTTGTATTGATATTTTCTTGACGAGCTGCATCGTTCGTTTCATTGGCCACCAAATCAATAATCTCTTTTGTGAAGAAATAATTGAAGAGTTCTATTGGTGTTTCCAGTTCTTTTATTGACGATGGCAACCGTACATCTCCTTGGAAAGCTACTTTGTTTACATGCAAGCTCATTGATCGCTTACGCCACGTTACTTTGGTAAATTGTTCCGAATCTTTTTTGATATCCTGAATAGCTGAAATGAGAATAAAAATAGTACACTATTGCTAAAGTATGAATATATAACTATTACCTCTCCCAGTAAAACCACCAATAGAAGGCGTGATCAAAGGTCCAGAATCTTCCATTATAGGTAATGGCGAACGGGGTCGTTTCTTTGGCTTAGAACTTGCAGCATGTGCGACATCGGCGACTGAAGTAGATGGAATTGCTTTCATACATCTAGACGGCCCAGCCTCTTCCTTTTTTAAAGATTCGACACATTCGTCAGCTTCGATTTGCACCGCCGTTAGCATTGTTGATGATGCAGCAGGTGTTTCTATGTCACTGATATTTAGCGACATGTTCACATTTTGAATAAAATAGTCGCTTGTTTCACCTGCTTGCATTTCACGGATACACTCTGTTATCATGTCATCTGGAGCGATCTCATCCTGCTCGTAATCTGGGTCGATGTCTGGATCATCACTGCTATAATCACCTGACGAATCCGTTTCAACAGAGTCCATAAGTTCTTGGATTTCATCTTCGGTCATTACCGACAAATTAAACTTTTTCTGTCTCCAGCTGTTATTGCCTGCCATTTCCAGAAGCAAAATAAACAAATAACTGATGAAAGTTGGTAAACAATAGCACAACAACACAACACAACAATCACAACAAAGTGAGACGAAACTTCACATAAACCGGCAAGGGGTCCCTCAGGAACCCTTTTTATTTTCGCTTCTAAAGCACACTCAGAATACTTGTTTTGTAATAATTACAATATATAGTGAAACTTGAAGCTCTAAACCACTCATAAAAAAATGTTTTCACTAAATTTAGATTATTTGTAGTATCATAATTTTACGTCGAAAAAAATTTTTAAATGAGAGATAATTGTTCTGTGTTCACCTCGACCTGTCGCAGAAAACTGAGACAAAAATGTAACGATAAGGTTTAATGAATTTAGAATGCATTTGAAACGTCTCTAGACGAACTAGTGGGGGAGATTCAAAACAGTTTGCGGCTAC
Source organism: Diabrotica balteata (assembly GCA_918026665.1). Classification (NCBI taxonomy): domain Eukaryota; kingdom Metazoa; phylum Arthropoda; class Insecta; order Coleoptera; family Chrysomelidae; genus Diabrotica; species Diabrotica balteata. Next base: position 29,868,305 of record OU898281.1, on the reverse strand, counting down.
CTGACTTTTACCTGCGGCTTAAATAAACAATAAGCGAAGGGGCCCTCAGGGACCTCTTACCAGTTAGAGGGTTATACATCTTCGACAGTTTCGATATCGTCTAACAACTGTCTTATTCCTGGCATAATGAGTTTCGCAGCAAGTAAAAGATACAATAAAATGTGGTATAGCTTGCATTTTACAAATTAATTCTTGTGAAGTTCTGTCACCTCCTCTTCTTTCTGCTGCAAAACTCCTGTTTTATGATACTCCTTTAATATCCTTTCACTTTGGTTATTTTCAATACCCAGTATCGCTACGAATGTTTTTACCAACAGGAATTGATCCTCTTGAAGTGTTGAAGGTGTACTTCACACTGACTGTTGGTTTATTTAGAACGTTTTCTGTAATTTTCGTACCAGGTCTTTTTGGATTATTTGTTTGTATTATTCATGGTCATTGTCAACAAGGAACATTGGTGAACTTTAGTGTTATGAGCGCACCTGGGAAGGAAGGCATCGCCGAGAATACCTACAAAAGTAAAATGATATAATCCGATCAGTTGTTAAACAAGAACTTCAATGAGAACATACCTTTGTTTTTTTGCTATTTCTTGCTGTTTTTCTCGTTTCCACTGATCCTTATTTACCAATGGTTTTCGCCCTTTACCAGTTGGACTTGGTTCAATAATAATGTTATTCATGTTTACAATGTTTAAGTAAGACCATTATTCTGGAGTTAGTTTAGTTTTAAGTTTATTCGAAATGAAATAACTTATGAGTGCAAGACTATCACTTTTTAGTTATGATAGTATTGCATTCAATACGGTACCCAGCAAACTCTGCACCACTATCACAACTCCAACGCTGCTAGATTTCGAGGCTTAACATTAGGGTTTATGATGTATTATTATTAGCACGTCGTGTGAGTGTAGTTTTCGATTGTTCTATACTTTACTTTTAATTTGTTATTGTTATTATTAAAACCACAGAAAACAACCCAAAATGAGTGGAAAAGTGACTACAAGATGTAGAAAATTGGTAGAACTTGGAACAAAAGCACACAAGTACACCAAAATACGAATATAAGAAGGAAGGAAGTAACAGATCAAAAAATTTTGCCTTTCATTTTGTTGTTAATGGAGCTAAAGTTAGAGTGTGTAAACACTTTTTTGTTAGTACTTTGTCTATTAGTACTATGACGGTAAGGACTGCTTTAAAAAAAATTAAATACAGAAGGCATGGTTGAAAGTGATATGCGTGGAAGGCACGGTCATCAAAAATCGACCAGTACTGCCATATTAAAAGGTATTCGGCAGCATATTGAATCAATTGCAAGATTGAATCCCACTATTAGGCAAAACATCTCGAGAATACATTGATGGAAGCCTTAATTTGGCTACTCTATATAGGGTGTATAAAAAAATGTGAGGAACAAAATGAACCTTATGCTAAACAGCCTATTTATGCAAAAGTATTTAATACGAATACAACATTGGTCTATTCAAACCTAAAAAAGATCAATGTAATTTATGCCAAAAATATCAAAATAGCTCTCCAGAAGAAAAAAAATTAATGGATGAGGAATATAAAACTCACATTAGACACAAAGAACAAGCAAGGACCGAAAAAACAGAATGATGTAGAACAATCAAGAAAAAATCCAGATAAAAGCATTGTTTTAGTGTATGATTTACAAGCTGTATTACCAACTCCTTTAGGAAAATCTTCAGCATTTTATTATAAAAGTAAGCTAAGTACTTTCAATTTTACTGTTTACAATATTACAAATAAAGAAGCTATGTGCTATGTTTGGCATGAAGTCATAGCTAATAGAGGTTCAAATGAAATTGGTAGTTTTGTATTTAGTTATCTAAAAGACCATTGTGTTGAGAAAGAAACAGCAATATTTTATTCTGATAACTGCTGTGGACAGAACAAAAACAAATATGTTTGTGCTATGTATTTATATGCTGTTAATGTATTACCAATTTCAACAATCTACCATAAATATTTAACAGTAGGACATACCCAAAACGAGGGCGATAGTGTTCACTCAACTATAGAGAAAGAAAAAGAAAGAATGCTTAGGAGTACCTCTATCTATGTTCCGTCTCAATGGGTTCCAGTTATCGCACTGGCAAAGAAAAAAGGTAAACCATATTCCATCATCCAAGCCCAGACTGAAACGTTTACGATTTAAAAAATCTTAAAAATCCACTGGGAAACTAAGTTCCTGTAGCTGGCTGTATACCATATATCACAAAAAATTTATTTCAAATCCTTTATAAAAGGTATATAATAAAATGCCCAAACTAGCTATCACAATTACATTACAAAACGTTTTCGGATTGTTAAATCCATCATCAGTGTAAACGAGGTATACATGCTATGAGCCACCAAAATATATGGGTCAAAACCCTTTAAATGTTATAAATTTACAGTTGTTTTACATAACCATATATTTGGGCATTTTATTATATACCTTTTATAAAGGATTTGAAATTAAAAAATCTTAGTGCAACAATGGGTAAAAATTATTCTATCGGCACAAAAGGGCAAAAGGTCTGCTGGAATGAAATAAAAAATTTTAAATTTGAAACATGCCATCCAGAGTCGATATTTTATAAAACTAACTTTGATGACAAAGAATTTTCTGAAATAAAAATTAGAGACAAAGCTAGAGGCCCTCAGAAAACAGTGGCTGATATTAGTCTTGTTCCTGCTTTTAACGTACCTCCGGCGATAACAACTAAGAAAAAGGCTGACTTAGTTTCATTGTGTAATGATTTGGCCATTCCCAAAGAACATCATAAATTTTACATGGACATGAAAGCAAAGTCAACTAAAGTGATGGAGGACTATGCCAATATGGAATGAAAATTACTATTATGTATTTACTATTTTGTTTAACATTAATAAAGTGTACTAAAATTATTGTGTTGTTATTGTTAACGTATTGTAATGTATATATTATGTCAAAACTGCCTTTCAAATGATCAAATTTTACCCGTGCAAAACTATCACAAGTTGTAATTGTATGAAAATAATTATTTACAAAGATTTAATTTATATTTTGTATATAGTAATGTGAAAAGTAAAAACTATTAGAAACTCACAAAAAAGAATTACTTCAATAACTTTAATTTTTAAAAGAGTTATTGAAAATTATATTTTAGAGCAAAATTAAATTGTTGATTCTGTAAAAAGCAACTTTTTGAGTTATGGTCTTGTATTGATTGTGCAATATATTAAAAAAACCAATTAAAAATACTTTTTGCTTCCATTAAATTGAAAATGATAAAGTTCATAGTTCGTATGGGTATTTGTGGGGGTATAAAATAAATAACTTGATTCTATTCTGGAAGTATGTGTGTATTTTCATTAGATAACACACCTCTTTCTACATATTTTTCAGGAAATGAAGGTCATTGTTTAACGACGTTTCCTAATCTTCTAATGTTAATTATGTAATTTGACAGTTTCATCATTGCTCGCCTTACAAACCTCATTGTTTTATTGTTGGCTCCATACACGGAATACTTGGGCCCAATATTTTAATACAATAATGGTACTATTGACTGACGTAACAACATAAACAATAAGACCAACAAAAAATTTATTGGCATTGTCTTGCCAAAACAAATGTACATTTCGCAAATTGGGTTTAGGTACATGAAAATATCCGATGAGTTCTTAATTTATGTACAGGGCTGGCATCTGAGATATAAAAATTATGATTCAGAAGTTAAAAATCCTTTCGAGAAAAAAACTGTTAAAATATATTTTATTTGTTAAAAAATGATTATACTTGGTAGTATGTGTTTATTGTTTGTATTTGAGGAAAATAATACCATATGTAGAAGATTTGTCAACAAAACGTAATAGGTAGGAGCCAAATATAATATTACAACAAACAACATTCAACACAACCAATACATTAAGATTTATTTGGTTTAAAACTAAAAGTAAGAATCAGCAAGAAAGAGATTCTGTTTGTTTAGGAAAGTATGTAGTATTTATTTTCATATTTTACATTTAATATTTTTCTTTTTACTGTACTATAATATGGTCTTATTTAATGGTCTTTTCTAACTAGTTATTTACTTTAAAAGATATTATTTTCTGCTATTCAGAACAATCTCATTGTTAAACTGGCTTAAATACATGTCTGTTTTAAGTTCAGAGAATTTGACTTTCTTTTGTTATTTTTGGAAATTATGTCGCCAGCACACAAACTGTAAAGTATCATATTTCAGTGACCATTAAGTTAGATTATCGCCATTCAAAAGCGCCATACATTAGCGCTGATTTATGGGGCAGCACTTGTCCCATAGACCACCTAAGAATAAGAACAGTCAGTGGGTTTTCTGACCATCTCACACTTACTATTGAGAGAGCATACCAAAAACATCCAGTTTATCGGTTACGTCCTATCGAGCCACGGCGCGGCGTAGCACGTAATCTATTCATGTATTAATACACCAATATTTCAAAGGTAAGTCCTATTCTTTGTACAGATAACAGCAATGAGTAAAAGCCAGCAATTTTCGTAATTTATTCACAATTAATATTTGCTATTTTCGCTAATTTATTACAGGCAAAATATTGCATTTTTTCTTCGATTATTATTCTGAAGTCCTTTAACCAGCGATCTCTAGTTTTACGCAAAACACTGTTTATAAAATAACTTTTTTTTAACACGTTCGCTACCAAGGGCGTACTTAACTTTCGTCCTTATAGACCATGTATAGGTTACGTCAAATATTTGGAAAAAAACCTTTACCTATTTGTAATTTAATAAAATCGAACATGAATATTTAATTTCTGGGTAATGTTTTGAGCCGGCTCATATCTGAGAAGTTGATCTATAGCATAACCAAACATATATATATATATATTATATATATATATATATATATATATATATATATATATATATATAAGACACAAAAGAAATTTTAAAAGCTACGTGAATTAAAATGTAATTAAAAAAACACAAGGAAAAAACAAAACACTAGAAGAAAAAAAAAAATCAAAAGTTAATTAATTAGTTAAAAAACAATTATTTACATACATAACAACGCTATCTAATAGCAACAAGAGAAATCATAAGATTTCCTACCTTTCGAAACTGAATTCAAATCTTTGCCACTGTGCTTTCTACAACTTGCAAAGCAAACAGATTGATGAATTAGTCGGCAAGGGAATCTAATATATGCATTCCACATGCCGTTCATCATGGTCAAAATTCGTAGTGAATTCAATTTCTGGTACTCCAAACAGTAAAGAAATAAAACATAATGACGATATTAGATTTTTATTTGGATGCAGGGCAGCGGCAAGCCGCTTATACGTATTTCAACCTCTTTAGGTCTCATCAGAGCGGCATATGCTACTGCTCTGGATCGAAACAAACTCTATCCAGTCGTAGGACAATAATTATTGAAACAATTATTTACAGACGTAACAAGGCCATCTAATAGCAACAAGAGAAATCATAAGATTTCCTACCTTTCGAAACTGAATTCAAATCTTTACCACTGTGCTTTCTACAACTTGCAAAGCAAACATCAATCTGTTTGCTTTGCAAGTTGTAGAAAGCACAGTGGTAACGATTTGAATTTAGTTTCGAAAGGTAAGAAATCTTATGATTTCTCTAGTTACTATTGTAATAGTTCGATAAATACAATGTGTGACCTCTTCCAAAATATCGTGCCGCTAGTTTTGTAACCACACCTTGTACATGACCAACGTTATTGTCAACTGCATCCTTTCCAGAATAAACTAGACATTTTAGAACGAAGCTGTCTGGGTGTAACGCTCTCTGAAGTTTATTCCGTATTTCGCACTTTTGTTTAGAATGTACTGGCCGAACATTAATCGTTCACGCCAAAGTAGCAAAGACTCTTCAAGGAAAAGGTTTATGCCAGGCTATAAAATTTTGCGTACGTTTTGGGAAACATGTTCCACAAGTGGTTCAATTTTGTGTAAACGGAACTAAAGATAAAACGGGGAATCGGAAGAAAGAAATACTACTCGTGACTTAAAAACCAAGGAAAGATCCAAGGACGCAGAAATCCAGGCCGTAGAAGAATGTCCTGGATAAGAAATTTAAGAGAGTGGTTTGGCTGTACCACTAACGAATTATTCAAAACAGCAGTTAATAAAATTAGAATCGCCATAATGATATCCAATCTCCGATAGGAGAGGCACTCAAAGAAGAAAGAGAAAAAGAATGTGCAGTAGGATCCCCGGCTCAAGGGTCATTCTTCTTAAAGTATGGGTACTTGATGAAGTTCGGAAAATACTTGAAAAGCTGAAGAACAGAAAAGCAGCAGGTAAAGACGGGATACTAAACTAATTACTGAAATATTTTGGAGCAGCAATAACGAAACAATTAACAACATTAATTAATTAAATTATAAAACACAATAAAATACCGGAAGAATGGAGAATGAGCGAACTAATTCTACTATTCAAAAAAGAAGATAAAAACAGCCAGGAAATCAAAGGATAAGTTTAGCAGATGAACAACAGGGTTTTCGTAGTGAAAGATCGTGTCTATCTATCTATCTAATTAGCCTTCTTCGGTCCATCTTTGGACATAGGCCTCCCCAATCCTTTTCCATTCTTCTCTGTCTGTCGCTACAGTCATCCACCTAGAGCCCACGTGCTTCTTGATATCATCTGCCCATCTCATTTGGGGCCTTCCTCTGCTTCGTTTATATTCCCACGGTCTCCAACTTATAAGAATTTTGTTCCATCGGTCTTCTTTTTGTCTTATATTGTGTCCGGCAAATCTCCATTTCAATTTTGCAACTTCTTGTCTAACATCCCTCACTTTTGTTTTCTCTCTTATCCACTCGTTTCTCTTTTTATCCATTAGTCTTATGTGCAACATTTGTCTTTCCATTGCTCTTTGGGTTTTTATGATTTTGTCCATGTTTGCTTTTGTAAATGTCCACGTTTGGGAACCATAAGTAAGAACAGGGAGTACGCATTGATTGTATACTTTGGTCTTAAGATGCTGTGGATATCTTTTGTTTTTAAGAATGTAGCTTAGTTTGCCAAATGCCGCCCATGCCAGTCTAACTCGTCTCTTTATCTCTGCTGTTTGGTTCTCTTTGTTAAGTTTTATAGTTTGACCAAGATATATATAATCCTGAACTTGTTCTATTTCATCTTGTCCGATTCTCATTGTGATGTCTTCATCTGTATTTGTTATGGTTTTGGTCTTGCTGTAATTCATATTAAGGCCTATCTTTCCAGCTTCTACGTCCAGTTCTTTCATCATTTCAAATAATTCTTCTTTTTTATCAGTTATCAATACGATATCATCAGCGTACCTTAGATGGTTCAAGCGTTGTCCACAAATTTTTATACCTTTTTCTTCCCATTCTAATCTTTTAAAAGTATCTTCAAGAGCCTGATTGAAAAGTTTCGGTGATATTGTATCACCCTGTCTCACGCCTCTATTTATTTGTATTGATTTTGTTCCTTCATATACTTTAATTGTTGTTTTGGCTTCCTTATATATATTGGCTATAAGTTCCGTATATCTGGTCAATTCTGCTGTTAATCAAAGAACTTTTCACTGCCCAATGTTCGACTCTGTCGAAAGCCTTTTCGAAATCTATGAACGCCATTATATAGAGGAATGTGGTATTCATTTGCTCGTTCTATAAGTGTGTACAGATCGTGTACAGATGCAATATTCGTTATAAAGCAAATTACTGAAAAATCACTAGAGTATAATAGACCAGCATTTCTGTGTCTGATTGACCTAAAAAAGCGTTTGAAAGAATAAAACTCAAAGATGTAATCATCTTCTGTACAATAGAGAAGTTCCTCTAAATATTATAAAAACTATCGAAAGCATCTACCAAAACAACAAAATGGAAGTCAGAATAAATGGATAACTTACAGAACCTATAGAAAACTCTAAGACCAGATGTAAAATAGAAATTGACGGCATCAGTATTGAACAACAAATGGAAATAAGATACCTGGAAATTACATTGTTGGGCTATGGAGACCTGGACAAAGAAGTGAGAGATTAAGTACAAAAAGTAAATAGACTGGCAGGATGCCTTAATAATACTATATGGCGAAACAGATACATTAACACTAAGATGAAGTCAAGAATTTATACAGTCAGTGTAAGACCAATAATGACATATGCCTTAGAAACAAGACTCGACACAGCCACAACGCAAAGGCTACTTGAAACGGCAGAGATGAGAGTACTGAGAAGAATTACAGGAAATACGTTGAGAGATCGACAGAAAAGTAAAGACATTAGAAGAAAATGTAACGTAAAAATAATGAAATAACCACATAAGCAGAATTAAGGAGACCCGTGTCATCAAAATAGCAAGTCATCAATCGGCAAAAGAAGTATCGGACGGCCGCGCAAAAGATAGAGTGACAACCTTCCATGGAGGTATTAATCCGGCCATGAACAAGCAGAATTGCTTATAAAGAGGAAGAAGAAAAAGAAGAAGAAGAAGATATCCTTTAGTTTCTTGAAGGCCTGATGATGCTATATAACTTGTGAACAGCGAAACCGATCGCCCAATATTTGTCTTAGAAATACCTACAACAACTTAACATAGATTGTAAGTATAAGACCCTTTTCTATAACATCCATAAATAAATTAATCAAAGGTTACCAATCGGTTGTACCGGTTCATTAAATATCCCGATCATGTCTTTCAGTCCACAATTTTTTATCAGTATTTTAGTTTTGCTGCTATTCTTTATCCTTTCTTTTTCTTGTCTTAACAGTAAGGGGTAGCTGTGTTTTATCTTCCTTCAGAACAAATCTATTTTATTCATCATGTATATTTTAGAATATTTAAGTTAAAACACTGGGTAATTAAAGATTTATTTCTGTTGTATTTGTACACTGATGTATTTGGTCTATATATAATACTTTAATTCAGTTTTTACTTCATGATTGTGTTATAAACTTACAACTGTTCTAATATTAGCAATCTAGTTACGTAACCTACGTACGCTACACACTCTTTCCCGACCTTGGTCACGCATTGGAGTAAAAAAGCCCCTCCTGAGGCCGTCTCTGCGCCCACACTTGAAATGCATGTGTGAAAGTAGAAAGTTACCGACTACGTAACATGGTAACAAAACAACACTGACATAAAAAAATCATAAGCTGTATATTTTCAAACACACACATGTTCGCAATAGTAGAAAGTAGATTTGGTCTTAAAATAAACGCCGGTGGTTGGTAATCACGTGTAATTTGTTGGTTTGCGTTGTGCTAGAAGATATCCCGCGAAGAGATAAAGTTTTTTAACAATTTTTGGCAATGTATTTTAGGAAGCTCGTTTGTAATGGGTTAATCATTTACGAAACTTTAATTGTCTTGACCGTATTTTAGTAACAATATAGTTTTAATAGTATAGTTATATTTCCATTTTATTGAAATATAAGTGAAGGGTTCGGTGCAAAAAACAGTCAACTTTCCAATATTGTTATTAGCAGAAATTTTTTATCGACAAAAAAGATGTCAATTAAGTATTGATGATGATATGATATGATAACAATTATTGTTTGAAACTTCGACAAAAACAAATTAAGTCTTGGAGTTGACTGTTTATTGCACCGAACCTCCAAAAAGTACACAAATAAAGCAACATTATTGCGGTCAGCATTTATTCATCATAAAATAAAAAACATAATTTGTTTTTTAACTCTCCTCCTCCTCAGTTATATATCCCTGTTGGGATGTGGTAACCCCATCAGGCCTTTACAGTTTTTTCACGATTTCCCTCCATCCTTCCCTGTCCTGGGCTAGTTGTTCGGCTTCATGTAACCCTTGGTTATTCAATATTTTTGTTTGATCTACCCAACGGCTTGGAGATCTTCCCTAGGTTTCTTTCCTTCAACTCTACCCTCGACTATCAGTTTTTCCATCGTACTGTCTCTGTAAAAATACTGCAAAATCTAGTTTATTTGTTTAAGCTTCTTACTTTAGTTGTTCTATTCGATCGTAGTGCGTGATCCAATTTCTTAAATGCGGTTATCGGTATATCCACATTTCAAAATGCGTCTAGTTTATTTTTATCCTCTTTCTTTAAGGTCCACGTTTCGGATGCATATGCGGCTATGGGAAAAATGAGTGCCCTTACCAGCCTTAGTTTGGTGTCTATTCGTTATGGTAGAATTTTTCCAATTTTTTTCAAATTTGGAAAATTTTAACTCTAAGCAACTCTAGAAACAAGAAAAATAATAGAAATTGCAGGAAAAATAATAAATAATGTGATAAAAGTAAAAAACAACTAGAAATTTCAGTTTCAACTTCTCCACTTTCACTGCCCAGTTCGTCTTGTTGTTGTTCATCTTGATTTGTAACTCTTATTTGCTCATAGTCATCATCATCATCAAAAACCTGAATGCTTCCATTGCTGGACATAGGTCTCCCTCAGCTCTTTCCATATGTCTCTGTCTTGTGCGGCTTGCATCCAGTTATTGCTAACATTCTTTCGTCGTCAGTCCATCTAGTTGGTGGGCCTCCTCTGCTCCATATTGCAGCTGTCTTCTTTTACCTATTCATCATCATCACCCAGCCCTTTGCGTCCACTGCTGGATATAGGCCTCCCTCATTTTTGTCCATTGTGCTCTGTCTTGAGCACTTTTTACCTATTAGCGCTTTGGTATTTTGACTTAGTTTTTCTTTATAAGTCGGAACACTCGAGCAGCACTCCCTTTTCGTTTCTTTTAGAGCCTTCTTTATGCCATCATTTGCTTGATCTACATTTTCTATATCATCTTGCAAGTCTTGTATATGTCTGGTTAGTGTATCTTCATACAGATCGTTGTTTTCTGGGGGAATCCATTTCTTTTTTTTTTGTTTTTTTGTATCATACCATAGTACATGTGCTCATAGTACCAGTTATATATTTGTGGTACGTATTTATCTGTCAAATACTTAACATTTGTTTTTTTTTTGGGGTTTACTTTAAGTGGAAATGTGTTGCGCAGCTTAGTACTTGGTCAAACTAAAGCTGCATTAGGTTTTTTGAAGACATATGTTAAATATAGCGTGAGACCTACTGTTATACTTCACTGTATTATGTTTTTTCTTTTATATTTAAAAACACGATACTTGGAGATGATAAATCTATCTTTGTGTTGGTTACTTACGAATTTTTTAAAAATAGGTTTAAAAGTATTCGAGAAATCGATTTTCATATCCTGGGTAACGTTTATTAAGGGAAACCTTTTTGATATTTTCCTGACTAATTTTCTCCATTCAGAAGGTAGGTAGTATACAATTTTTTTTTGGTTTTTCTTTTTGAACCAGACTAAAGCAAGGGTCGCATGGTAGAAAGGTGTGACACGGTTCTGGAAACTGATTTATAATTTGCTTAATATTACTATCGAAAGTATTTATGAATATATGACAGAACTGCACTATGGTGTGGTTTTTGTTTTGGATAAAACAGTTGTCCGAAAATAACTAGAGGCTTGTAACAATTTCCGGGACAAAGTTTGTTAAATAATTATGAAGATAACTTTGGCAGTAAGTTCATCGTACATATAAAAAATAGCCTTTCTTTTCTTGGCAGAATGAATACAAAAGTTGTATTGCCATAACTGTCTTTCATAGAACACTTCGCCTAAAGTAAAATGCGGCAGTAGCAGGATTTGTTGGTAATCAAAGCCTAAACATTATTTGGTAATTTGGTATAAAATAGTTCGGCCTTCTGTAAGTGTAGAAGCTTTTCAGTTTCAAATCGGGTTTTAATTTCTGCAATGGCTTCTGCGGCAATTATATTGCTCAGGCGGTCATATTTTTAGCAAGTGTCTAACCTGAGACACCTGAAAACTAATATAAGGATGATCTGTTCTTCATACATAAATAAATAGATCTTTTAATAAGCTGCTATGCAGACGACGCAATACTACTCCCTCAAAGTGAAGATGGTCAACAACACATGCTACGCCAATTTAATATAACCGAAAAACCGCCAGAAAATTTTAATATTAAACCCTGTTGATGTAAATTGGAGCTGGAAAGTCAGAAAATAGAACAAGTGGTGGAGTTTAAATATCTAGGCATCACATTATCTAGATACGAAACACTTAAAACAGAAGTGGAATCAAGTAAATAGAGCAAATAGGGCTGCAGGTTGTCCGTGAACAATGAAAACAATACCGGGAAATAAATGAAAGGCAGAATTTACAAAACAGTCATCAGTCCAATAATGACATACGCGGCAGAATCGCGAAAAGGATGTCAGAAATAGCAGAGATGAAAACACTTGAAAGATTTGTTGGTAAAACACTATGGTACAGAGCTAGAAGTTTGTTTTCTTCCAGTTCAACGAACAACTACCATTTTTAGATGTGTTAATAATAAAGAAGGAAGACGGGTACATAGGACACACAGTATACCGAAAACCCAGACACACTGACATATATCTACATGTCGACTCACATCGCCATCCTGTACAATTACATTCAGTCACTAAAACCCTGATGACACGATCCGAAAGACTGACAGATGAAGAACATACAAACAAAGAAATGAATAATCTGAACAACAGCGTTAAGAAAAAACAGGTTCTCAACATATACCATTAAAAAGGCTCATAACGCTCAAAAAAGAATTAAGGACCCAACAGAAGACGCAAAACCATTGAAGTTACAAGAAAACGCGAAATAAGTGAATCAATAGAAATAGAAAAATCCCAACAGTCTTAACCAAAGAGATGATGCTTAAAGGCTTCCAACAACATGGAAAACGGTGTTAACCAAGAAGTCAAAAATACATCAGATCTCGCCTGCCTAAACACAGAAAGCACCAATTACAATAAGCTTTGCCAAGGACTGTTCGAGAGAAGTACGTATCGATGGGCTAGATAAGTAGCCTCATCGAGCAGCAGAGTCAGTTTGCTTCAAGCATCAGCAAGCAGGATTACTATCTGACTTGAGAAAGGCAAGTGCGACCTTGCAGAAACGTCGTCAAAATAATGGTTTTCATCAAAACCATTGTTTTTGCATTGTTAGCACATGTAGCTCCTGCCGAAATTCCAAGTACATATATATATATATATATATATATATATATATATATATATATTATGATCAGGTACTTTATTTAACTGTTATAGTTAGATAACAGATAACACTTTTTAAAATATTGTACTTTTTATTTAATATAAATCTAATTGCGTTCTCTTCTGCCATAATACCTGAACTGGTATAGCGTCTTTAAAAAAATCCTTAATATGTAATTTCTATAACAGCATTAGTAAATACCTACACATTATTTCAAAATAATGTTTCTTTTCATCGAGTACATTTTACTAAATATAGACAGTTCAAGAGCAGATATTTATCGCCATTTTCAATAACGTTAGTTACAAAGTTATTGCAGAGTTTACTTTTTGTTGATGAAATATGCATTAAATTTATGTGGAACAAAGTAATAAAATAAGAAAATGTAATAAGAATAATAATAATGATAATAATAATAATATCAACAACTGTCAGCATTACAATAATATTCCTTACGAACCCTTTACCACTGAAGAAGTCTCAAATACTATCAAAGAGCTTCATAACTGGAAATCTCCTGGACCAGACGGAGTTCAAAACTTCTGGCTAAAAAAGTTTTTGAGTGTTCATGAGTGTTTGTCAATGTTGATTAATCATGTTGTCTTTAATCCACAGGAAATACCATCATTTCTTACACAGGGAACCACTTATCTAATACCAAAGGATCAAATAACATCCAGCCAATACGCCATTACTTGTCTTCCAACTTTGTACAAATTGGTCACATCCTTATAGCCCGGCGTATCTACCAACACTGTGCTCTAAACAATATCATAGAGCCTCAATAGAAAGGATGCGCTAAGGGTTCCATGGGTTGCAAAGAACAACTTATTATCGACTCAGTCATTTCTAATCAGGCATGCACAAAAAAAGAACCTTTTTACTGCCTTCATTGACTACAAGAAGGCCTTTGATTTAGTGCCACATGAATGGCTTATAGATATATTGAAAATGTATAAAATCGATTAGTGTAACCTTAATCAAAGCTGCTCAAGACCTCTATAAGAACAACACAAGTAAAATAAAGAAAGGCCAGGAGGTATCCAAGGAATTCACTCTTAGCAAAGGACTCAAACAAGGATGCTGCTTGTCTCCTACTTTGTTCAAGATCTACTCAGAGCAAGCTCTGAAGGTCTAAACGACGCAATATTGTACACACTGAGTTTTGCAGATGACCAGATAGTGATGGCCCAAGATTATGAAGACCTCGAATATATGACCCGTAAACTTATCGAAGAATACGAACTATGGGGGCTAGAAGTAAATATCAAGAAAACTGAATACATGTGCATTGGGGGAATTGAACAAAATCTAATCTTGGAAGAAATACAGCGAGAAATAAATCACTGTAAAAAATACAAATATTTAGGCATGCAAATAACCAACGATGGCAAATTAGACGAAGAAATTAAACATAGAAATAACCAAGGAAGACAAGCCATTAGACAATTAAACAGTGTACTATGGGATAAAACAATCTCCAAAGAAAACAAACACAAAATCTATAACAGCATTATAAAAAGCATCATTACATATGGAAGTGAGGTATGGCCACTGAAAGGAAAAAACTTAAAAGCATTAGAAGCAACAGAAATGGACTTCTGGAGAAGAGCGGCTGGAAAATCAAGATTAGACAGAGTTAGAAACGAAAGAATACGAGAAATTATGGGTGTTAAACACAATTTAACAGAGGACATCAGAGTAAATCAACTAAGATGGTATGGACACGTCCAAAGAATGGATGAACACAAAATAAAAAAGAAAGTATTGAATATATAGAATATATATAGAAAGTCGATAATAATATTGTGACCTTTTTAAAACATATAATGACGGAGTGAAAGACTAAAATTCACCTTCAAATACCTGGTGAAAATAATATCGAAACTGAAGATATCCCAATCAACCGGGCGTTTTCCAGGGGACTCGTTGAGTCCACTTTGGTTCTGTTTAGCGATGAACCCACTATCTCAGCTGCTGAACTCCACTAACCCAGGTTTTAGCATCAAAAATAATAATACTGTTGTGGCGAAGCTTAATCATCTGTTATATATGGATGATTTGAAATTAATGGCTTCCACTCAAAACCACCTAGATCAGATGCTAAAAACTGTAGAAACTTTCTCAAATGATATTAGTAGCACTTTGGACTAGACAAGTGCCGTATACTAAACATAGTCAGAGGAAAGGTTCAGCCCGGAGATTTCGATATGCAAGATGGCCAAAACATCAAGGCAATGGGTGAAAATGATATGTACAAATATCTAGGAGTACAGCAAGCACGAAAAATTGACCATAAACTAATGAAAATCGAACTAACTTCTGAGTTTGCGCCAAGAGTAAGACAGCTAAATCGGTCATATCTTAATAGCAAAAATTTGTTTAATGCACTAAATATGTACGCCTGTTCCGCGCTTAGCTACTCATTTAGTATTATCAACTGGTCAGAAACAGATATAGAAAGTCTCTAGCGAAAAGTAAGAACACTTCTCACAAAGGTGCAAAAACATCATCCGCGCAGTGCAGTAGAGAGAACAACATTACCAAGATATCAAGGAGAAAGAGGACTTATGGACATAGGTAAGCAACTCGATAAGCAGATTGCTAATTTAAGAACTTATTTTCTGGTACAGGCTGAGACATCAACTTTAAATCGAGCAATTCGCGCAGTAAACGATACAACGCCGTTTAAACTGAGGAACAAGAAATGCGTAAAACCTGACTAAGCAAGAAAATTGCACCTGATGAGTAAACATCTCAATGAGATCAGCCAAGAATATGTCGAGAATACACGTCGAACTATTGGTTGACATCAGGTAATGTGTTTCCCGAGATTGAGGTTTCCCAGTTGCCATTCAGGATCAGGTTATTCCAACAAAATATTACCTGAAATATATTGTTAAAGATCCTCAAGTCCAAAATGACAAATGCCGATATGGATGCCAAGCCCAAGAAACCATCCAACATCTTACCGGTGGCTGCCAGGCATTTGTCGGTACTGATTATAAAGATTCATAAGATACTGCCATCCCCATTAAGAGAGGAGTGAGACAAGGAGACGTAATATCGCCAAAGCTTTTCAACCTAGCCCTAGAAGACGTCTTCAAAACTACAAATTGGTCAACCTATGGCATTAACGTTAATGGCAACAAGTTAAACCACCTCAGATTCGCTGACGACATAGTGATTATAGCGAGCACATTCGAGTAACTGCAATTATGTTGGGGAAACTAGCAGCCAGCTCCCAATACGTCGGCATAAAAATGAATATGAAAAAAACAAAAATAATGACAAACACAGATGACCCTAGACATATAACTATAAACGGCAGTGAGATAGAACAAACAAGTGAGATAGATAGAACAAAAGATCGCCAAGTACAGAGATCTAGAACTACAAATCAGAAGACAATACTGGTGTTATTCCCAAAAACCTCCTAGAGAACATGAAACAGCTGGGTCTAAATAAACATCTCTATAAAGCCATACAGAAAGCTGTACTACTCGCGACGTTCAGATGTGTACCAAAATTTTTGGAAGATACTCCAACATACCAAGTCACCTAGGGCTCGATAACACTGAAAGAGTTCCACCAGAGTTCAATCCTTTTAATACCGTAGGTATCTGGGATGAGTGAATTTTCCCCTTAGAGGGCGTGTGAGCCGTATGGCTAAATGTATGATATGTATAAATACGTTCCTGAAAGTATACTTGAGAATGATAACTACAAGCTATCTGGCTCACAGACCAAACAGTGGCACATAATACACCAGATCTCATACTAATTAATAAACTAAAGAGACAAACAACACTAATTGATGTGGCGATACCCAACAACAATAATCTTCGTGTTAAATAGAACGAAAAGATAGCCAAGTACAGGAATCTAGAAATTCAAATACGAAGACAGTGGAGAATGGAAAGTACCCAGACAATACCTATTATTCTCTCTGCTACTGGAGTTATTTCGAAGAACTGCTCTCAACGTCTAGATGTGTACGAACATTTTTGGGAAATACTCTAGCATACCATATCATCTAGGGCTCGATAACACGGAAAGAGTCCCACCAGAGCTCAATCTTTTGATACCGTAGGTATCTGGGATGAGCGAATTTTCCCCTTAGAGGGAGTGTGAGCCGTAAGGCTAAATCTGATAATATTGGAACGGAATGAAATAATAATAATAAATTAAAACAGTATGCATTTTAGACTAGATGTATACTAAATATAGTCAGAGAAAAGGTTCAGCCCGGAGGTTTCGATATGCAAGATGCCCAAAACATTGAGGCAATGGGTGAAAATGGCGGAAAATTATGTATTTATAATTCATTTTGCAAATTCTAAATTCCAAATGGAATATTTCAACGTGAAGTAACCAAAAAATGAAGCACTTCTGGAAGAAAACCCCTAATTAGCACATCAAAGGAAATTATCGTTACCACCTTACAATTTACTTCATTTATGTATTCTTTATAATGATATTTAAGTTTGTCCGGTTCAAAGTGCTTATTTTTTAACAAAAATTTGTTTTTAAAGTAAAAAAAAAATTTGAAAAAAATACTATGATATTTTCCAAAATAACTTAAAAGTAGTAGTAGTGATAGGATAGTTTTTGCTTTTGTGAACATTTTCTGTTTGTAAAAAGTAAAAAAATATCAAAAAAATACTACAACACTACAACTATTCGAATTTTTTGTAAGGGGTGGTTTTTATAAGGGTAGAAATTATGTGGTAAAAAAGTAAAACAGTAAAGAAATCTAAATTTAGTACATAATCAGACAGAAAACAAGCTAACTCTGCTAGACGTTAATTGCGTCAGTTTATATTTTAGTTTGGCTATCAATATTAGATTCGGTTACCAACCAAACAAGCAACAACAAAAATTCGCCTATTTTATCAAACCATAAATTGTAACAATCAGTACAAATATATTGTGCTCCGCTTTTGTTGCTCTTTTTGTATCAATATTTTTATTTCCAATTACGTTTATATTAATTGATACGATACCAATATTATTTATTATTGTTTATCTGAAGGCATTGACTGAATAATAAAAACATACGCAATAAATACTGTAAGTTGTATGGATTAAAATTCTCCGATAAAAAATAATTCCATTGACAATTTTATCGTAATCACACATGACGCGTAGAAGTGAAAATACCACAGTTCAATATCGTAAACTTATTTGTTATTGTACATGTTTATTATGGTCGCAATATCGTAGGTTGATCAACAGATAGAATTATTACATAAATCAATTAATAGAATAAACAAAAAACATAAAAATACAGGTAAAGTAAAAAACGTGTTACGAGAAAGATAAGGATCATAATAAGCAAATTTTGGACATTATGATCCTCGGCCAACTGAGTTGGCTGGTATCAACTGTTGGACAAAAGTTCTTTTTCGAGCAGGATCTATAATTTCCTAATACTCCATACTAGAATAAAATAATAAAAATGAAATAGACAGTTTAGGTTTGATTACCGCACTGAAGTTTACCACAAAAGTCCTAACCAATAAAATCAATAAACTAACAACTTTATCAGATGAACAACAAGGATTCAGATCCGGAAAATCCTGCGTAGACGCCGTATTTGTACTAAGACAAATCATAGAAAAGGCCATCTAGTACAATAAAATAGCATATCTACGTTTTATAGACCTGACAAAGGCTTTCGATCGCATCTAAGTCGAAGACGTCTTACACCTACTATATAAAAGAAACATACCAATCAATATTATACAAATCATCGAAAACATTTACCTCCATAATCGAATACAGGCAAAGATAAATAGAAAACTAACACAGTGTATACCATTACAAAGCGGAGTCAGACAGGGTGACTCGTTAAGCCCACTTCTCTTTAATATAATAATGGACGAAATAGTAAAAGCAGTCGTAAGGTCGTGCTACATAATGGGAACAAAGAATCCAATATTATGTTATGCAGACGATCCGCATTAATCGCTTAGACAGAAGACGAGTCCAAAGAATAACACATATCTTCAATACAACAGCTAAGAAATACAATATGATAATATCAGCAGAAAAAACCAAATGTATGACAACATCTAAATACCCACTACGATGTAAAATCGAAATTGATGGGAAAATAATAAAGCAGGAAGCAAGGTTTAGATATCTGGAAGAGATATAACTAGTTACGGAGATGTTGAAGAAGAAGTACGACAACAAAGCTTAAAAGCAAGTAAAGCGGCGGTTCTCTTAATGACACAATCTGGAAGAACAAACACCTAAGACAAGACACAAAAACAAGAATCTATAAAGCAGCAATTAGACCAATATTAACATACACGGCGAAGACAAGACCTGACACATCTAAAACGAGACGACTGCTAGAAACAACAGAGATGAAAATACTCCGACGAATATCAGGGAAAAATATCATAAATGGATGGGTGACAAAATGAAAACAGGAGTGGAACGAACACATCAGTAGAATGGTAGAGGATAGAATAGTACGAGATAAGTCACCAAATGGACGAAGAAGTATTGGCAGACCAAGAAAAAGATGGTGCGACAATTTAAACATAGGAGGCTAATATTGAAAAAAACAGCTTTAAAGCCTACATACTAAAGGAAGAAGAAAGAAGGTTTGATTTCGTTGCAGCGTACACCATTCGCTGATATGCATATTTCTGCCTCTTTGCTTCGTCAGAACGAACTCATGGCGAATTCTAACGAAATACATAAAACCTTCTCCGACTATAAAAGTAAATATTTGAAAAATATTTACAAACAGATGCTGCAGCGATGAAGCCAAAAGGTAGAAATATGCTTATCAGCGAATGTGTACGCTGTAGGCTCACTTTGGCCAAGATATTTATGAAAATTATAAATACTGGAAGAAATCGATTTTTCTAGAAAATAAAGAAAAACCTATATTGAACGATAGAATTGTTTGTTAGCGAAGGCAATATTTGGGAACGATAAAAAGATTTAGATTAGAAACAAGATACATTTTCTATTAGACGAAATCTAACTAAACAAAATCATACCGTTTCAAATACCGTATGAGTAGATAAAAAATTTTACACGTTCTCGACAAGCCTTTCTAGAAGGGCATTCTACTGGTTTAAATGTTCCTGCAGGAAAAGGTCGAAAATTAATATTCACGCACATTGGAAGCGAGCATAGAGTTGTGGAGAATGGTTTATTTGAATTCGTTTCAAAATCCACTAAAGATTAGATTAGATATTTAAAAAGTTGAACAGATTTATCCCATTAGAGGGCACTCGTTTTTGCCTTGCGATAGGGAATTTGGCAGTGTCAAAAGACTTTTGAAGCGCTTCGACAGAGTTTTTTCTGTACATAAGTTTACTAAATTGATAATTACGTCAAGTGTGAGTAGAAAATTTACTGTAATGGAAGTAAAAAATTCTGACATTTTGGATTTTAAGAATTGGTGGATCAACTTTTATAAAAGGAATGTCATTTCTCTAGAGACAAGCAAAAGAGGCATACCAAGAAATCAACAACAAATTTTTGGTTTTACATTTCACCACTTTAAGCATGATGCCTCTAAACCTGGCTATCTCAGTACTTCCCCTATATTAACAGCCCTTTTAATGTTAACAGTTTTCACCTTAAAATACCCAATGCTGGCATCGTAAGATGGCCGTCAAAAAAGGCATATAAAAGCAAGATTCCGATTAAAGAAACCAAAATAAATATTGTTATAACGATATTGTTAACTGGTCAACTACAAAATAAACGGAAACCTTCCATTTTATTGAGTTTTTGCTAAATAAACATTATTTCTTGTAAAAAAAAGTTTTATTTTTCTGTTGTTAAAAGGGGCTAAGTCCAAAAAAAATATTTTGAAGAGTTTAGGTTCTATCTAGCAGCCTTACTTTAAACAGCCTTAAAAAGCAGCCTTAAAGCACCTTAAAAAATAGAAATTTTTCGAGTTAATTTGTTTCTAGTTTTAATGTTTACTGTCATACTTTTTAAAATTGTTGTACTACTTTTATATTTTTTGTTTATTCCTTGATTTTCCATTGCTCCCACCGCACTAAAAGTGGTACACAATAGTACGCTTTTGTCAGATCTATAAAGGCTATATAAGCTGAGAGTGTGGGGACATATCTTATCTCAAAAACCAGCTTTAAAATAAATTTGTATAAGTATATAATATATAGAAGCTGCCTACAAGAAAGCGATTTTGTTCTTCTAAATCTGTCATCTCTTATTTTATTTTATTTATTTAATTTTTCCATAGTCTTCAGAGTATGTGTTTTTGTCCACTCCAGTGGTCATGTCATGTCCTTTTATACAGGGTGAGTCATAACTATTGGGACATAGACTAAGGACAGGTTATTTGGACCAAAATATGGCTATTGGGCCAAATATGCCTTAATAAAATGTTGCTGAGAAAAAAGATACAGGGTGTTAAAGTTAATTTTTGTTTTTCGTTTTTTGCTAATAGTTTCCCTGTATATTTATAAATTGCTATCAAAATTGGCACAGAGGCATAATCTTAGACAAGAAATAGTATTTTATTTACAATTCCACTATCAAATACCAAACTAATAAACAAAGTTGCAACTAACGTAAGGTTTCCGTTTTGACGATAAATCAAAACTAAACACACTTTAACTTAAAAGAACTCACAAAAACTCAAACTAAATGTTCTACATGGTCTCCTCCGATTTCTATGCCTTTTCTAATTCTTTTTATAAAGGATTTTCGGACGTTAAAAAAAATATTATTCTGTCCCCTTATAAGATTAGCTGCATTTTGAATGTATCTCCAAAGTTCGTCTCGTGTATTAATTTCATTGGCATAAACTAAGGACTTCATATGTCCCCAAAAATAAAAATCTAGCGGGTTGTACTCAGGACTTCTTGGTGGCCATTGAAAATCACTGCCTCTGCCAATCCATCGTTGAGGAAATACGTCATTAAGATGATTTCTAACAGCTAATGAAAAATGAGGTGGCGCTCCATCCTGCATAAACCACATTTTTCTTCTTACATCCAGTGACAGATCATCTAAAATATCACTAAGAGTATTTTCCAAAAAGAATAAATAAGAATCTCCATTTAAATTCGGAGGAAGAACATAAGGCCCTAGTAGTTGGTCGCCTATAATGCCACACCAAATATTCAATTTAAACTCATGCTGAAAATGTCTAGCTTTAATAGCATGCGGGTTTTCTTCTTCCCAATAATGACTATTTCGCCAATTAAAAACCCCTCGTCTGGTAAAAGTTGCTTCGTCGGTGAACATAATATTCTTAATAAAGTGTCTGTCATTGCGATGTTTATTCAGAATACGTTGGCAAAACTGTAACCGTCGTGGAAGATCTGTTGGAAGTAAATTTTGAACAGGAGTGAAGTGATAAGGATGGAGGTTCTCTTTTTTTAGAATTCTAACAATAGACGACTGACTTACTCCTGTTGCTGCTGATAGATGTCGTGAACTTATTTCAGGATTTTCATCTACTCGAACCAAAAGTTCATCTTCTTGATTAGGTGTGATTTGTTTCGGTCGACCACCCCGATTTTTAGTGTGAAATGACCCAGTTTCACCTAAACTACGATATAATCTTGCAAAAGTTTTGTGATTTGGTTGCCTTCTGTTTGCGTATAACATTCCATACCTTCTGGCTGCCGAGCGACCGCAAAAATTTTCTTGTGCGTATACGCAAATCATATCTCGCATTTCTTCATTAGTAAAATGATTGTGACGAGGCATTTCAATCAAAAAAAGTAATGATTACTTTTAAAAAATGCAACATTACACTACACTGTCACATCAAAAATAATTTACTCTGAACAAATGACATTTACCAACAACAATTATCTGACAGTCCAAAGCATACTTTTCATAAATGAAATAATATTTGAAATCCTTTTTTAAGACTCTAAGCAGTTCGACTGCGTTTTTATCGAAAACGGTTGAAATTATCATGTTTAAACAAGAGTACCAATTTTACGTAAAAATGATGTTTACGTCATATTTTCTAATAAAAATTACTAAAAAGTTTCATCAGAAAAAGTTTAGACTCAATTTGATCATTAGGAATGATCCACGTGGCGCCTCTATGACAAAACGTAAAATTGTAAATAAAATACTATTTCTTGTCTAAGATTATGCCTCTGTGCCAATTTTGATAGCAATTTATAAATATACAGGAAACTATTAGCAAAAAACGAAAAACAAAAATTAACTTTAACACCCTGTATCTTTTTTCTCAGCAACATTTTATTAAGGCATATTTGGCCCAATAGCCATATTTTGGTCCAAATAACCTGTCCTTAGTCTATGTCCCAATAGTTATGACTCACCCTGTAGAATAAGTTGAAAACATATTCTAGTACCTCCCGTAATACTCGTGGGCTATGTTTTAGTAATGCGTTCAGTATACCTTGAGGTCCACATGCTCCACATTTTTTAGATTTCTTATTGCCTTTTTGACTTCCTGTACTGTTATTTCATGATCTTTATCGTATTCCACTTCATATGTTGTAATGGTGTTCGAGAATTACGGTCTTGTTTCAGTCAGAAGTTGTGAGTTGTGAGAAGTTCTGCCATAAACTAAACCGAATCCAGTTTGTTATAACGGCGTCAGAGAGACTCGAATTTTTGATAAAGTCTGATTTTTTACAATGACCTAGGCGAGAGTTGCCTCATTTCCTTTAACAATGCAATCGCAGCAATAGACGAAATAAAAAGGAGATAATTCCAGTTTGGTTACATACAATTAAATTTCCATTACAACAGATTGACCATGAAAATTTACGTTATTTCATATTTTAAACGTAATACCGTAAGGAGTGTCACAAGGTTCAAAGTCATATAGCTCAAAATAAATTTTGCGATTAGCGTAATGATCAAAAGTACATAATCTACTTATAGAACGTAACTTGTTTATTTATAGATACCATTTTGCAACACAGCAGTAATATGTACCTACTCGACACTTATCAAAGGTTATGGATTTTGATATCGGTCAAGAACGTTACTGGACTTATCTTTTGACACTAGAGGTTTTGCAAGTTTGGGTTTCAAAATATTTACATTTTCGACTAATACGCACTTGGTGAAAATACAAAGACGTGTTTCATAATGGATTATATCTATTACGTGCCTGTCAAAATCATATGGTTGTGAGAGTGCTTGTTGATGGGATTATGGCGTCGATTATTATAATTTCAACAAGTAATATAACAAATCGAATTGATTATAGGTATTTAGGGTGCATTAAAAAAACCTAAAATTGGCTTACTTCGGCCAAAGCATGCGTAATGATAAATGCCGACTTTTTCAGTTGATTCTACAAGGCATGATTGACGGTAAGAAAGGCCCTGGACGTGGACGTATATCCTAGCTGGCCAATATCAGGAAGTGGACTGGTCTAACGTCAACTAATCTATTTCGAGCTGCTGTGAATATAATAAGATGGGTCAATGTGGTCGACAACATCTCTAGAAGATAGGCACATTTAAAAAAAAAGGTGCATTTATTTAGACTGTTGTAATTGCAACACCCAGTATAATAAACTCAGCTAATCGTAAGTTACTAAGGTACATTTATAAATGTAAATAAAAATGAAACAGTTAACGTTCCTTTACCCCTTATACAAAAGAAGAGGGGTATGAGTAATTACCATGGACGTATAAACATAGATGGACACAGCAATAAGATACCTTTAACACACAATGTTTTGAAGCTTCCATAGAATGTGATGCTTCCGCAATGAGCATAAGCGTGCTTGAATTTTTACTCGCGGTTAATTATTCAGATGTTAAAAATTGGAAGTAGTAATAATGTATAAAAACACGTTTTAAAAAGGTACTAAACAGATCTTTTTCAATCAGATGATGTCTACTTACAATTTGAATGAATAAACCCAATGGCACGCCTATTAAAATGTAAACAAACACGCTTCCTCATTTCCTCATCTTAAATAATGTAAATTGTATGTACTTACAAATGAAATGAGAGATCGGGATGTAAATATTTCGTTTATTTTATTTCACTTTTCACAAATATCACTCAAAATACAGCCAAAATATCGAAAAACAACTTTTACTAGAAAGTAAACAAACATGGAACAGCATTTGAAGTTTGACGTAGATCCATAAGACAGAGAAATGTAAACAACCGTTGCCATTTATAAATAGTTTTCAGTGCTTCTACATATAAAATAATTGATTGATATCTATTATACGCTATTATTAAATGATAATGCACACTATGTGCACACTTTATATTTTGATTACAATTAAATATATTAATCTAACCAATAAATTATTATTTTGGTTTGATAGCACCTGTAGAGTATAAAATACGGAGTAATATTTTCAGCGACTCGCGAATAAGAAATTTTAAAACAAAACGTGACAACAGTTGAAGGTGCTGAGAATGTGACCTATTCAAATAATTTTGATTTCACAATTTTATGTAAATAACTGAGTCCATCTGTGTTTATACGTCCATGGTAATTACGATAATAATGACAGGCACACTATAACATAGCTATTTATCTCCATTTTCAGTGCGTTTTGTTTATTGACTCTACGCCAAATTGACAATCTGTCTTTGTTTTGCTTGTTTCAATTTTAATATTTTGTTTGTTATAATACTATATCTAAGGTATTATAATACAAAAGACAATAATTGTCTGTCTTTAGTTTATATGACCTAACTCGACGCCTATCAGAGTGAAGATATACCTCTTTTGGTTTGCAGGCCGGGCGATGCCGGCTGGGTAGCTACGTTCATCACGCAACCAAACCCCCATCATCCGAAAACCGGCCTTCTCCTGCTGGTCTGTTCCTCTCCGTTCCGATCTGGAAAGTAACAAACCAGCAGCGTATGGCCTTTTATGGCCCGATGGTTGGCCAGCTAATATCGATGGAGATCCAGCACCCTCCTCTGCACTTACTAACTTTACCAAGCGAAATCGAAGCCAAATATATAAAAAAGTTTAAAAATAGCTATAAAATATAGAAAAATGGAGATTCACAAACATAGACAGACAAAAACAAACATCTCGCAGTTGTATTGCCTTAATAAAATCTCTCCCCAAGCAGTAGGACGGTGGATTGCTTATCCAGGCAGAGCATTCGGAGTGTGAAGAGTCCTGACGAAGTCCGTTTCCACTATAGCCGTCCTCAAGTTTCTGGTTCAACTCATCTGCGATCGATGCTGAACTACCAGACGATGTTTGTGTCCATTTAAGGACCTATTTCCAGAGACGTGACATATATGGTAGAATGAGGGTTAATGACGTAGTATCAGTTGCTGAGCTGATCAATTTAGTCAGTCTCCTTCTCATGATAGCCGGGACGTGCATAGTCATGGCCATGACGCCCAGACCACCGTCTTTAGTGGGAGCGTGGATGTAGGCATCGGCACACGTACGGTTGACGGACAGAATCTTCCGAACGGCTATACGTACGGACCTGTCAAAGCCCTTCAGCGTTTTCATCGTGATGCTGAGACTCTGGAGCTTGTCAATATATCTCGGTAGCAGGTATGTTTTAAGTACCAGCAGTTTTTGTGCTGGTTTGAGCCCGCTCGCAGCGTGTTGAAGCTACCTTGGTCTGCCCTAGTGCATTATTCCTTCGGCCTAGATATCCAACTAACTCACTCGGTTTCAGCTGCCGAATCCTGTCGTTGCCGACAGAGAAGAGAGAACGCGTCACGCAGTAAGAGTGTCTATGACCACGGTTAACGTTAACCATAATAGCTGCACTCTTACCAGCGTTAATCGTCATCCCTCTATTCTCGAAGAATTCGACGGCTGTCCGGAGCTGTCTGGTACTATCTTTGGCCGATTCGGATAGCAGGATTAAATCATCAGCATAACTCAACACTGAGATTTTTCTGCCATCTGCAATTGGAAGCTTGTCTCCCTCAAGCTTGCATATCAGCTCACCGACCACCATATTGAAGAGGTATGGCGACAAGGGATCTGCCCGTTTGACGCCTCTACACTTCTGATGTTGGTTGTCGAACTGCTTCCGGCAGTGACACTCGTACGACAGTTCATGTAAGAGTCCACCACATACCGCTTAAATGTTGCGTCTACCCCGAAACGATTCATGGCCCGTTCAATTGATCGTTGCAAGACTGTGTCGAAAGCTTTTCGTAATCGATGGAGATAATATTATATGGACGAAGACCTCTTCTTCTTTCTTTGATTACCGTTTGAAACGTCAGGTTGTTCAATATAACGCCATCCACCTGCCGAAATCCTCTATGGTTCTCGTGAAAATCTTGCACCGCAAGCCTCTTCCATAGCACACGATACAACACCTTATCGTTACTGAAGAAGTGGTTATCGGGCACCAACTACCTACCTCCAGTTGATCGCCACCCTTTGGTATTAAAGTGATCCTGCAATCCTTTAACACCTCAGAAGTAACACCAAACTGGAGCATGATATTGTAGACTAGAACCAATTTCTGAACAAGTACCTTACGCAGCTCCTTGATCTTAATAAAGTCAGGACCGGCTACTTGAGACTTCATGGTTTGTAAGGCCCCGAGGATTTCCGTTTCTCGATCAGTAGCGGTTCCTTCTGATCTGAAATCGGTTCGTTGTTTAAAGGCGATCTTGATAAAAAGATCGTCCGATGAACGCAAAACGTGGGACCTCAAAAGCATGTATTCACTAGGGAAAATGCATAACTTTGTTGCTATGTTAGGAATGGAGCAAAGTGAATATAAATATATTAGGAATAAGTAAGAGATGGTCTAACTCAGTATACCTCTCGACAAAGACAAGGAAATCTCATACAAATCTAAATTTGATTTAGGTATATGCTCCAACGACAAATGTAATAAAAGATGATGTAAAAAGAAATATTCTACCAACATATTAAAAAAGGCCTGAAAATAACAAAGAGCAGAGAAATCACTGTAGTTATGTACGATTTTAATGTAAAGGACTAATTTTAGGGATAGGAATTAATTGTGAATATTAGCAAGCTTGTGAACCAAAAGCAAGTAGTATAAGAGGTATACCAATTACAAGTTTTCATCAATAGAGCGTTACGAAAAATCCTTCGTATATTTTGGCCTAACCGAATCTCCAATGAACATTTATGGAACCAAAGCAACCAAGAAAATGTCATAAAGCAAATAAGGCGAAGAAAATGGAGATGGCTGGGCCACACACTCCGTAGACCGCCAAATGACATTGCCAGGACAGCGCTGGATTGGAATCCCCAAGGCCGACGGAAAGTAGGCAGACCTAAGGGAACTTGGAGAAGGACAGTACTGGACGAAGGGAGAAAAATGGGAAAATCCTGGCTTGAAATCAAAGCACTAGCCAGAAATAGAGTTCGCTGGAGACACTTTGTGGAAGCCCTATGTTCCTCTTAGGAATCTTGGGACTATATATATATATATATATATATATATATATATATATATATATATATATATATATATATATAATATATATATATATATAAGAGGTATGCAGGTCCCATATATTTCATCGCATAAAGGCCTTTCAATCCATCAAAGAGATAGCAAAGATTTTGTTGAAATTGTAAACTTTTGCAAATTTCGTATAGCTCAAAAAACAGAACTCATTTATGATTCAGACTCATTTATTCTATAATAAGTCATTCTATAATATGTCTATAATATGTCATATAAGACATTCACCAACTCTTCTGTTTGTAAATTTGTATTAGCCTGAGTCTCAGTAATAAGTCCCATTAGCCCCATAACGCAAGGGTTATGCAGAAATAAAGTTATAAGACTCTACTCTCACTGATTCACACACGGAAGATTTGACAAATTGTGCTCATGTGCCATAGATTTTGCACTTTCAATGCGTCAAAGCGATAGCAAAGCTTTTACTGAAATCGTATTCTTAATATAATAATAATATAATGTAATGTCTCGTAATAATTGAAATATAAATAATAAATACTCCTTAGTGTCCTTAATCTCGAATTTATTATAAAAATGATATATAAAAAAGGAAATTATTGAACGGCTCTGAGATTAAAATAACGGTAAACTAGCTTTAGATAAATAACAAAACAATATAGACAGGCCTCCAAAAAGTTGATACTGTCCTTTAAAGGCAACCAATTCAATTCAGAAGTCTACCGTTTCAAATGGCGCTCTTCGGTTGGAATGTTAAGATTTTTATTGTTTATGTTAATTTTGATCCTTATGTAAATAAACAGTACTCTTTGTGTTAACGGTAAATTACACTCGGTAAACTACACTGCTTGATGAAAAGCATTAAAGTTTCTATATAAAATTTGTTATTGCCAACTTTTATATGAATTAAGTTCCATAAAGGAGGTATGAAAAGTTTAATTTTTACTCCAAATAATTACATTATTCTAAATTATACCTATTAATTAGCATTCAATTAACCTCTAATTAGAGCACAATATTTTTCATTAATTTGTTTTTTGCTAATATAACGTGTTAGTGTAATAAATGTGCTAAACCAGTTCAGTACAAGCAGTGATCATAGGTTAGTAAGAGCTAAAATAACGATATCAACCGAAAAAGAAAGACTCAAAATGATAAATAAGAAACAACCAAAGAAATGGACAAAACCAACTAACATTCAGGAGTTCGAAAAATATATTGGTAATTCATTGAAAGATACAACAACAGCAGACATCAATATATTGAACAAACAAATAGTCAACACAATGCAACAGGCTCAAACTAAATATTGTCCGACAAGCAAAAAAGATGAAAAACTGAGTCAACCCACGAAAACCCTTATAGAACTAAGGCGACAAATGAAAGAAGATAACACTACAAGCAAAGAAGCGATAAATCAAATAAATAAGACGATCACAAAGGCAATAAGAAAAGACATAAGAAACTACAATGTAGAAAAAACAAAACAGGCAATAGAGCAAAATAAGAACATGAAAGTTTTGAAGAGGAGCGTACAAAAGGGGAAAATAGAAATTAACAAACTGAGAAACAGAACTGGAGAAGAAACAACGAACAGAGATGAAATATTAAGAATAGTCGAAGAGTTCTACACAGAGTTATATAGATCAAGAAAAAAAGATAACAATACGGAACCTCCAATTACACTCAAAACTGGGGTATTAAACCAAGGATCAGATTTAATGCCCGATATAACAAAATCAGAAATCAAAGAAGCCCTGAAGAAAATGAAAAATAATCGAACCCCGGGTGAAGATGGAATAGTATCAGAAGCACTAAAAATTGGAGAGGATGTATTACTTGAAAAAATTAAACAACTTTTCAATCTTCTTCTCGTGCCACTCCTAGCGGAGATTGGAAATCATCATGGCCACTGCGACTTTGTTAGCAGCGCGCCTGAAAAGTTCAATCGAACTACATCCGAACCATTCACGTAGATTACGAAGCCACGATATTTTTCTTCTTCCCACACTTCTTTTGCCCTTAATTTTGCCCTGCATGATGTTTCTTAAAAGTTCGTACTTTTCACCTCTCACAATGTGCCCCAAGTATTCCATCTTTCTAGTTTTTATCTCATTTAGAATTTCGCATCTTTTGTCTAAAGTTTGGAGTACTTGCGTGTTAGTGACGCGGTCCATCCATGATATTCTGAGAATGCGCCTATAGCACCACATCTCGAAAGCTTCGATGTTTTTTATGGTCAACTGTTTTAGTGTCCAAGCCTCAACTCCATATAACAGGGTAGAAAAGACATAACACCGCAGCATTCGTATTCGTAACTTTATATTGATATCACGATTGCAAAAGAGTTTGCGCATTCTATTAAAGACTGATCTAGCGATTTCTATTCTACATCTAATCTCTTTTGTTTGATCAGTATCGTCTGTGATCCAAGCACCTAGATATTTATAACAGGGCACACGCTCAATCGTTGTATTGTCTATTACAAGATTAGCTCTGATGTTCTTTGATTTCGTGATTACCATAAATTTAGTTTTTTTCAAATTAATTTTCAAGCCGTAACTGTTACAGTATATATTGAGACTTTGAACGAGATGTTGTAGTTCTACTAGCGTTCCCGTTAGGAGAACTGTATCGTCAGCATACCTTATATTGTTGATCGTCTCACCATTTATTATCAGACCAAGATCTTCTTCCTCGAGTGCTTGTTCACAGATAGCTTCACTATACAGATTAAATAAAAGTGGCGACAAGACACATCCCTGCCGGACTCCTCGACGGATTTTCAATATCTGCCTTCAATTATAACTGGAAGTGCTTGTAAAATAACGATAATTCACTACTAACACATGTAAAATAAAACTTCGTGAAACAATAAATCAAAGGTATAATGTTTATATTTTTGAAATTGTTTAATCGCCTATAGATTTGTATTTACAAATAGAAAGATTACTATTTACAAAATAGCTTTTGAGCCATTATCATTTGTTTGGTGTAATTACTTAAAACTAATTACCGCCAATTAAAATTTATTTATTTACACCATATAATGTGTTGATCAAATGAAAAAATAATAAAATCACAAAACAGTGTTGCTCGATTTTTAAAAAATAATGAAATTCGTTTAGAATCATTACTTTGAATTTGAGATGTTAATATTGAATAATATTGAATTTTATTCCTTACTTTAAGGAAATATTAAGTGAAATAATTTTCAGCATTGCTTTACAACAACAAATCAGATAAAGAACGGAAAAGCTGTTGGGGAAGATAATATCCCAATTAAAATAATAAAGATATTACTAGACGAACACATCGAAGTAATGGAAGATATATAACAAAATATACGAAACAGGCATAATACCAAATTATTGGCTGACATCGGTGTTTATACCACTACCAAAGAAGAGAAACTCCAAGAAATGTGAAGACCAAAGGATTATTAGCCTGATGAATCATATGTTGAAGCTTTTCCTACGAGTAATACACAATAGAGTATACAATAAACTAGACGAACACACTGGTCAAACTCAGTTTGGTTTTAAGAATGGGTTCGGAACAAGAGAAGCACTTTTTTCAATACGTGTGCTAGTTGAAAGATGTAGAGATGTCGATTCTGATGTATACTTGTGTTTTATATACTTTCAGAAGGCGTTTGACCTGGTGAAACATGATAAACTAATAGATATTTTAAGGTCATGTAATATCGACGATAAGGATTTAAGGATCATTTCAAACGTCTACCAAGAACAAAAGGCTAAAATCAGAATAAAAAGCGAAACATCTGGAAAAATCAATATCGAGAAGGGAGTCAGACAGGGATGTGTCCTATCTCCTTTGCTGTTCAATGTTTACTCTGAGAAGATATTTCAGAAAGCTTTGGAAGGCACCTCGGATGGTATAATTAGAAACGGGCAATGTATAAATAACCTGCGACATGCTGATGACACTGTCATACTGGCAGATAATGCTGAAGCCCTGCAACGCTTAATAGAGCGAGTAACGACAGCCTGTAGAGAATTTGGAATGAAAATGAATACAAAGAAGACAAAAACGATGATCATCAGCAAGCACCAAAACAGAAGGGTGAAGGTCAATGTCGACGGAACAGATCTGGAAAGAGTAACAAGAACAACGTACCTTGAAAGTAATCTTGATGATTTAATTAAAAATCCTTTGTAATAGGTATATATTTAAGTTCTATATTACATTGCTACATACATGAATAGTTGGTTGCCTAACTACAACCATACAATTTTTCTCCCTTATATCATCTTATTTACATAAATTTAAAACTACAACATTGATGGTTGATACTGTTATATTAGTTTACTTAATTTTCACAATTTTAAATAACTTTCGCTTTTGTCTTAAGTAGAAACATACAGCTACATTGACTGCTCTGTGATAATTTCCGTCATAACTTAACAATATTGTCATCAAATGTCATTGCCAATCAGTTGCACTCATACAGTCCTCGAAGACATACCGTCTCAGGACTAGCAACTTCAACGTGGAGTCATATGTCGCCATGTTACCTAATCCATCGGTAACTCTATAATCTTAAATTATTATAACGTATTTTTAAAACTAAATGTAATTAAACATCTGTTAACGGGTTTTTACCCATATATTTAATCTTGGTGGCTACATTCATGTACTCCTAGTAAGTATTAACCACATTTTTCATTAACCTTAGTCAAAATTTTAACCTATGTTCTTTTTAATTAAGTGGTTAACTATTTTCTAGGACACTGATGATGGAACATGGTTTCCGAAAACGTTTGTCTTTTAACTTATTGGCTAAATATATACCTATTACAAAGGATTTTTAATTAAATTTTTAATGCATGGTATACAGCCACTACAGGAACGTAATTCCTTGTGAATAATCTGATGAAACTTGGGACCACTCACTATACACTCACTAGATAAGAATACGCCTGGAAAAGGCACGTACAATGTTTTATAAAATGCAAAAAGTTCTATGCAACCGTCAGCTGGGCATCTCATTGAGAACTAGAATAATTAAGTGCTATGTTTTTCCACCTTGCTCTATGGTGTTGAAGCCTGGACAATGACAGAAGCAACACAAAAAAGAATCCAAGCATTCGAACTCTGGTGTTACCGTAAAATGCTCAGAATATCCTACATGAGCCATACGACAAATGCGGAAGTCTTGCGGAGGATGAATAAGGAAAGAGAGCTTATGCTTATAATAAAAGAACGGAAAACACAATATTTTGGTCACATCATAAGAAATCAAAAGTATGAACTGCTCCAACTTATAATCGAAGGCAAAGTCAATAGCAAAAGAGGACCAGGAAGAAGACGCAACTCTTGGCTTAAAAACCTACGGCAATGGACGAACATGACCTCCATAGAACTATTCAGGGCTGCTACAAATAAGATTAAATGGGCAAATGTAATGGCCAACGTCCTTAAGGATAAGGCACCGTAAGAAGAAGATTGCTTACAACAGGGGTGGCCAACTTAGTGTACACCTACATTGAAACCGTATTTCTCCCGATCCGATATCGGGCGACGTCGGCCGACATCGGATTGAAAACAAACTCAAGGTATTAAATCATAGTGCCTATACTGCTTACATGACGAAAGCAGAAGATCCAGAAATCTAGATGTGAATCTGACCTCAACTTCAAAAATACATCGCAGCGCATAGCAAATTGTACCAAGAAAAAGTTGGTCCATTTGGAATATCTCTGCAAATTGTTTGGGCGTTTCAAAGGTGTCACGAATAGTATCATTGAATGGATAATTGATCAATTCTAATTTTAATTTTATTGAAATCCCTAAAACGAATTTCAAAGTCTGATACTACTGACTGAATTTGTGCTGTATATTTCTGTGGTTTGAAAACATAGGCAGGGTGTTTTTCCATGTGATCTTTCTTCTTCTTCTTAAAGTGCCTATCCGTTCCGGATTTTGGCGATCATCACGGCTATCTTTACTTTGTTTACTGCAGCGCGGAACAGTTCAGTGGTAGTCGTGTTATACCACTTTCGTAAATTTTAAAGCCAGGAAATGCATCTTTTTCCCGGTCCTCTCTTACCATTTACCTTCACTTGGAGAATCAGCTGGAGAAGGCCGTAACGTTTTTGATTTCTCATTACATGTCCTAGATATTCCAACTTTTGTTGGATGTGATCTTTAATGTTCGCAGTGAAATCTGATAGAAATGCTAAATATTTAGAAAGGGAATAGGATATTTTGTTTCCAGGCTCGTGATCGACTGACCTAGGAGCCGCAATCGACTGGCCGATAGCGATCGATAGGTTAGCCTTCCCTGGCTTACAACAACTGTAAGTTGCCTACATTTGGCGTAACTCAACGACTAAATTATGACTTTTCTTGCTGCATAGCTTGTTAGACATTAATATCAGTTATTAATGTTACAAGACTTATGACATTTATAAGAATATTCAGTGAGAAAGATAGTTATTATTGTGGATATTAAAATTTCTGAACGTTTTCTGGAACGTGGACTATTAACTTTTACTACAAACCGTACGACTGACATAAATGGACATGTTTTTGAGGAATGTTCAAATGTTACATTTGATTTCGAGAGGACTTATAATTGTTATGGACAATTCATGTTACTACTCGAGGTTACGAGAAGCAGTGCCATCAAGTAGTTGGCGTAAAGCAGAATTCTTCTATTGGCTTATTTCCAAAAATATAAACTAAACAAAAATTCTCTGAGTAAAGATGTTTTGCCCAGAGGCCCAAAGATACGTTTACAAAGTACGTCGCAGATAAAACAGCGACTTTACATTATATCGATACTTTTACTTTAGTTCTGTTTCACCGTCCATATTTATGAACTATCAATGGGAGAAATGAGCATTAATTTAGATATGGACAGAGATTAAGTTATCCGATATTCGCTGAATCTACAAAATAAAAACTATTCAAGTAAGTTTAGAATCGTACCAAAAACAACTGAATCAATTTTGTAAACACAATTTTTTTTCAATTAGTCACTTCAACTACTAAGGTTATTGTGGATGACGGATGACTGTGGTACCTAGGTCGAAGATCAAACTGAAAGAGATGGAATTTCTAATTTTTTTTAATAGAAATTTCCAGATCCGGCCAGATACGAATCGAACTAACCACTCCGAAGTTTTTACTAACGAAGTTTTTACGTTCCGTAAGTTGGAGCTTAAAATACAAAGTAGGTGTCAGACAGGGTTGTATCCTATCCCCACTGTTATTTAATTTATATTCAGATAGAATATTTAAAGAAGCGCTGCATAATTTGGAATGGGGCATGAAAGTTAATGGAATTCTGATAAATACAATCAGATATGCAGACGATACAGTTATTTTAAGTGATGACATGAATGGATTACAATGCCTTTTAAATGCCATTGATAAAGTGGGAAGAGAGTTTGGCCTAAACACAAACTGTTCAAAAACAAAACACATGGTGTTTAGCCGTTTAGCACATCAAGATGCACGATTATATGTTGATGGTCATATAATTCAAAGAGTGCCCAGTTTTAAATATCTTGGTTGCCATATTACTGAACAACTAGATCCAGATCAAGAGATAAAATGTAGAATCGAGATAGCCCGCACGACATTTTTAAAAATGAGGTCATTCTTCTGTAATGATAACTTGCAACTTCAACTTCGAAAGCGCATGGTTAAATGCTACATTTGGTCAGTCCTCTTATACGGTGTCGAAGCATGGACATTAAAAATATCCACGATTAATCGTCTGGAGGCCTTTGAGATGTGGCTGCACAGACGTATACTAAAAATTCCATGGACGGCTATGCTGACAAATGTGGCAGTCCTTGAAAGAGCAAATGCTGCTCGCGAGCTGCTTGATAACATCAAATGTAGAAAGATGGCCTATTTTGGACACGTAGTAAGGGGAGACCGATATAATATTCTTCAACTTATTATGATGGGTAAAATCGAAGGACGCAGAGGAATTGGTAGAAAGCAGGCCTCTTGGTTGAAGAATATCAGGGAGTGGACAGGAATAAAGAAAGCTGAGCAACTATTTAGAATAGCTCGAGACAGAGACAGTTTCGCCATGTTAATCGCCAACGTCAAGGGGACTTGATAGGGCACGTTAAGAAGAAGAAGTTGGAGCTGTTACCCCTGCGTCAACGAGACATTAAAAACAAAATTTATAACGGTCTCTCGTTGTAAATCATAAACTATTGGTAATGGTAACATAACCAGTAGACTCTTAACAAAACTTGGACACAACTAATAAAAGTAGTAAAATACAAAGGCCTATTTTGTTTGTCATAATGTCGAAGTTCAGGAATTCACTTAATTTGTATGAAAACAATAATTAATAAGACCGCAAAATGACCATGTAGAAATAAGATGTAAGTATTGATGCCTTTAGATGTTTTTTTATTCTTGCAATGAGCAATTAATTATTCATTTCTCCTACAACACAGTATTATAACATTCTTTATCTCATTTATTGGTCCCTTATACTCGTAGCTCAATTAAATACAAATTGTTTTTGGCCAGTGTATGAATTTTGTAAAATCTTCTCTCTGAACGACTATTGATATTGTCATTATTTTTGAGTTAATAGTTTTGTTTTGACACAAAACGTTGGCTCTTCTACAGCGGTTTTTTGAATTTTAAAAATTAGATTTAAATAAATTATTCTACGTTTATTAATAAAATTATAATAATTATCCAGTAATAACAAAGGTTAAGAGTTATTGCCTTGAAATGAACTGTTAGGCATCGTTGTAGATGTTTTGTCTGCAAAAAATACGAAATTGTCTGGTTTGAGGGTCAGATATTGAGATGTTAAAAGATTTAATACCTTGTTACAAATTATAAACATAAAGCCATATATACAGGGTGTCCAGAAACTCTCCTGACAAACGAAGACCGGAGATTTCTCAGATAATTTTAAGACTCAATTCACCTAGTCCGAAAATGCGTCCTAAGGGAGCTAGAGCTCTTTGAAGGTGGCTTCTTGGAATTAGTTTTTTTAAATACCTCTGGAGCGCTTCTATTTTAAAACATCAAAACTGGTACGATTATTTTTATCCGCCAGAGTTGAATCGATTCCATTAATTGCCAATTTCTGGTACCGGTCATAGGCTTTAGGTAGGTCATCGGTTATTTTACCGTATAACTTTTTTGTTTTTAACTTTTAAGCATTTGTGGTACTAGATCATTAAATTTTCAGGTATTCTAGTACAAAAGGTACTTTTATTTTAAGTCGGTAAGATACACCGTTTTCGAGAAAAATCGATTTGAAAATTTTTCGTTTCTTCGTCATGAAAGTTAAATTAATATTTTTTGAACTAGTAGGCTTTGAACTGTCAACAGAACTGTAACCTACGTTTTTCATTGTCAAATTGTTGTAAGTTCGTGAAGTTTCTCTCTTAGTTTTTACTTTGTGATATTCAAACACAACAATTTCAATTCAACAACAATGGTTTTTACTAATGAGAAATACGCTGATTTACATTTAATTTAGTGCGAAATGAGGTGTAACGCTCGAGCAGTAACGTAGATATGCTGAAAAATTTCCCAATTTAGAGAAACAAGTTCAGTGTTCCCAAAAGATGATGAAACAGGGCGACATAATGATGTAACAGCAGCACATGAAGATGTTATTTTAATGAAAGTTGAGAAAAATTTCGAAATTAGCGTTTGAAAACTATCTGCCATGTATCCCATAATTTCAAGATCTTCATATTGTTCTGAAGCTAAAAGGAATATAATAACACGCTACCTTTCCTGGATGTTTTAATCTCTAAGAACGATACTGGATATGAGACTCAGGTGTATAGAAAACCAACACACACCAATAGATATTTAAATTTCAAATCAAATCACAATATTAATGTAAAAAAGGGAATAACTAAATCCTTATACGATAGAGCCAAAATTACTTGTTCTAACGAAAATTCGTTCTTGGAGGAGAAACATTTGTTAACATCTGTTTTATTAAAAAATGATTATCCTTTATCGTTTATAAATAAGGAATTTTCAACAATCGATCGAATAGAACAGAACATTTTAGAACGAGATCCTACAGCATACACAAGGAATAATACGAGGAAAATAAC
The DNA here is from genome assembly GCA_918026665.1 of Diabrotica balteata. Taxonomy (NCBI): domain Eukaryota; kingdom Metazoa; phylum Arthropoda; class Insecta; order Coleoptera; family Chrysomelidae; genus Diabrotica; species Diabrotica balteata. The sequence continues at coordinate 29,829,749 of OU898281.1, read as the reverse complement.
AATACCGTACATAAAAGGATTATCAGAAAAACTTAAAAGGATAGGCAATAAATTCAACATTTCAACAACATTCAAAACAACAAACACGTTGAGATCTATTTTGTCCAAAACCAAACCTAACAATGAACAAGAAAGGACAAAGAATTGCATTTATAAAATACCTTGTGAATGCGATCAGTTTTATTTAGGTGAAACATCAAGGCCATTAAATGTTAGAATAAGTGAACATCAGTCTTATATTAAAAATAGAGAATTTGATAGATCTCAAATATGTAAACACGCATGGGATAATGAACATAGGGTTCAATGGAATAATTCAAATGTAGTCCTAAAAGAGACGGATGGTAAAAAAAGAAAAATCAAAGAAGCGGCTTTAATTATGCTAAATGAGGCCAATTGTGTCGCAAATTCCTCGGCAGAATGTAGTAGGATCTGGTTACCAATATTGAAAGAGGAAGTTATTAATAAGAAAATACCAGTATTAGTAAGTCAGTAACATATAGAGGATACATCATTTATGTTTTTTAAATAACGAAACATATAAAATCAGAATTTTGGTGTTTATTGAAGGTAAACTAAATGCACGAACAAATACTTACCATGTCGGGATAGTATTATGAGGTTTTTTTCCTGGTTTTTCCCTCATAATTTACTATGGAATCACTAACAGGAGAATTTTACTGTCATCATGTCATGTGTTTGTCTTTTTAAAGACGAATTATATGCTATGATTTTTTCTGACGGATATTCTCAAGTTAAAGTTGATTTCATGTAATCGAATGAACTATCTTATAAGTAAAGTCGTCCCAGGAGCGCAACTCAACAATATTGGCAATATCATTTTAAAGTCGTCTACTTTAAAATGCATAATGTATGTCTGAATTGTCAATATAAATGAGTCAGATAAAATTAAATTATTAGAAGAATTTTTCACTATGTAACAAAAAACAAAATTTGTTTAATTTACTGTTTGTATTTTGAGAACGATTTCCGAAGTGGAAATTGAAACGTCAATAAACGTATTTTTATCTTTAATTGTGGCTTATTCCCAGTTAAATAGTAATTAATTCAAAATCTCCTGCAGGAAATATCTTACAAAACGAAAATTTATCTTTTTTATTTTACAAAGGTACAAGCAGTGCTACAAGCAGATTTTACTGCTCGTGAAGAAGTCGCATTATGGTTACAAATTCAAATCGACATGAAGATTTTTTTCAGATAAAGAAAAGTCGCTTAATATTGGATAGTTGCCCAATATTGGATACTGCCTTATCTTAAAACCGAATATCAGTTTTCTGTAATTAAATGCACAAAACTAAAGGCTTCTAACATAAAATAGTTCTGTGTCAATCATATAGTTGCATTGTATACTACTAGATGGAACCATATAATTATGTTTTTTTCGTGATACGAGTTTGTTGTTTACCTGATTGAAAACTGTTATAAAAAGGTAAGTACTGACAGTATTAAAGTGAAATTTGGCAGGTATATTCTTAAATAGTTGTAGAATAAGCTTCAATATTTAAATTGAACATATCTGCCAAATATTTTTTTATTTTAATCACATAACCTTGAACATGAAGGTTGCTTAATTTTGGATAGGAAAGGTATCTTAAAATTGGATATCCAAAATTAGGAACCTAATTTATATGTACTTCAAAACATGTTTATCTACACTTTTTTCAGTAAAATGCCTACAAAATGACTACCACATAAAAAATGGAATCCAGAAGATATGAAAAATGCTATTGATGTTGTTAAAAGTAAACAAATGGGATACTTAAAGGCGTCAAAGTGCTTCAACGTTCCCAAATCAACCATCGAGCTATATGTCAAACGTGGCAAGACTCAAAAGAACAATGCGCGCTACGAATGGGCCGAAAACCAGTTTTATCAGCAGAAATGGAAGAAGACTTGGTACAGTACTGTTTGGAAATGGACAGAAGATATTATGGTCTAGTACTTGCAGACGTTCGGAGATTAGCATACCAGCTTGCTATCAGAAATAACCTTTCCCATCCCTTTTCAGAAAGAGATGGTAATGCCGGTAAAAAGTGGCTCCGAAATTTCCTCAGACGGCATCCCAATCTATCTGTAAGAAAACCGCAGGGGATTTCAAAAAACAGAATAAAAGGTTTTACCCAGAAAATATCAACCGTTTTTTTGATATTCTGGAACCAGCTATGGAGAAGATAAATTTCAACCCCCTAAGAGTGTATAATGTTGATGAAACAGGTATCACTGCCGTACAATCCAAGATTGTTAGGGTCATCACCCTAAAAGGAAAGAAACAAGTAGGAGCCGTAACTGCTGCAGAAGGGGCACTAGTAACTGGAGTTACGTGCATGAATGCTGCCGGAGGATTTGTTCCTCCTTTATTTGTATTCCCACGCAAAAATATGAATGCCGAGCTATTAGAAGGAGCTCCAGCTGGGTCAATTGCTGATTGTCACCCTTCATGATGGATACAGAGCCACTTCTTTACGCGATGGATGCAACATTTTATCAATAAAGTAAAACCTTCAAAAGACGACTTAGTGAGAAAAACTATATTTCTATTGTATGCATCCCTCCCCATACGTCACATAAAATCCATACCGTTAGATTCGTGTTTTATGTCTCTATTAAAGACATACTTTCAAGAAAAATCCAAAATCGGTTAAAGAATAATCCTTTTCGAAATGTAGGACCCTTTCAGATAAGTTCATTATTCTGCCTGCTTATTAGAAATCTGCTACTGCTGAGATCGAAATATCTTTTCAGAAGCAGATTTTATTTTAGAAAATCAGAGAGAAAGAACTCCGTCTCGACAACATACTTCTGATAAGACTTTGCCATTGGAACCAAACCACACCAGTAGCTCAATTCAACTGTCTATTAAAAAAACTCCCCGAGACATCAAATGGGTAGCAGTGTGGAAATTAATCAGTTATCAAACATTGTAAACGTTCAAGACTTTTCACCTTCACCATCCTGCAGTTCAATTTAACTGTCTATTGAAAAAACCAGACCGAGGCATCAAATGGGTAGCAGTGTAAAAATTAATCAAATATCAAACATTGTAAAAGTTCAAGACTTTTCACCTTTTCTATCCTGCAGTTCATCGACACCACTTCAAATAGGGGACGTAAAACCGGTTCTGCGGCTTTAATTACAAGTACGCCCTACAAAAATGATTTAGAAGCTAGCATTAAAGAAAAACAAAAAAGAATCACTAAAAAATAAAGAACAGTTGCCAAAATTTATCGTTTTAAAGAAAACTAAAAAGGAGACGATGGTCAAAAATAAAAAAATGAAGAAAGTGAATCTTCAGATTCCTCAAACGTTCCTTCATATACGAATACCGATCAAGAAAGTGTCGCAAGTGTATTTTCTGTACTGAAGATTATTCAAAGGACCAACATGGAGAAAAGTGGGTACAGTGTTCAAGTTGCTTCAGATGGTCACATGAAGAGTGTGCTGGTAGTGACAAAAAGAACACTTATGTGTGTGATTTTTATTTACAAATAGGTTCCTAATTTTGGATAGGGTATCCAATTTTGGGAAACTTTTTTTTATTTGGAAAAAGTGTCATTTTTTACTTTTGCCTTACATTTTTTAATAATGAAATAAATATTTTAGTATGCACAAAAGTGTCATTTTTGAATTTTGCCTAATACTTATATTTTTAATGATGAAATAAATATTTTAGTATGCATAAGTTGTTTTATTATATAGCACATTTTAACTACAAAAAAATTATTCTAAAATGTTTTTTGGCCCAAAAAAAAATTCATTTAAAAAAGAAGTATCCAATATTAGGCGCCTTTACTCTACATTTTGTTTTGCGACGAAGATATATTTACAAAAAATGGAATTTTTAATGTACATAATGCACATTATTATTAATACGTTAGTGACAATCACCACGTTGTTCATAGCAATTCATAGCTAATCACCATCGGCATAGGTTTAGCATAAACGGATGGAGTAGTTGACTCCCAACTGTGGAATTGCCTGCTCGTTTAAACGATGCTAATTATTTACATTTCCTGCAAAATGTTTTACCTGATTCTTTAAATGATCTGCTTTTAAATATTCGGCAAAACTTATGGTTTCTACATGATGGCTGTTCGGCCAACTTAAGCGGGAATGCACGAAACTTTTGATAACTAGGATGACACAGTTGCTTCGCCAGCAAGGTCGCCAGATTTGAATCTTTGCGATTATTGTATTTTAGGATATATAAACATAAGAACAATAGGATGAGAAATATTGTGTTTCAAACGGTAAAGTTTAGACGTTTGTCAAGTATATATTCCGAAACTCAACGATATATCAATTTGTTTATGTATATTTTAAACTGACTTTTGCAATATAAAAGCAATTTTGCAATATCAAAATGAAATTAAGCATTTTTAAATGACTTGACTTAGCTTTCATTTTGTATTTTTTGTTTTTTTTTTATTGCCCATCTGATGTCCAACCTATTAAAAAGTGGTCCTCGAAAAACGATAAAATTGGATTTTTTTGGCTATTTTAGCTATTTATTGGCAATTTACGATTACAATAAGCATTTTATATAAAAGTCATAAGAATAACTTTCGTCTTGAAATCACGCAAATGATTATAGTGTACTTTTAAGTATGAGAGAGTAATAAAACAATAAATTATGTATGCAAATCCCTAAACTGTTGATACGGGTGACTCAATGAAAAACAGATATTTGTCAACAAGTTTACAGAAGTATATAGGAAAACAATTTTAAATTGAGTATGACCACCAGGTATAAAGGTTGGAGCAGAATAGAATACAATAGTTGTGAGGGTTACTAATCCCTAAATAAGGTTGCCAGTGTCGGAGTGATGGAGGTTAACAGGTACTAATGAATTTGCAAGAAATGTAAGATGTTTATTTTATTGGTTATATATAACCAATAAAAGTTTAATAAGTACCTACCTATTTGCAAAATAAAGTTTAATTCTTTAGATAAAATAAAACGTTTTATTTTATCTGAAATGAGTGCATTCCACGAAGTAAGGGTTTCAACAATCAAACATTTAATTCTTTAATTCCAGGAATCTACGACAGTAATTGACTAGATAATTACCTTCTAAACTTATTCCACAGAAAATGTGATAGTGGGTTTTTCCATTTTGTAGGAAGGTCCAAGTGGCGTATTCAAAATTCTTAACAGTTCACTAAAAGTAGGTACTTCAGTTGCAAGGTGCAGTTTATTGTGTATACTAGTGTTATGGAAAATTTGGAAGTGCCGTGTAAACGCCGAAAAATTGGTCCTTTAACAGTTAATGAAAAAACATTAATATTTAATTGTTTTAAATCATTTACAGACAAACGTTTATGTGAAAGTGTTGATGAGACCGTTGAGTTAGTTAGCAGTACACTTGGTGTTGGGAAATCTACGATTTACAGAGTTATTAAAGAAGAGAAATGTGGTAGTTTTCAAATGCCACGTAATGCTCCAGGGAAACCAAAATTTCAAATAGAATATCATTTTAAAGAAGGACTTCGACGGAAAGTGCATGAATTCTTCTTTAGACAAGAATTTCCAACATTGGATAAAGTTCTTGTCTCAGTTCGAGATGATAAGGATTACCCAGAAATGAGTCGAAGTACGTTATGGAAACTTTTAAAAGAAATAGGCTTCCGCTGGAAAAAGAATCCCAGAAAGTCTATTTTATTAGAAAGAAGCGATATTGTCATATGGAGAAGACATTTTCTAAGAACCATAAAGGAAATGAGAAACCAAAAAAGAAAAATATTTTATCTTGATGAAACATGGATCAACGAGGGTCATACACCAAATAAATTTTGGCAGGATGAAACTGTTACAAGTCAAAGGCACGCTTTTGTAAATAACTTATCTACTGGTTTAAACCCACCATCAGGAAAGGGACGCAGGCTGATAATAGTACACATTGGCAGTTCAGACGGTTTTGTTGAAGGTGGTTTATTAACTTTTGAATCAACTCGTACCGGTGACTACCATGAAGACATGAACGCTGATGTCTTTCAAGAATGGTTCGAACAAATGATAGATCTTCTTCCTAAGAACTGTGTAATAGTAATGGATAATGCAAGTTATCACTCCAGACTTATAGAAGGACTGCCCACAACCAAGTGGTTAAAAAAAGACTTGCAGAATTGGCTGAGTTCAAAAAATATTACGTACCATCCCGGATCTATAAGAAAGGAACTTTATTCGTTGTGTGCCCTTCATAAAGAAAAATTTAAAAAATACGAAATTGATGAAATTGCCAAAAATCGTGGAATGACAGTACTTAGATCCCCACCATATCATTGTGAATTAAACCCGATTGAACTGGTATGGGCACAGATAAAGAGTGAAGTTTCAAGAAAAAATACCACTTTTAAAATTCATGATGTTAAACAGTTGTTTTTGGAGGCCGTAAATAATGTAAAACCTGAAAACTGGGAAAAGGCAGTAAATCACACTATTAAAGAAGAGGAAAAAATGTGGAAGCTGGACAATATTACTGATAAAATGATCGAGCCAGTTATTATAAATCTTGGTTCTGAAAGTTCATCTTCTGAATCTGATTTGGATTTGTAACAAGTAGCTGTAAGTTTTATATTAATATTTTTATTCATCTATTTAACATACCTTAGACGGTTTTAAAAACTCTTTTTCTCTTTTGTAATTTTTAAAAATTAAAAAAAATGTGAATTTTTTAAAACCCTTTTTAATGTAGGCCAGTCAGTTCTAATATAGTGTGTGATAAAAGAGGTCACTTTTGTTTACATACACATAACACTTTATAACACTGAAATAATTCATTTATTTTTTACAATTATTCAAAGTAATTTTTCAATTAATCTTGAGCACGCCCATGGAGTGGTCGGAGGTACCAGTTAAAATTATGCTAATTACTCTCTCGTTCATAAAAATAAACTATAAATAAAGTAAAATCCCCAATTTTTTATAAATTGTTTAAAAATTGGTATACATAAATAGATTGCCATGGAAAATTTTTGGTAAACTTTTCAGCTTAGCATATTGGCATTATAATTATATCGATTAAAACAAGTTTCAGTATGTGGGTATAAAATCAAGCTTTATTTGTAGAAATAAAACCTAGTTTATTTGGGATTATTTATTTCCAAAGCATTACATAAACCAATATTATTTTTAGAAATAATTGAATAGAATAATTCGTTTTTTTATAAAATCTATTATAAATAAATTATTGTTTATTAACAAAGTATATATTAATCGTAAATATTTATATTTTACAATAAAAAAATACCTGAAATATTAATAAAAAAAAAATTAAAAATTAAAAACATAATTTTTTGAACAAATTAGATGATTTATTTATCAATTTAATTATTTAAATAACACATACTCGTAATATACGCAAAAAGTACATACAACTTTAAAAAAACGTCCAAATCCATAAACAAGAACCAGATTCATACAGTTAGTATCTTTCTCTCCGCACCTACGAGTTTCAAACCTAGCCCATTTTGAGGACCACATTTTTGAAGCTTTGTAGACTATTCCATTAAAATGTAATATTTTTCCAATTTTATCACATTAAAACTGTAAAGCATGTTCTTTCAGATAACCCTAATAAGATCTCTTAGTTGCTATGAAGAAAGCTGCAATCAATTAAAAAAAAAGGGACTAACTTCGTCCCAAATTGTCCAAGGTCAATTTTTTTCTTTTAAATTTGTAAAAAAATGCAGGCTTCTTAAAATGAAACAATAATTTTCTTGCTTCTTCTTCTTTAAGTTCCATCTTTTATCGAAGGTTGGAAATCATCATGGCTATGCGGACTCTGTTGACTGCCGCTCTAAAAAGTTCTGCACTACTGCATTCAAACCATTCCCTTAAGTTCTTAAGCCAGGATATTCTTCGTCTTCCCACATTTCGCTTTCCTCGGATTTTGCCCTGCATAATAAGTTGTAATAATGCGTATTTTTGCCCTCTCATCACATGTCCCAAGTACTCAAGTTTTCGTCTTTTAATAGTTAATATTATTTCCGCCTCATTTCCTATCCTTCTAGTTACTTCCATGTTTGACATTCTTTGAATCCATGATATTCGTAGGATTCTTCTGTAACACCAAAATTCAAAGGCGGCCAACTTATTCAGATGAACTTGTTTTAGTGTCCAAGCTTCCAGACCATAAAGAAGAGTAGAGAACACGTAACATCGAAGCATTCTCAGGCGTAGTTCTAACCTTATATCCCGACAACAAAGAAACTTTTTAAGTTTAATAAATGATGTACGTGCTATTTCAATACGTGTCTTAATTTCTTTGGTTTGGTCTACATCTGATGTTATCCATGTTCCTAAGTATTTATAGTTATTAACATTCTCAATTGCAGTATCTTCAATAGTCAATTGGATATTTGCATGTGCAGATTTAGTCATGATCATGCATTTAGTTTTCTTTAAATTTATCTTCAGTCCGTACTCATGACAGCGTTCATTAAGGCGTTGCATTAGGTTCTGTAAATCATTGTTGTTATCCGTAATTATTACTGTATCGTCTGCAAAACGTAAGTTATTCAAAACTTCTCCATTGATAGATATACCTTCTATTGAGTCTGAGAGCGCTTCTTGAAATACCGCTTCACTGTAGACATTGAAAAGTAGTGGGGACAGCACGCAACCCTGGCGGACTCCTCTCTGTATTTTGATATTTTCGGTGTACTGGCTGTCAACTCTTACCTTGGCAGTTTGATTCCAATATAAATTAGATATAATTTTCAGATCACGACTGTCAATATTTTTGCTTTTTAATATATCTACAAGCTTTTTATGTTGAACTTTATCAAATGCCTTTTCAAAGTCTACAAAACATAAGTACATATCCTGATTCATGTCCATGCATCTCTGAGCCAGCACATTCAAGCCGAACAAAGCATCTCTTGTACTCATACCATTTCTAAAGCCAAATTGTGTGTCACTAATCTCATATTCAAGAGTTTTAACAATTCTGCTGTGAATTATTTTCAAAAATGTTTTAAGTGTGTGACTCATTAAAGCTATTGTTCTGTGGTCTGAGCAAGTTGTTGAACTTGGTTTTTGGGAATTGCTCCAAAGGTTGATTGCAGCCATTGTCTGGGGATTGTGGCAGTCTGATTTTCTTGCGGTCAGTGTTTATTTTAATTGTATATAAGAAAAAATCACCATGTTTTTGCAAAATTATTTTGCAATTTTTAAAATTCTTTTTCTTATCTTTTTTTAATATTGTTGATAGAATAATCCTTCTTCTTTCATAAATTATCCTTAGAATTACTGTAACTTCATTTTCTGTTGAATATATTGTTGAAAATTCAAGAAAATTTCTGAGTTATTTTCTAACTTTTTAAGCAAATAATAAGGATAAAACATTAGAAAAACGCCATTTTGAAGGTTTTTATATGACTTATAATTTGTTTATATGCTCTTAAATTTGTTTCAAATGGTTCATTTTTTACTGATAGATGGAAAAAAGTAAAAATTTACCGGTTTTTGACCTTAATTTGTTAATAATTAATTAAGTCCAAAAAATCGACAGCAGGAAACAGATAGGCTTTTGTTACAGAAGTCCATACTACTTAAAACAATTGCCGTTTGCGTGCCTGTCACAAACGGAGTACTTTTTTTACCTTATTTCCCTGACCTAGTTAGGATCCTTGAACTCCATTCCTTATAGTATTCTGTTTTGCCCTATTATTTTATGGATTACTTTAAAAATTGTCCTCCGTACTTAAGGAGTTTGTTCTATATTATGTCCTCAGCTATTGATTTTCTATTTTTTAATTTCCTTAATGCTTTCTGTTCCTCTCTCTTCTCAAAGTTTATTTCTTCGTTTGTCGTCACTTTTGATGTTGGTGATTCATTATCGTCACCTTTAGCAAATAGGGATCCAAAGTAATCTGGTAATGTTTCCTTCTGAATGTGTCCCGTTTTTATTAGTTCGTTCATCTTTTCTCTTTGTCCTCTGATCATTACACATTTTTCTCTTTGTGTTCCGTAGAAGTCGTATTTCATCAATATTGTTCCGCCCATTTCATTAGGGAATAGAAGCGGGCGAAAATTTATGGATCGAAACAAGTAGGTAGCTGATTTTGAAGAATGGACTTTTGAAAGTCCATAATTTGTACATAAGATTTTTACATCAATAAAAACTAGCTTACAACATCTAAAGTTGGTTTCATTGGCCGTCAGTAAATATTTAAAGATTATATTGAACTAATACGTAATAGGTAAGAAAGAATACTGAGGTTGCAGGATACAAACAAAATTGATGTTGTTTACTGTATTAACATTGCAAAATAAAAACATCCTACGTTTTAATATTTGCAAATATGTCACACGTGTTAACTTATCTCATTTTTCGATAAGCTCATAAATACATATCTAGAACATGATGAGAATAATGCGTAATTATTATAGATACGTATAAATTACTGGCCTATTTTGGACCGATACGATATATTTAAATTATCAACATTTTGATAATAGAAACAAAAAAATGCGGAAGATCAAGGCCACGTGTAGATCCCTAATTACGTACAAAAGATTATAAATATATTTGACATAGATTCATATCAGATTTTAAGTACTATTAAAACTTATATAATATATTACATGAATTAATTGAATACTTGTCATCCCGAGTTGGCATCCCTACCATCCGATTGACCTAGCTACATGTTGCTAATCTATACTGGGGAATTACAAATACAGTCCTCTCTCTCTATAACGATATGCAAGTGACCGAGAATTGTCATCGTTATAAGGAGAGATCGTTATACAGAGAGAGAGACAAAAATCGTTACTGTAACATTAATAATACTGTATTAAATAACCTATTGCAATTTAAAAATTGATTAAAATGGTTATAAATGAATTAACACTGCACATTCTTCTACCTGCAAAACCGATTAAGTACTTTTGCCGCATCCAATTCCTGCTCAGGGGTTGGAGCTGATTCTGGCTCTGCTTCCAATTTTGGGTCACTTTTTTCTTCTTCTTCTTCTACACGAACTGCTTATAGGATGAGAAAGCTCATCAGAAAGTCCAAATATTATAGGTATATTTTTATTAACTTCTTCGAAATCTGTTAGCTCTTTCTGTCCGTAGATGATAGAAACTACAAACTGTCTGGCCCAAACAGATTATGGCAGGTCATCTTCATCCTCAGTCAATCCTTGACCGTTCAGCCATCCTGCGTGTTTGAAGGAATGTTTTATCGTATTGTTCGTCACCTCGTCTCAGGATTTACTAATCATTAGAATGGCGTCAAGAATATTAAGTTTTAGATCGCCATTGTTCTCAACCAATTCCATCAAAAGTCTTCTCCTGTAATGGTTTTTTAAACTATTGATGACAATTTGGTCCATGTGCTGAAGGACACTCGTTGTGTTTGTTGACAGGATTCAAAATTCAACGTTTTGTTCAATTGTCTACAAGCAGAAGAATTTTTTCCCTTTAAGCTCGACATCCCATTTTCTTATTGCTTCTTCAAAAATTTCCGAAGTCATCTACGCACTCTTGTTTACTTTGTAGGTAGTAAGTAGATTTTTGATGTTTTTAAAGCCACATAGGTTTTACGACTTCCCTATCACTAACAATTTTCTCTTCGATGAACATGTTATGTTAGCGGCTACTAAAACCATAATGCGTTCCATAGACAGCTTTCCACCAATGCACTATTCCGATCTAAATTTTTAAATTCTGTTTTGTCTCATTTAAAAAACAATTTAGTCCCATCAGCATTAAAAATGTCATCTGATGCATATTGTGCCTTCAGTCCAGGCAACATCCTAGCTTCTCCACTGATCTGCCCGTAGTTCATCTTGTGCTGCAGCTTCGACTTGCTTGTCCAACCCTCACTTATTCCTGCTGCCGCTCTCCATTTCCGCTTCAAGCTACTTTTTTCTGCTTTACGCTTTTTCGAAAACATGAAGACTGTTCACACACTGAGACACAACTGAAACTGGAAGTGAGAAGTCGTCAATAGAGGACAACATTCCGTAAAATCGTATCACTTATCCCTTGGATAACAATAAGTATTCGGGATGACGCATTCCTTGAGCGCGACACAAAACAACCGCTGAACAGTGGCCTTGTCGCTTGTGACTTAGATAGTCTGGGCTTTAAGTACGATAACACATTTGCCATCGACTATTGAACGCTGAAAAGTGATCGCTATAAAGAGAGAACGATATCGGTATAGAGAAAGAATTAATACATTGTCCTTATGACGAACCAAACAACGTTTACTATTTTCATTGTTATAGAGGAATTATCGCTATATAGGGAATCCTTATAAAGAGAGACTACTGTACTTCGAAACATAAAACTAAAGGCCTGAACAGATCAAAATCACGACGAATCAGACAAGCCTTTAAAAAGACCTGTTTGATAAAGATACTATCTTAGAAAAGTTTAATAGATTTTTGTAATCAGAATGAGGTTTATAGGCAAAAGGCTAATTCTTACATAAATAATATACATATCCGTTTTTTTAGTACCTTTCAGGCACACAAAAAAAGTAATAATCTAAATATTTTTCAACAATAAAAGCTTTTAGCTTTGAAATATAGATCATTTTGCCCTAATAGATTACCGTCGTGTGGTCATGTAACTTTTAGACATGTAGTTCCAGCTATCGTCTGTGGATTAAAGTCACGTTTGAACGTTAGTCTTCTTCTTCTTCTTCTTCTTTAGGTACCGTCTCCTCTAAGGAGGTTGGTAATCATCACAGCTATTTTCACTTTTGAGATTGCAGCTCTGAACAAGTCGACGGAACTGCAATTATACCACTTTCTCAGATTGTTGAGCCAGGAGATGCGTCTTCTTCCAATACTTCGTTTTCCCTGTATTTTCCTGCATTATGGTTTGTAGCAAACATATTTATCCCCTCTCATAACGTGGCCGAGATATTGTAACTTTCTTATCTTAATCGTATTCATGATTTCCATTTCCTTTGTCATCTTTCTGAGGACCTCAACATTTGTTATTTGGTCTACCCAACTTATTTTTAATATTCTTCGGTAGGTCCACATTTCGAATGCTTTAAGTCGATCGCTCACGTCTTTCTTTAAGGTACAGGCCTCCACCCCATACAGCAGCACCGAAAACACATATTATGAACGTAATATTCTTATTTTGAGTTGCAAACTAAGGTCTCTATTGCATAATACTTTTCTCATCTTATTAAATGTTGCTCTAGCTTGTTCAATTCTCATTTTTATTTCTTTCTATTTTCATTAATAATTGTACCAAGATATCTGTATTTTTTTACTTTTTCTATTGGAACCCCTCTTGTTTAAAATGTCTTGTTGTTGTGTTTTGGAAATTGTCATAAATTTTGTTTTATTAGCATTAAGCGTTAGTCCGCTTTCCTCACTAGCATTTACTACATTATCTAAAAGTGTCTGTAGATCTTGTATATTCTCTGCAATTAGTATAGTATCATCGGCATATCTGATATTGTTGATGGGTCTGCCGTTGACTTTTATTCCAATTGTTACATTTTTGAGTGATTTTTTAATTATTTCTTCCGAATATACATTGAACAATAAGGGGAGAGTATGCAACCTTGCCTTACGCCTCTTTTATCTCTACTTCCTCCGAAAGTTCTTTGCCTACTCTGACTTTTGCTGTTTTGTTAAAGTAAAGATGAGTTATTATTCTTAAGTCTTTTTCGTCAATGTGTCTATCTTTAAGTAACTGTATCAGACGGTTGTGTCGGACCTTATCGAGCGCCTTATTGTAATCAACAAAACAAACATAGAGTGGTTGGTTTACATCCATACATCTTTGCATGAGGACGTTAAATCCAAATAATGCCTAAACGTTAGTAAATAGGAATAAAAACAGTAGACGGCAGTGTTTGTTGTGGTAATTCCCAGAGTACTCATATAAGGTTAGTTTAGGCTAATAAACGTGGCTATACTATCTTATAATTTCTAATCGTTCATAGTGTTTTTGTATTTTACAAGTGATTCAATTATTGCACTCAAGTAGGTAGGTGTAATATTATAACAAGTTCAGGATACTTATAATTTTTTTTTAGTAATATGATGCCTATGAAAGGGAAATACAGCGTCTGCAAGCTCTATATTGAGGAAGTTCAGATTGACAATGAGATTTATGATTCTGATAAGTCTATGTCTGATGAGGACATAAAGATATTCAGTAACCACGGTACTGATTCTACGCAAGAGACAGCAGAGGCTGCACAACAGCACGTAGAAGACAGGAATGTTACAGAAGGTGACGGGCGATTATATTACTATGGTAAAGATGAAACTAAATGGCTGAAACATACACCTTCTACAGCAGTCCGTACTAGAAAAAAAATATTGTTCAACATTTACCAAACACTATTGAAAGAAATGCAAGTACAGTAGACTCTCGATTATCCGAGCCTTGGTTATCCGAGCCCCTCGGTTAACCGAGGCAAAATTTTGCCTGGGGTTTACTTTTATAGCCGTACTTGTTGAATCACAATATCGAGTAATAAAAAAAGGGTCGATGGTCACAAGTTATATCGGCAGCTGTTATATGGGCAATCCATTGAAAATTGTGGATTATTGATAAGAAGAGAATTGTGTTTAGGTCAAGCTGATGTCGAGTTGGTATTCTCAGAAATTGGTCACCGCCTTATTTCCAGAAATTTCTGTGTCGTGTTTTGTCTACAACTTCCTGTTACTTTCTATGTTAATCAGTGTGAATTGAACTACCGATTTGTTTGTTGTCGTTCAGATCGTCAAATTATTTGTTTGCTGCCGTTCAGATCGTCAAATTAAGTCAAATTACTGTACGGTGAAATTTTTGCTTTTATGTACTGTTTTGTGTATTTATTCGAGTTTATAAGTTTAAGTTTCATAATTAATTTTTCATAAGTTGATTTTTGTGAGTGTAAGAGAGCATCTTTCTGTGCAATATGAGTGAAAAGCGGAAGAGAGTAGTTGTATCTTTAGAAACAAAAGTGAATGCAATTAAGAGGTTGGACAAGGGTGAATCAATAAAGAAGGTTGCTTCAGATTTAGGTGTCGGAGAAGTAACTGTTGGAGATTGGAAGCGTAAGCGGAATAAAATCGAACAGTGGGTTAACCGAAGTGTGAGTGGTGGTAGTGGATTGGCCCGGAAGACTATGAAGAAAGGGGACTATGAACAAACTTCTGAGGCATTGTTCTTGTGGTTTTCACAAATGAGAGGATTGGGCAGTCCGATAAGTGGTCCAATACTCCAAGCAAAAGCTATCGAATTCCAGAAGAAGTTTATGGATGGAGGAGAAAACTTTTGTGCTAGTGAAGGATGGATTGACTTATGGAAAAAGAAATATGGCATCCGACAATTGAATATTTGTGGCGAAAAACTTTCTGCTGACTCAACTGAAATTGGAACATTTTATTTAAAATTACAAGACATTATCCTTAAAGATGGACTAACTTCAGACCAAATATTTAACTGTGATGAGACAGGCCTTAACTTTAAAATGCTTCCATCGAAAACACTAGCTGCTAAAAATGAAGGAACTGCACCAGGTTACAAAAAAAGCAAAGAGAGAGTCACAATCATGATTTGCAACAATGCTTCTGGTTCATTAAAATTAAAACCTCTTTTAATCGGAAAATCCAGAAATCCAAGAGCATTCAAAAACGTCCAAATAAATTGCTTACCTACAATCTATAGCAACCAACGCAATGCATGGATGGACTGTAACACTTTTAAGGACTGGTTTTTTAATGACTTTGTGCCAGTCATTGATGCCTACCTAATAAACAAAAATCTGCCTCGGAAAGCTTTGTTGTTGTTGGACAACGCACGATCCCACCCAGATGCGAGTGAATTGATTAGTGGTGACATACGAGCTGTGTTCCTTCCACCCAATGTGACGTCTCTCATCCAACCCCTAGACCAAGGCGTTATAGAAGCAATGAAGAGGAATTATCGGCGGAAGCTTCTTCAGGTACTGCTAACTAAGCTGGATGAAGGGCTGACTGTAATTGAGACATTGAAGAAAATCACGGTTAAAGATGTTTGCTATTGGATTGCATCTGCTTGGGACGATGTAAAAGTGTCCACTATTCAGAAGTCGTGGAAAAAATTATTTAAGATAAACAACAAAACACAAGACGTTCAAAATGAAACTGATGACTGTGAAGTTGATTATATAACCAACCTAGCCAATCAATTACCAGTAGAACAACCAATCGGAAACCAAGACATCATCGATTGGATGAATCTAGATGAAGAAATGGAACTGACAGATGATGCAATTGCCAATCTAGTTCTAAACGTCACTCATGAAGAAGATGAAGAAGATACAGATGAGATAACTCAAAAAATTTCTCATTCCGATGGATTGAAGTCCCTTGAAGCAGCCCTCGCATACATCGAGCAACAAGAAGAATCGACACCATTAGACGTGCTCAATTTTCAACGTTGGCGCAACATCGCCGCCTCAAAAAGAGGAATGAAGTTAAAACAAAAATCAATCAAAGACTTTTTTAAACAATAACATTTATAAGGTAAATTGTTTTATCTTTTATACTACTTTTATATTAGTTTTTAATTATTAAAATAAACACATTAATCATTATTTGCGTAGGTACACATTTTTTTATCAGTACATATAACCAATCTATGTTAACCGAGTTTTTTCGGTATCCGAGGTAGTCCCGGTCCCAATTACCTCGGATAATCGCGAGTCTACTGTACTCCTATTGAATTATGGAACCTTTTATTTGGACCTTCATGAAAAATCTCATTCTAAAGGTGTATTTGGTATTGTCACCAACAAATATTTTATCACGTAGTAAGATATTAATAAATATTATTACAAAAATATCCCAATCGAAAAACCAGAAATTGCCATATTGAATTAGATAGTTTTTAGTTATTAACACTTACCAATCGGAAATGCACACATTTTTTAAGCTCGCTTACCTGTAAAAAGAAAAGTGTTTAAACAAAAATTCAAATTCAACTTTATCATAAATTTAAAAAGAAAAATGTAAAACTGTATCGGGTAAAAATATCAGGCCAGTTCTGAGAAAAATCTTTTTTTGATCTATTAGTCGCATTTGAAATTTACATAAAATAAATTAAAAGTAGAAGAAACGCTTCGTAAAATATTCAAAATTATTTAAAATATACCGATTTGTTCCTAATCATTTATCAGTGGCCAAGAACTTTGTGTCATTTTTATGGTTTATTGATAATATCGTCATCAACTTCAAAATTTACACGCCACAATCTCTACCGCAATCTGTAAATTGGATAATTTCGGAATCGCCCATGCGTGATTGTCGCAACATTGACCTCAACATATTAAATCATTATATCAATTTGAAATTAAACGAAAGATAACTCCGATCTCACACGTGCATGCACGCTTAGATGAATTAATAACATGGATTAAACATCACAATGCACTTCATTATATGCCGTTTATAGAGTTGAATTTATAATTATTTTTAAAAGCGGATAAAGGAAAGTAGTTAGGAAGGTTGTTTCAAAAACACAATATGTAATTAACAAATCTGTTAAAAATAAAACATCGGAGAAGGCTAACTGAACATACAAGTAGAAATAATACAACTAATAATAAAATACCCAGAGGGTAGCAGGAATACTTGACATGGAACAAAAACTGATACTTGTCGGTAAGTATAAGATGTACATGTACACCCATGAAAATGGTAGAAACAAGTATACGTCTAGCGCTTGAAATAGACAGCCTCCATCAACATATACAGGTATGAAAAAAAAATTATATGACTAGATATATGGCATTAAGACAACGCAATGAACTGAGAAAAAATATAAATAAAATATGTATAAAATATACAGACTTTTATATCCGAGAAAATAACATGTAACCATATGTCTGTGATAGACCCGTAAGCACTATGGACAGTTTTGTCTGTCCATTGTTGCCGAAAGAAAGTTTATTTTTAGATAGTCTGGAGAAATATTTCAACGATGGTATTACAAGATTTATAAAGCAGGTTCATATCTTAGACTTTTTACGGTTTGCGTATGGGAAATATTTCAACGATGGTATTACAAGATTTAAAAGTAGGTTCATATCTTAGATTAAATTAACAGTGTCTAAATTTCAGGCACGTTTATGCTCATGTTGGTAAATTTGTTGCTTCACATAATCCCATACGAAAAAGTCCAAAGGTGCAAGATCAGGAGAGCGAGGTGGTATTTTTATGGTACCTTTTGGACTAATAACTCTATCTGAAAACGTAATGTTTAAAAAATCTAACACCTCCCGTGCATTGTGAGCTGGACAGCCGTCTTGCTGCAACCAAATTTCATCCATATTAATAGATAATACTCGAACTTGAACTGCTTGAATTATGCGATTTCTCAGGAAATCTAGGTATTTAGGACACAAAATGCCCACAATGAAAAAAGGGCCAATTACGTTGTCACTTAAAATACCAGTTCAGACGTTGACTTTTTGATGGTATTGTGTTTTGTAAGGAACACTTATGTGCCTATTTTCTGTAGAGTACCCTACGGTAACAGATGGATTGTGATGGCCAGTTAAAGAAAAAGACACTCATCTGTACACAAGTGTTTTTTCATGAAATCTTCATCACGATTAGTGCGTTCCATCATGTCCTTACAAAACACCATCCGTCGTTCATAAGCAACAAGGAAAATTCCTTTTTTTGCAATTTGCAGCAATGGTACTTGTTTCTTTTTAAAATATTTCGTACAGTTCTAGCACTAATACCAGATTCTCTTGAAATTAGGGTTCTGTTACAAGGAAAATTGATTTCAGCTAAACTACATATGGCAGTTTCACGCTGTTCCGGTTCTTCATTAATTGCACGAGCTGGTTGATTTTCATCTTCATCACTACGTGCATTTTCTACAATTCTTGACATAACCAGTTTTTTCAAATATTAATAACCAAAATTATATTGTGAATTGTAGATTTTGATGGTACGGAGTCTTCAAATGAAAACGAAAATCTACCGATTATATCGTCGGCACTACTTCCAGTATAATGCCATTTAATAATTTGAATTTTATGTTTACTGGGATGACTTAAAGAACAATTTGTCCCAATAAAACTGATAGGAATGATGTTATTACTTTTGGATAGCCACTCTTCAAATTGCAGTAGTGCCGAAACATTAGAAAACGCTTTCGAAAATGATGTTATTCTGATTTGCCTTTCAAGCCACACCACTCAGTTATTACTACCTCTAGATAGGGCATTTTGTAAATCGCCAAAAGCTTTCTATTACCAGTCGTGTAATTTATATTTAAGAGGAAACCCAGGACGTAGAATAAGCAGACTTCAATCTGGTCGACTCTTCACCATAGCTTGGGAAAAATCAGCAACAGTTCAAAATGCTGTTTCATCATTTAAAACTACTGGTATTGTCCCGTTTGATCCATCCGTAATTCCAGAATAAGCCTATTTGGGTACAAGCAGTACTAATAACAATTCACAAGCAAATTCCGAAAGAGTTTCGGAGCACATTTCCAATCCTTCAGTTGACATAAACAAACCAAAGTGTTCCAGAGATATTACTCCTCTGCCTATAAAAACAGTTATCACAGAAAAGGAAAATTCAGAGGAAGAGACTCCGGGAAAGTTAATAGATATTATTTTGCCTAAACCTGCATTAACTACTGTTGCTTCTGTCAGAAAGAGAAGTAAGCAAGTTGCAACTATATTAACCGATATCGCCAATATTGATAAAAAAATATTTGTAACTAATCGTAAAAAGAAGAAAACTACTACAGTGTCGAAACGTAAAATTAAGAAACCACGCGCTAAAAAACAATACGAAGTATAAAGGTTCTTCCTCCGACGAAGACCAAGGGAACGAATCTATTATTTACGACGATTCTTCCAGAGGCGATGAAGAAGGAGCAACATCTGCGTCAAATTATTGACACTGCATACATGGCAATGGTCATGAAGGTTGTACAAAATACGTAAATTTTTGTGTATATGTGTGAAGAAAAATATGTAAAACTAAATATTAATAGGTAGACTTAAATATTCTCCTAAATATCGTTTTTATTAACCCTTAACCAAAGTGGTGAATTAATTTTACACAAACGACGTGGTAGAGTCCCTGGGACTCCATGTTGTCAAACTGACAATTTGTGTTCTGAATGTTATGTTAGAGTTATTGAAAGTTAAAAAGACATTTAAAGAAAGCATATTTATTATAAAAAGTTGAACAATACAAAATAATACCAACTTATAGGAAAATAAAAATTGAATGAACCGAAAAATCTGCTATCAGCGTTTGCGTCGATAAAAAAACAAATTATTTTATATAAACATTTTTTTTCAAAAACACGTTTTTAAAACTATATTGAATACTAAAATAATATTTTTCATACAAAAAGTTATTCTAAAAAAAATTGTGCAAGTCCTGAAAATTGGCCAGTTGATCACATTTCTTCACGCTTATTTACACATTCACTACACATTTTTTTGCTACATTGCAAACAGATCGGTTGTTTACACTGTATACACAGAAAACTTGTCTTCCTTTTCAATTTTGGGTTACATAAATAGCAGTACTTCCTAGCGTTCCTGGGTAAGGTATCTGTATGATCGTCATTTTCGGTTGGATTTATTCTTAGCACCTTTTGAATGCTGAGTCTTAGTTCTCTTGGAAGACGTTGGTTAATTTCTCGTTCTCGAAGAAGTGGTTCATATAGTTGCTGTGCCAAAATCTTCAGAAACTCTAATCTTGTATATTTTGTTCTGTTGGCACAAGCCTGGTGAATAATATATGCATTTAATGCACTCATATCGATTATTCTAAAAAATATGGCCATCGGCCAGCGCCTGGTTCTTCGACTGCACGAGTATTTTGTGCATTTTTCGTCTACTGAATCTACGCCTGCTTTTGTATTGTTATAAAAGGCATTTATTTCCGGTAACCCAGTTTCGATATCATCTTCTTTCGTGTGATGCAGCGAGGATATTAAAAGCACAGCCCTATTTTTCTTTGGCACTCGAGAGATTATAGTTTTAGTTTTTGTAAATCCGTATAAAGTTGAGTTTACAGATCTTGATCTAGATGGTAGGAACTCTTTAGGAATTTCTCTCTTATTCCTTTTCATAGTGCCAACATATGTTAAATTATTATTTAATAAAACATCTACAAGTTCCACTGATGTGTACCAGTTGTCGCCTGTAACATTTCTATTACTGCCAAAGATCGGCTTGCAAAGGCGAACCACTGCTTGGGAGGGAATAGAGAGTTTTTTTCTTCTGCAGTCAAATCCTCTAATGCATCAGATCCTTTTCCAGAATATATATAAGTGTTGTATACATAGTGGGTGCGAGCATCTGCTAAACATTGAATCTTTATTCCATACTTTTCGGGTCTACTAGGTATACAGGGTGTCCCATAATAAATTGGACATTAGCTAATGGGTGATAGCTGACATCAAAATAAAGCGTTTGAGCTCAAATTGCTTAGGCAAAATGTTGCTAGTTTTCGTTCTACAGGGTGATTCATTAATATTTTTTTATATTATTTTTAGGGATATATTGAAAACTATTCAACCGATTTAAGTAAAATTTGGTATCTTGCTATTATTTAGTATGCTTAATATGAAAATGATATTAGTTTTACCGATGACACTAGGTGGCGCCACCTACTATAACATTGGTTCATTAATGGGGCCATAATTTTTTTTCCCGCCCTGTATAAACATTCTAGGAAAAAAACATGAAATAACATTCAATTCTACACAAAAAAGGTATTCTTGTTTCAAATCAAAAAAGTACACCGTTTTCGAAATAAACGTATTTTTTAGAGACGTGCATAAAATAAAAAAATTTACAAAAACTTATGTAAATTCAAACATTATTCAAAAGGTCTTAAATAAAAGTGAATATTAAATGTATTAGTAGTAGATAATTTTTGCAAACAAAATGCATATGATTGAAACAATTATTTTTATTAAACCTTTGACTCAGTAACAAATTTTAAAAAAAATCAGAAATTAAATTAAACAATGAAGTGAATATAAAACAATTAACAAAGTGAATAATTCAAAACGAAACGAAAAAAAATTACAATAAGTGTTCAAAATGTGCACCATTAGATAAACTACATAATCTAAATCTTTTGTGTAAGTTTTGTCTTATTTTAAATAATGAGTTTCTTTGGGCCCTAATTACGTTAACTCCCTCTACAATATTTTGCCATAACTCTTGACGGTTATTTATTTTTTTTTATAAACAAGTGACTTTAGGTAGCCCCACAAGTGAAAGTCTAGGGGATTTAGTTCGGGACTGCGTGCTGGCCATGGGTATACACTACCTCTACCAATCCACCTTTGAGGATAAATTTCATCTAGATAATTTCTAACTTCTAGGCTATAATGTGGTGGTGCACCATCATGCATGTACCAAGAGTTCCGTCTCAAATTTAGAGGTATGTCTTCTAAAAGAGTTGGTAAATCTTTTCTCAAAAAATTTAGATACGTTACTCCGTCAAGCCTAGTTGGTAATTCGAATGGTCCTACAATACAATCCCCAAATATGCCACACCAGATATTTATGGAAAACTCGTGTTGAAAATGATGTTCTTGAAATGCATGAGGATTTTCTGTCGCGTAGGTATGGCTATTGCGCAGTTAATAACCCTCAGTAAATGTGGCTTCATCGGTAAATAAAATTTTATTATAAAACATTGGATCGTCTAAATGCCGCCCCATCATAAACTGACTAAATCGGAGCCTTGCTGGAAAATCCTGTGGTAGCTTATACCAGTGGCCGCAGAAACAAGCCTTGTACTGGTTTCTGGATCTTCTGCAACACGCACAACAATTTCATCCTCCATATCCGCATCAATTACTCTCGGTCTTCCAGCATTCCTGTTTTTGGGATGAAATGACCCTGTTTCGCCTAATCTGTCGAACAATGATCTAATAATTTTATGGTTTGGTTGCCTTCTATTGGGATAAAGTTCGAAATAGAGTTCAGCTGCTTTACGAGAATAAAAATTTTCCTGGGCATACAAACAGATCATATCGCGCATTTCTACATTAGAAAATTCACTATGACGTGGCATTTTTCCTTTATCTTAAGTGGTTTATAAAAAACTTAATAGCACTTTGACAAATAATGACTCGCACTGCACTTTGACAACTAATAATAAATAAATTCGTACTTACGCCTTGACTTTGCCATTAAGTTCACAGCATACCTAGGTACCTGCTTGTTTTGCGAAAAACAAAATACGTTTATTTCGAAAACGGTGTACTTTTTTGATTTGAAACAAGAATACCTTTTTTGTGTAGAATTGAATGTTATTTCATGTTTTTTTTCCTAGAATGTTTATACAGGGCGGACAAAAAAATTATGGCCCCATTAATGAACCAATGTTACAGTAGGTGGCGCCACCTAGTGTCAATGGTAAAACTAATATCATTTTCTTATTAAGCATACTAAATAATAGCAAGATACCAAATTTCACTTAAATCGGTTGAATAGTTTTCAATATATCCATAAAAATAATATAAAAAAATATTAATGAATCTCCCTGTAGAACGAAAACTAGCAACATTTTTCCTAAGCAATTTGAGCTCAAACGCTTTATTTTGATGTCAGCTATCACCCATTAGCTAATGTCCAATTAATTATGGGACACCCTGTATACATTTTTAAAACCTACATCGCCCTCGAAAACCGACTAGCATTTCATCAACTAAAGTATTAACACCTAGTACATAAGAATTTTGAGAATTTTGGTTAATTATCTTTAAAACGTGGGAAATTGCAGCATCTGGATCAGTTTTAGCTCGATTCGCTCTTTCTTCTCGAGTATCAAATCGTAGGCATATTAGCAGTACAGCAAATCTACGTGCTGAGAATCCCATTCTAAATATTTCTCTCCCTGTACCATCAATATCAAACAGTGCATTGATGTCTTCATGGTTAGGCTTGAAGACTAATGTGAATATCAGAAGGCCCAAAAATCCATTGATCTCTGTCTTATTGGAGTCTCTAAATTCTGTGCGGTTGTGATTTCCGTTCATGTCGCGATATTCCCTCAGTTTGACATTTGTGTAATATACAACAATGATATCAACAACATCTCTAGAAAAAATTTTAAGCCACGCCACCACTGGCTCCATCTGTGTCAAAGATCCTTTGATAGTAGGAACTCAGTAAATTAGAAGCAGGTGTTCTAACATTGCGAGTAGGTTCAACTGATGCCCATTTGTACCTATTTTTTCCATAAAAGTATCGTCTATTTGGATCCACTTCATTCATTGAATCTTCATCAGACTCCTGACTTTCGTCTGATTGGCCATCGTTAGTATCGCTAGCATAAATTCGCTCTCAGACTATGGTCACTCAAAATTGTTCTTCGTGTTTACTGTTTGGCGTGTCGTCACCACCTTGGTCGGAAAAATCACTATCGGCCTCTTCGTGCCATCACCCAACAATTTCTTCAAATTAGCATCGTCTGGATACACACTTTTTTACTTTTAGAAACCGACATTGAAATAAAAACTACGTTGTAGAGTTCCTCGGACTCTAATGTGTTCCATTCGATAACTTCTACGCAACTGATCGCGATTTCGCATACCCTATATAATAATTTATATTATATATAATATTTTCTACAATTCTATAATTTTAATTAAAGTTATTGTGCCTTGTTCCCAAAAAAATAAAATATTGAATATAAAATGTGCCATAAAAAAATAGTTTCAGAAAAATATTGGCAGACTTTGAACAGTGTTTTCTATATCTAATAATTATAAATGCAGCAATTTTAAGCTGGAATGAGTACGATTGCCAAAGTTCAATGACAGAACTGGTCGAACCTTGCTAAAAGAGACCGTTGCTCCTTAACCGTATAAGTAAAAAATACGACGCAAAAATATAAAAATACCTGATGTTAGATAAAAAAAAATGTAAGGTGCTTGACTTTTAAAAGCATTGATAAAAACTACTAAAAGGTGTTGTTGGAAGAAAATATATTTTGCGAAATGGGAATAAAAAATTATCATAGTATTATCGTATTGATGATAAGCTAATATACCTTATTAATTAGATGTAATCACCTAAAAATTAAGTCATGAAAGACACTGGATAAAATATAAAAAATAAAATGGAACGACCGATTTTATTAACCAAATAATGGGAGTGGCAATGAGAAGACAGTTGAGCCGTTATTGAAATCGTTCTAATAGAAAAATGTAAAAACACGCCCTACAATTAGCAGAAAAAAGGTATTGTGTTGGATCCGTTGCGTGATGAACTTAAAAATATCTTAAACTTCAGAATAAACAAAGGAATGATGAGTGCTCGAATACCAATAACTAAAAAAATGTTGCAATCTAAAGAACTACCAACACAATAACTGTGAACGTAATAAAAAAAAGATATAGCATAGCCGGATAAAAATGTCAAAATTGCCAGGGGAAACTTGACCCCAAATTTTGGGGTAGGTATTGTTTGGCATTACAAAAGATGAAGATTTACCAAATGTTAGCACACAATATTGATACATAACTTCAAAATTCCATAAAACGTCAAAAATCGTTTCTTGGCCATAACTCACTCAATTTTTTACCAAAATAAATTCTTGACACAAACTTGACTTCAAGATCACGGTAAAAAAACCCCTGGTTGGTTAGTTTTTTCTATTTTTTGCTACACACTACGCATTAAAACAAAATTCAACAAGTTAAATTAATAAAAAAATGACGTTTATTACTTTCTAATTATAATAATTATTCAGTGTGAAAGTTGTAGAAACAATTTCTATCTTTGTTTAAGTAAAGAAAAACATTACACTTCTCACATTTTATGAAGCTTTTTGAACCACAGGAGTATTTGCATCTTTGCTTTTCACTACACCATAATGGAAGATGACCATATCCATCTGGTCGTACATCTTGCATTGGAATATCGGTTGCTGGACCCCTTCTTTTTTTGTTTTGTAAATTTTCCATATTTCCTCACAAACTACCCCTTTTTGTAGTGTAAAGCCAGCTTTATGAACTTTGCATACACACTCTGCTACTGCCATCTTGAAATCTGCCAGAGCTAAATTATTATGCTCATTAAAAAAATCCACAAGGAAAACAATTCCTGTAGCTGTCTGTACACCACGTATCACAAAAAAGAGGTTAGTCTTCGTAAGTGGGTATATTTATTTAAAAACCCTTAAAAGGGCTACATCAAAAAAACAAACGTTTTCGGACTAAACAGTCCATCATCAGGTTTAAAATCGCTAGGTTAAAATGCCTGAGCCACCAAAATACATGGGTAAAAACCCTTTAAATTACATATAGTTATAAAAGATTATACATCTTGTTGTTAAAAAACTGTGATGTTCAGTATTAAATTAAATATGACTTCAGGTAACATACATTGTAAAAATTGAGTTCCAGAGCCGGGGAGTAAACCCTCTACGCACGGAGAACAGATGGAAACTCTGGAAAGAGTTTATAACCTAAATATATAATGTTGATATGTCAGTGTTCGTGATTTCCTGTTTCATGCCACTTCAAAGTTTGTTTTCACGACAAGGAACCTGCAAAAAAAAGTATAACGGCCGGTCGTGATAACGAAAAATTTAACCATGAAAAAGTTGCGAAAAATAAGGAAAATTAGATTTTCAAAAAACGAACCCAGTTCAGCCCCAAAGTTTCTTTTTTTTTTGCTTATCTCAAATGACATTTTGAGTACACAAAAAGGCATAAGGGATAAAATCGTGGTTGAACTTCGTATTAAAATCCGACGATCTAATTTCCTATGCGTAAATTTGTTCAAATTTAAATACGCACTATTAACTTCTGTAGATGTCGAAAGATGTTTGAAAAACATGTTGTTGCTCATTGTTTTTAGGCTGATGGCCAAGAAGTAATGGAAAATATATGAAATTGTAAAACATAATAAAGGTATGACGTATACAATTAACTTTCTTACTAATGTTTACCAAATAAAAAAAATAGAGGGTGATCAACTTTTGTGACGATATCAGTTATATTGTTATTATAGAAAATACCAAAACCAGTTATTTACAATAATAGAAGGTAGCTGTAAGCTTCACATTTTAAAATTAGTTACTAATCTACAGGGTCTTTCATAACACTGTACCGTATCAAAGAAAGGTTTTTTTAACGAAACTCTCTGCGTTTTATTATAAATTTAAAATCTGCTTCACTTCCTCGTTACAAGAATACGAGGTTTGTCTTTTTAGTTTTCTATATAGCCCCTTAGAGGCGGCCACCAATAAAACTTTTCAACAAAAATGCAACCTCAATCTTTTGTTGACATAAATCGAGAGTTTTATTGCGATACAACAAATCGTGTAGATACAGTGAGTTTTTGAAATTAGCCTAGTCGGTCGAAAAATTGATCTTAGCCGAGAACATTTTCGAGCAATAACTTTTTACAAGTTTATCGCAGAGGGAGAGGATTATCCAAACAGCAACGTCTCGTTGAAATGGTTTCTGTGGTACACTCAAAACAGCAGGTCAGGTACACTCAAAACAGCAGTCACACAGTAAAATATTGAAGCTAATTAAGAATGACCGCCGTGTAACATACCAGGAGATAGAGGCATCTTTGGTAATTTCAAAGAGCTCAATCTAAAAGATCATACATGGAGAACTGTGTGTTACTAGGTTTCCCCTTGGATCCCTCGTTTGCCGACAGGAGAGCAAAAAGCGGTTCAAGTCAATTGGTTTCAAAAAACATTGGACCGGTTCAACAAAGGAAGCTCAAACAATGTTTATAGTCAAATGAAATCGTAGGCTTCCATGGCCATAGAGTCAGAATTATAGTTTATTCGTCTTTCCCGGGTTTGGACCGTGTCAATAGAAATAATACACAAAGATATTCAACAACATACAACTCTAGAGAAATACCAAAAGAATGGTTGAAATCTGAGTTTATTGCACTTCCAAAAAAACCAGGAGCCAAAAAATGCGAAGATTACCGTACTATAAGCCTCATGAGTCATCTCCTAAAATTGTTCATATAGATAATTCATAAGAGAATCTACAAGCTGTGTGAAAGTCAAATTTCCCCCAACCAGTTCGGGTTCACAAATGCTGTTGGTACTAGAGAGGCTTTGTTCTCAGTACAAGTCTTATTCCAGAGATGCAGAGACGTCAACTACGACGTATACGCATGTTTGGTTGATTACGAGAAAGCGTTTGATCGAGTACAGCACGCCAAGATGATGCAAATACTAAAAGAAGCAGTAATTAACAACCAAGATCTGAAAATAATTAGAAATCTTTACTGGAATCAGACAGGAAATTAGACAGAGATGAACAAACAAAAGGAGGTCGTATTGAGTGTTAAAATGAGAAACTACAATATCTGGGACATATTACACGTGGGAATAAATATCAACTGTTACAACTAATTATGCAAGGAAAGATTGAAGGTAGGCGCAGCATAGGTAGGAGAAGAATGTCATGGTTGAGAAACCTCAGGGAGTGGTTTGCTTGCACTTCCATACAATTGTTCCGAGCGGCAGCCTCCAGGGTCAAAATTGCCATGATGATAGCCAACCTTCGTAGCGGAGATGGCACGTGAAGAAGAAGAAGACTGGAATCAGACAGCAAATCTCAGAGTTGAAGGTGATCACTGCCTATGTGAAAATCATGCGTGGAGTGAGGCAATGCTGTATTTTGTCTCCTCTAATCTTCAATCTATACTCTGAAAGAATATTTATCGAAGCTTTGCACGAAACTGAAAAAGGTATTCTACTAAATGGTTACCGGCTAAACAACATCAATATGCAGATGACACCATAGTATTTGCGGACAACTTAAAAGACCTACAAGTTCTTATGAACAAAATCACGTATTACAGTCAACAATATGGACTCAATATAAACGTTAAGAAGACAAAGCTTATGATAATTAGCAAGAAAAGGATAACAGAAGGTTAACTCTACGTCAACCAATCCCCTGTAGAAAGAGTGACGCACTACAACTACCTCGGCACCATAATAAATGAAGAATGGACCAACAACCAGGAGATTAGAGCACGCATCGGAAAAGCTAGATCCACCTTCAATCGGATGGGGCCTTCTTCAAGAGTCACAATCTCTCTCTTGATACAAAAGTAATAATTCAGCGATGCTACGTCTTCTCTGTCCTTTGTTATGGTGTTGAATCGTGGACCTCGAACAAAGATATGTTCGCTCGTTAACACTGAAAATAATACTACAACAGAGATAAACCGCAGAATTTGCACGGCCAACAGATGCTATTTTGGGCTTAGTGCCCTTGTTTAATCAACAATTATAACGAAAAATGCAAGGTAAAACTCAACAA
The DNA here is from genome assembly GCA_918026665.1 of Diabrotica balteata. NCBI lineage: Eukaryota > Metazoa > Arthropoda > Insecta > Coleoptera > Chrysomelidae > Diabrotica > Diabrotica balteata. Next base: position 29,800,435 of record OU898281.1, on the reverse strand, counting down.
AACCATAATACGCCCAGTCTTAACATATGGTTCAGAGATCTGGACTTTAGAATAACGTAACGAAAACATAGAGGATGTAGAGGATGATACAGATTATATAGGTGATCTACAATGAAGTGTAGTAACTTCAAACTTAGTTTTTCCGCTGCCTTCCAGCATTTTGGGAAGTATTTAAGTCTAATCGACGCATGTAAATAAATTTGATAGCTTAACTATTGCTTTTCTATGCAACTTTTTCAAGATTTTTCCTGTTATGAGGTCATAACCCTGTGCCTTGTTTGCTGTGTATTAGTATTTTAGTTTTATAGTATAGAGGTCTTTATAAAACTCTCTGGTTATTTTCATAATGTTTTGTTTATCTGTTGTTGCCTTTCCGTCTTTATCTCTCAGCTTGTATATTTCTTTTTTACTTTGTGTGATTTTCTTTTGATTATCTTTAAACCTTTGTTCTCTTCTATTGTTTAGTAATTACATTAGTATTATATCTTCTTACATCTTTTCTAATTTCCGCTGAAATTCTTTTATTTAGTTTTTTATATTCTTCTTTGTTTCCCTTTTCGTTCTCGCTTAGGTTTTGTCGTATTTCCATGAGAGCTTTTGTATTTTTGCTAATCTTTTCACTTCCGGTATCATTTTTCTTGCAAAATTTGAGTTGTGCGTTTCTAACGGAGTCTGTTATTAATTTATTGTGATCGTCGATACTTAGAGGTTTGGGATTATTACTCTCTAAAGTTTCGGCTATATTTTTTACGTATGCTCCTGGATGATTTGGTGAATTCCAACTATGCGTTTGCAACTGTTTATCATCTTTGCTCTTTCTTTTTGTAGATTTATCGTTACTCTAGCTCTTACTGGTCTGTAGTCACTTCCTACTGATAGTTTATTGAGTACAGTGACATCTTGAATAATTTTCTTTTTGTCTGTTATTATATAATCATATTCGCTCTTAGTTCTTCCGTCTGGACTAGCCCACATCCATTTTCTATTCTGTTTCTTCTTAAAAAAGGTGTTCATTGCATACAGTTTGTGTTGCAGTAGAAAGTTGGATAAGTTGGAAAGGATCTGGTTACCCATATTAAAAGAGGAAGTTAACAAAACAAAAATACCACTATTAGTAAGTCAGTAACATATCGAGGATACATCATTTATGTTTTTTAAATAACATACGTATAAAATCTGAATTTGGTGTTTATTAAGAGTAAACTAAATGTAAGACCAAATATTTACAATGTCGGGATAGTATTATGAGGTTTTTTCCTGTTTTTTTTTAATGATTTACTATGGAATCACTAACAGGAGAATTTTACTGTCATCACGGAACATGGCTGTCTTTTTAAAGACGAATCACATGCTACGATTTTTTCTGACGGATATTTCCGGATAAAGTTACAGTTAATTTCATGTAACCGAATGAACTATCTTATAAAAAAGTCGTCCCAGGAACGTAAGTCTACTTTAAAATATATGTCTGAATTGTCAATATAAATATGTCAGATAAAATTAAATTATTAGAAGAATTTTTCACCAAGTAACAAAAACAAAATTTGTTTAATTTATTAGTGTTTGTATTTTGGTGACGATTTCCGAAGTGGAAATTGAAATGTCAATAAACTTATTTAAAACTTAAATTGTGGCTTATTCCCATTCAAATAGTAATTAATAAAATTTAACGAATACGACATAAAAACAGGGACAACCAATCACAAGATGACATACTATTCTAAAAAAATAGAAAGAACTAATCTAAATTTAAAAACACTGCATGATAAGGATGCTTTGTTTATACCAAGGGTACCAAGATATTACTTCCGCCATGGCGAAAAATTTAACATACCTATATAATGGTTATTCCTATAGGGCAATTTTTTAAGATCTGTGTTATGCATACATTTGTTTTAATTATAGAAACATACGCCGTTTGTTTTAAATAAATTTCCTTATGAGCTAAATAAAGAAATTAAAAATCACAAATACATACAGTTCTAGCTAATTTCACGGTATTAAAAGAAAAGTAGGCAATTATTCATTTTTTATAGATAATGTACTGGCGATAAAAAAGATTTATTTATACTGTTTGTTAACAGGCTTATGGGTCAACAGACCGTTATTATACATTTTAGTGGTGATTGAGTTAATTTGTGCTTGACCTTAAAGATTCACTTCACGTGCATAATTTAAAGCAGTGGAAAACAATTAAAATACAGCCAGTTTAATCACTTAATATTTTATGAAACATACAAATTAAGTGATTACATGGTAATCTGTTAACCGAGTATGTAATTATTGGTAATACATAAATTTGAGCTAAAGACTTATAGTTTACAAAACGATTCTAAGGAAGAGCTTAATAGACCAGGGAGGATCTGTGAAAAAACTTCTACATCTAGGGATGGAGGTGACATTCTGACTTTTACAGAAAAAGTTGTTTAACCCTTTCAGGCTTAGTGGCTCCACGGTGGAACCACCTTTAAACAAATTTTTCCTACTGCCCGAGTAATCGTAAGCTGGGACCACCAGACAGAATGCGATGTAGACGTCGGTCGTGTATTTTACTTCCCACGTGATAACACAATTCCAGGAGCAGTTGTGCACATTTTACATAATACATTTGGCGGTTATAAACAAACATTCTTCTACTGATAAAAGGTATGTATTATGTTAATTTGTTGATAAATAGATGTATTTATGTATTGCCGTATTGAGTCTTTATGAACTACGTAGATAACTAAGTGAATTTTGATATTTTGATTGGTGGTTCCAATAGGTGCCACTAGGCCGATCAGTAACTAATAGGTATGTTTTGTTACAGAATTTCAAAATAAAAAGACGTCTTGATTTGAGTCAATTAACAAGTCATGACGCTTACGATTTACTAGCAGATATACCATAGGAGGGATCTGATGTATCCGATTTTGATGAGAACGAGGATGCAGATTTCGACATGACTTTGGAGTCAGCTGTTTTAGATGAACAAATCGATATTTCGGACAATGAAGATGTTGCGCATGACAGTGACTGTGGTAAAGACGAGGTATCAGTTGCTATTCTTGATGAGTTAAAATAGACCACCAACCCAAATAATGCCGCTCAACTCCGTCCTTTCTCAGAAAACGCTGGACCAAATGTTCCTGATACTATAGAGACTTATCTTGATTTCTTCCTCCATTTGTTTAGTGAGAACCTGTTAAATACGCTTATTTCCCAAACTCATTTATATGTAGTCCAAGAAAATAACAAAAACAACACTCCCACAATACTAGAAGAAATAAGGTGTTTTTTGGAAATAAACATTTTGATGGGTGTGAAAAAGTTTCCCGGTTATAGAGATTTTTAGTCTGCAAATTTTGTTATCAGGGATCAGTTTATTTCTTCATGTATGTCGCGTGACAGATTTGGATGGTTGCTTACTCATCTTTATATAAATGACAATTCATTACAACCTAAGAAAGGTAATGGCAACTACGATAAACTCTACAAAGTGCGGCCATTGCTAGAGGAACTTTCAACCACTTATAAAAGCTCATTTTATTCCAGCAGGCAACAATCAATAGACGAATCGATGATAAGGTTCAAGGGACGAAGTAGTTTACGCCAATATATGCCGATGAAGCCCATAAAAAGGGGATATAAGGTATGGGTACGTGCTGATCAGTCAGGATATGTTTTACAATTCCAAATATACACCGGAAAAGTAAACGATGTAAGGGAACAACAGCTCGGGCAAGAGTAATAAAAGATCTTACAAGAGATTTAGTTGGAAAAGATTATGAAGTTTATTTCGATAACTATTTCAATTCTGTTGCATTACAACGCGACTTGATAAAAGACAATATCTACGCATGTGGAACAACTCGAAAAGATAGAAAAGGTTTTCCAACTAAACTTTAAACAAATAAAAAAATTAAAAAGGGTGACTTTTAGCAGATCAGTAGGAGTGTCACGCAGAGAGAGAATACGTAATGATGAGATAAGACAGCGAATGGGGGTTGACGGCTCTCTAACAACAGACATAGAAAGAAAACAGCGGATATGGTACGGACACGTCCAGAGGATGGATAACTCAAGACTCCCAAAAATAATTATGCAATGGGTACCACCAAACCGCAGAAAGAGAGGAAGACCCAAGAAATCTTGGAGAGAGGGAGTAACGAAGGCGATAAGCGCAAGAGTTCTTAGAGAGGGCCAATGAGATGATAGAGTGTCATGGAAATTAGGCATCGGACAACGTTGCAAGACGTTTTAAAACCGATTTATATCCATAGTCTATTCAAGTAAATAGTTTCAGGAGAATATTAGTAAAATATATATCTACACTTCCATAATTTTAATTTTAAAACAGTAGCTAAAATTGAAATAATTTTCATAGTTGAAATCAGAACTAATAAATATTTGTAACTTGTTAGACTAGCTAGGTCGATACCATGTATAAATAACAAAAAAAATTGTTTATACATTAAGTAAAATAACAGACACATTTTAATTGCGCTGAGTATAAAAATAAATTCATTATGTATATTTAAAAGTTAAGAATATTATAAATTATTTTAAAAATAAACAATTTAAGTCTAAATAGGTAACCATTAACAAAATGATTACTCGTCAGGATAAGCAGTTCATACATGAATAAAATCTCAAGCTATATCATTTATCCTTTTTTATTTTCCATATATAAAAAGTGAAAACTTATGACATCTTCAACGAGTGGCTGAATGAAAATTATTTTACACTTTCTGAAAACAAAACAGAGGTGTGTCTATTTAGCCGAAAACGAAACATTGAACAGGATCATGTAAAACTGGGACCTTATAATTTCCAAATAAAAAATGTTGTGAGATACTTAGGATTATATCTAGATCGGAAACTGTTATGGAAAGATTGTATCCATCAAATAACAAAAAAGTCTGAAAATGCTATTAACATACTGAGAGCCTTTTGTTATACAAAATGGGGGGCTGACCCAAATATCGCCTTGTTATTTTATAGGACCATGATAAGATCAATCCTGGATTATGGTAGTCATTTGTATGGATCAGCGGCACAAATTCATTTAGACAAAATAGAAACCCAAAAAAACAAAAGTCTAAAAATATGTCTTGGATATCTCAAGTCAACCCCAATAAATATTATGGAACTAGAAGCTGTAGAACCACCATTACAACTAAGAAGGCAACTAATTAGTAACAAGTTTATCACAAAAGCATTTGCTAAATCCGCAAGTTATATAATTCCTATCCATAAACTGTCAATTTCAGTACTCACACAGTCTTATTGGCTAAAAAAGAAAACTCCGCTAATTTATGAAAGTTATACCACGCTTTCCCAATTCAGGTCGGTACTGTACACATCAAAAACCCAACCAATATTTTCAGAACATCCGCATATCCTGTTTTCTAAAAAAATTAAGACGTTTCAGATTGACAAAAACGACCACTTCCTCGAAACGGTTAATCAACGATGGCCTGACTATTATCAGATTTACACCGATGGATCAAAACAAATTCGTACAGGTGCCACTTTTTACGATCACACCTCAAAATATATAAGAGTTCAGATTACCAGATGAGGCAACGATATATACAGCAGAAATGTTTGCAATAAGTGAAGCTCTAAAATATATACTTAGGACGTATAGACTCAAAAGTATTATATTTACAGATTGCAAAAGTGTCATAGAGAGACTAAAAAATATAATATTGTTCTGAAGCTATTTTCTTGTGGCATTTTAAATTAATTACTATTTAACTGGGAATAAGTCACAATTAAAGATAAAAATATGTTTATTGACGTTTCAATTTCCACTTCGGAAATGAATTGGAAATTGAAACGTCAATAAACGTATTTTTATCTTTAATTGTGACTTATTCCCAGTTAAATAGTAATTAATTTAAAATGCCACAAGAAAATAGCTTCAGAACAATATTAAGAAACCGTTATGGGCCCAGCGTTATTCAAAATTTTCGGAGATTGGAAATTCTATACAAGAAACTGGCACATTGTCAAAATTCAATTAAATTTTTACGAAGATGTAGAGACAACAACCTAATACCAAAGGGCTTGAAGTTACGTCCAGCATATTCAAGCAGAAGGTTGGAAAACATTCTACATAGAGCCAGTTTGTCCATGATCCGAGAAAGATTACAATATCATAGATCGAATTTATTTTTTGTTGAACAAGATATTGTAAGTATTGAAGATTTGCTTTTCAATGTGATATCAAATTCTGATTTTGATCAAATTATTTTTAGTTTACATATAGTATATGAAAATTCATATAGAAAACAAAGAAAGATTTCCGAAGTGGAAATTGAAACGTCAATAAACGTATTTTTATCTTTAATTGTGGCTTATTCCCAGTTAAATAGTAATTAATTTAAAAAATATAAGTGCGGCCAAGAACTTAAGTCATCTAGAAGTAGAAATACTACAGACCAATCACGAAATACTTAGCTCGCAACGGGAGGTGCTAATAGTTTGGATCAAAGGCACTCGGGTATTGAAGGAAACGAAATTGCTGATAAGTTTGCAAAATCCGCCTCAGACTTACACAGAGATTCTATTAACCAGTGTATTCCATATACAGATTTGAATTCCACACTTAAAGTTCAACTTAAGACTAAATGGCAAGAACTATATGACAGCAAACAAATAGGATTAAATTATAAATCATGTCAAGTCCAAATCCCAATAATAAGATGGTTCCACAACCAAAAGAACAGGAACTTTATTATTACTTTAAACAGAATAAGAGCAAGTCATGCAATGTCACCAAGCTATAAATGTAAAATTGGTTTAATTGATGATTCCTCATGTTTATGTGGTGAACTTGGAGACTTAACACACATTCTACTTGGTTGTTCATTAAATAGTCAAAGCACAGATAAATTTTATTATGAAGTTATTAATAACATTTGCTTACCCTTCTTCGTGTGCCTTGTCCGTTTAGAACGTTGGCAATCAACATAACTATTCTGACTTTGTTTACGGCAGATCTGAATAGTTCAGCAGATGACAATCCGAACCATTGCCGCAAGTTTTGGAGCCACGAGTGTCTTCTCCTCCCTGGACCCCTTCTGCTGTCTATTTTCCCTTGAACGATCAGCTGTAGTACTCTATATTTATTATGTCTCATAACGTGACCCAAGTATTCCAACTTTCTTTTCTTTATACTTATTCCTACCTCTCTCTCTCTCTCTTTACCTATCCGGCGTAGTACCTCTTCGTTGGTCACGTGCTCAGTCCAGGATATACGTAATATACGTCGGTAAGCCCACATTTCGAAGGCCTATACTTTTTTCATCAATGTTGCGGTCATTGTCCACGCCTCCATTCCATATAACAAAACCGGGAATACATAACATTTCAGAAGTCGAATTTTGAGAGGTAGGGTGAGGCTTTTAGAGGTGAAAATTTGCTTCATGCTAGTGAACGATGCTCTTGCCTTTTCTACTCTTATACGTATTTCCTTCGCTTGATCCCAATTTCAGTTAACTGTTGTTCCCAAGTAGATGTACGAATCCACGTGTTCAATTCTTTCATTGTCTAATATCAGTTGCTGTGGTGGTTGTTGGGTTTTGCTTACCATCCATTTGGTTTTTGTGATATTTAGTCTGAGTCCGTATTCTGCACTTGTTTTTTGTATCTTACTCATTAGGCAACTCAGTTCCTCCATGCTACTTGCTAGAATCACAGTGTCATCAGCATACTGACACTTCAAAAAACGCAAAAAAAAACAGTATTAAACTGTGAGGTTTTCTATATTAGAAAAATACTTCGTATGTTTAGAATTTCTGTTACTTGATAAAACTGGTAAAGAATCTTTATAATTTGCATAAACCTTAATAAACTTTACCTTAATAAACACTGTAGTCGGTGTAAATACAATTTAGCAGACTATACCGAGGGTAAACAAAACACAATAAACATCTAAGGTAGCAAGGTCAAGGTCGTTTTGTTTAAAAAGCTGGCTGAAACGCAGTTGGTCTATAAGCCGTAAAATGTTATTTTCGCATTTGTTTGTTATTATTCATAAACAACCTATTTTTGCGTTAAATATTTCCCGTGATAGGTCACTAGTCGCGAAGAAATGTATGCGTCATAAGTAAATATCTTATACCTTGAATAATGCAAATATTAAGGTGTTGTTTTATAAGTTATCCAAATACATTGACATCTTTTAATTTTCTGTTAATGAATGTTCAATGGAAGTGAGATTAAAGTTTACTCTTGCTTGCCTATTTCTTGGACCTTTTACAAGAGAATCTATGGAATATTATGACTATAGAATCTGAAGATTATGACTTATACTCCTTAACGTAGAAATGCAGTCATGTATGCACAAAAGAAATAAGATTGGCGATATCTAATTCGATACTATAAGTGCTCTTCGCACTGCAGACTGACTCGGTCTATCTTTTTCACAATAACTAAAACAACACAGCGCTAGAAAATGCTCATAATATCGATTAATTAGCCTAATAAGCTACACTCTTAAGATTTTCCTAAGAATACTCCACAACAGAGGAGGAAGGAGTATAGGAAGAAGGAGAGTGTGATAGTTGAAGAATTTAAGGGACTGGTTTAAATCCAGTTCTATAGAAGTCTTCAGAGTAGCAGTAGATAAAGTAAAGATAGTGATGATGATATCCAACCTGGAGACAACTATATCGACGAAATCTCCATACAACAATGAGTCAGACAAGGTTGCATTTTGTCCCCAACTTTGTTCAATGTTTACTCGGAAGAGTTATGTGAAAAAGTACCTGAAAGACAGCCATATGGAATAAAAATTAACGGGAAACTACACTTGCGAGTAAAAGAAGTTATATTTCTTCACAACGCTGTTTGGCAGTGTATATCCACATATAATATAAAATTAAAGGTAAAATATCTGAACAGAAGTAATTTTTATTGCAATGACACCGATATTTATAAAGTTAGTAAGTAAAGAACAAAGATAACTTAATATTGTATGTGAGAAAACATGTTATGAATGAAAGTCATTGTCATGTAATGAATATAAAAGTAAATTAACATCAAAAAATCAAAACGAATACAGAGTATTTACTCCTCTGAGTTGTATTACACTTTCTATGCGATCTCTTAAGGTCTTTATTAAGTTTCTACTGATTCCTAAGGAAGCGCTTCCCACTCTTCATCTAATGCAGTTTTTAGCTCCGCCACATTTCGCTGGTGCTGAATTACAGACCCAAACCGTGAGTTTAAGTTCTTCCCATAGGTGTTCGATGGGATTCATATCCGGACTCAATGGAAGCCAGTCCATTGTTGTTATATTGGTGTTCGTCAGGTAATCTTTCGTAATCCGCGCTGTGTGACATCGAGCGTTATCATGCATTACCATGAAGCAGTCGCCTATGTAGCAGGCGTAAGGAACAACATGGTCTTAAAGAATATCCGTAATGTACCGATTCGCTGTCAAACCCCTTCCGCGACCACCACCGGGCACGAACACAAGCTCTGTTTTTCCTTCTAAAGATATACCACCTCAAAACATACACGAACCACCTCCATAGCTCACTGTTTCAATACTGCAGCACTGAGCAAATCGTTTTCCGGGCCTCCGATAGCCTTCAACTCCGCGCATAAACACACAAACACTCTAAATTTATCATTCATACATATTATTTACTTATTATTTACCCACACACGCACTTCACCAAGCACACAAACTCAAACCAATAAACATACAAACATCAAAATAAGAAACAAACCAACAACACACAACAAATAACTATACAATACCCACACACACCAAACACATCTACCCCGAGCACCCTATACACTCCTTAAGAATCGCAATTCAAATCACAAGGACAGGGCGAGATTGGTTTTCTGTGATTTCCCAATCTCATTGCACAACGATCCTGATCCTAGATGAGGACATAGCCACAGCTATCCTCCACGCGTTTACACCGAACAAACCAAAAGGCCAATAATTTGAAAAGGCTCCTTATCCAACCGGCATCCAAAGGTAAAAAATCCTTCTGACACTACTACTTTGTAGCCACCCCATAAGCCCGAGGAGAGCGATAATACACAGATTGATGTTTCCCAATTCACACATCCCATCTTTGAAGAGCCACCATAGCCTAAACAAGGTGAAAACATGGTCAACAAACAAATAACTCAAAAAGTAAGTATTTATCGAAAAAATGCTCCTACCAGAAATATAGCTATAAAAAAACAAAAGAAAGTACAACTATTCTAATTTTTTCGCAAGAGGTGGTTTTTATAAGGGTAGACATTATGTACAGCGCATGTACAGCGCATTATGTACAGCCTACAGCGCATGACAAAAGAAAAAGAAGTGCTTAATTTAATTAAACAACGTAAGCTTGAGTACCTCGGCCACGTGATGCGGAACGAAGAAAAATATCGAATTCTTCAACTCGTTATGCAGGGTAAAGTATTTGGCAGAAGAGGACCGGGACGCCGTCGTATCTCGTGGTTGAAAAATCTCCGACAATGGTTTGGGATGACCTCAGCGGAGCTGTTTCGCAGAGCAGTCAACAAAACCATGATAGCCTTGATGATCGCCAACATCCGGACCGGATAAGGCACTGAAGAAGAAGAAGACATTATGTGGTAAAAAAATTAAAGCAGTAAAGAAAACTAAATTTAATGTCACTGTCATCATCATCATCCTCCAGCCTTCATTTATTTATCGCGTCCACTGCTGGACATAGGCTTCCCTTAAACTCCTCTATTCTTTGTGATTTTACGCCTGATGTCATCAGCTCAACGTGTAAGTGGTCTTCCTCTACTACGTTTGTCTGCTCTTGGCGTCTAATGTGTAATTTTGCTCGTCCATCGTGAGTCATGCATTCTCGCTACATGGCCTGCCCAATTCCATTTAAGTTCCGCTATGCATTCCACAACATCAGCAATACTCGTCCTTCTACGTCACTGTATAATTAAATAATTCCAAATTGCTTACATTTACAATTATATGATTTTTTTTTCTATTAGGGGTCGTTTTTACCACTAACAAATAAAAAGGAACCAACGGCCACCCTGCTCTTTAACGTTACTCCGAAAGAATTTTCAGAAAAGCACTTTCTGAAAAACAAGAAGGAATACTTGTGAACGGCGAAGTCATCAATAATTTGCGAAATGCGGACGATACAGTACTCCTAGCTTCTAGTCAAGAAGATCTGCAAACAGTACTTGATAGTGTCGTTGAGAGTTGTAGGGAGGCAGGTCTGGATCTTAACATAAGGAAAACCAAAATACTCGTAATAAGTAAACAACAGAATATAAAACCGTCTATATATGTAAATAATACCAAACTTGAGCAAGTTGATAAAATCGTCTACCTTGGACAGCAATTAAATTGTAATGCAGAAAATCACGGCGAAATTAGATCCAGAATAGAGCAGGCTAGAGCTGCTTTTAGAAGGATGTCCAAGGTGTTATGTAACAGAGACCTAAAATTGGCATTAAGGATCCGCCTACTTCGCTGCTACGTGTTCTCGGTCTTACTTTATGCTGTCGAGTCCTGGACTGTGAATAAAATCGATCTAAATCGCCTTGAGGCTTTCGAAATGTGGTGCTATAGAAGAATTTTAAAAGTTTCCTGGGTGGAGAAGATTCGTAACTCCACATTACTAGAACGTCTCAGCAAGACTACTGAGATCATAAAAAGCATCAAGCAGAGAAAGCTGGAATATTTCGGACATGTAATGAGAGGTCCCAAATATAGATTGCTACAAAATATCATGCAAGGAAAAATAGCAGGCAAACGCAGTCCAGGACGAAGAAGAACCTCATGGTTGAAGAACTTGCGAGATTGGTATGGTGTAGATACAAGCATGCTATTTAGGGTGGCAGTGAATAAAATTAAAATAGCTATGATGGTAACCAACGTTCTGAAAGGACATGGTACATGAAGAAGAATGGCAACACAAGTCCAATTTTGAAATAAAGGGTAAGTAAGTATAACCTAAATTAAAATTTCCATGCAAATTGTGGAGACAAGGTATTTAATGATATTTTTTATTATAACTAATCTATGGGGTGAAATTTAGGGCTATTGACATTCACTTACTTTATTAAAAGATAATTTGAATCAATTACTCGCTTTAATTCACAATTGAAGGGTGCCATATGCAAAACGTTGTAAGTGCCACTTTTTCACAAATGCGGATTATAAGCTAATACTTAATAAGAATAAAAATAAAATTTATATCGATGGTGCTTTGCCGAGCGGCGATATAAGGAATTAAATATTCCTTATATCGCCGTATAAGGAATATTTACGTATACTTCATCTAATTTACATACCATCGGCGTCATAGCCCGTGACGTCACATGATACCAACACAAAATATTTAGGCGGTAGGTGTGTTCTTTTTTAGAATCACTTTGCCGAGTACAGTGGCATTACAGCCACTAGACATATTTTATTATATACGCGTAGAAATAATATTTAAAGATTTCTATTAATGTTAACTTAAAGAAATACACAATAATATGTTTCATTTAATTTGTATAAATGCATTATAAAGCGTTTTTATGAAGAACATTTGTTCGGAACACACTGTAACTGTAATCGAACGAAGGTGATATTTTGGCATAAATTGGTAACACTTATTGACCAATATAAGGTTGAATGTTCGAATAAATGAACTTTGATGGTACACAAGGCAAATATCGAACACAGTATTTAATTAAATCTTGCCCAAGTACTTTCGATCACAAGATCATCCTCAGGGGCATTTCGTCAATTGTGGCCTATCCAGCAATAATGGAATGTCATACATGTAAACTGGGACATAACAAATACACTAAAGACAAACAAACACTTTAAAATTTAAATTGGAGAAGCTACATTTTTATATTATAGAAGCCGGAGACAGAATGCATTCTGTCTCCGGCTTCTATAATATAAAAATGTAGCTTCTCCAATTTAAATTTTAAAGTGTTTGTTTGTCTTTAGTGTATTTGTTATGTCCCAGTTTACATGTATGACATTCCATTATTGCTGGATAGGCCACAATTGACGAAATGCCCCTGAGGATGATCTTGTGATCGAAAGTACTTGGGCAAGATTTAATTAAATCACTTATTTGACAGTTGCGTGTTGACACTTTTTGTACTTTATTATTTTGAATTTTAAAGTGAATACCTCTTGTTTTATATTTTTACCTATTTAATAAAATCTGTGCTTTTTAGAACAAAATTAGTGTCTTTTATTTCAAAAATGTCACGTAAGAATTTAAATAGTTGTTGTAAAGAGATGGTAATACTTTTGCAATAATTATGTGACCTATTTGATTTAAAATGGAGTCAGGATTTTTTTATACTTTGGCAACTATGTCAACTTCGATCTCTGTCAATGATAATGACGTGCATCGGTAAGTAAATTAGATGAAGTATAGTAAGTAGTAAGTGCCAACGACCAGTTGCTTATTTAACATAACCTAGCAAAGCTTTTGGAGCGGTGTTTGGGTGTTTTCGAAAAAAAAATGGATATTCCTGACGATATACGTGCCAAAAAAAGAAAAATTACTGGAAATGTAAGAAAAGATGTAAAACTCAATAAAAACTCTGGAAGTCCATACCTAACTTTAAAGCAAAAGCGAGCAATACCTGGCAAACTTTTTTGCGAAGAGGTAAAGTAACAAGTTTTAATTTTTTTTTGAGAGCGTATAGAGCTCAGTTGCCTGAAGGAAATTGATTCTTCTTCTTAAGGTGCCGTGCATTTCTGCGTAGGCGTCCACCGTACATCGTCTTGTCAGGTGAGATGTTAAATAGTCAGGATTAAATAATTCTGTTTTTAGCAGCATTGCGAAGCATTTCATAGCTGTGGATTCCTGTCCATTGTCGAATATTGCGCAGCCATGACATTTTTTTACGTCCCAGACCTCTCCTACCCTCTATCTTCCCTTCGAGTATCAGTTGCTGAAAAGTGTATCTTTCTCCTCGTAATATGTGCCCCAAGTATGCAGTCTTCTTACTTTTTACATAACTAAAAAGTTCCCTATCCTGTAAGCCCGCTCTTCTGAGTACTTCCTCATTTCTGACCCTGTCCGTCCATGATATTCTAAGCATTCGACGCAGGCACCACATTTCAAACACTTCAAGTTTGTTAATGGAACTGGCCTTTAACGTCCATGCTTCCATTCCGTACAAGAGAACAGGCCACACGTAACACTTAAGCATCTTGTATCGGAGGTTGAAGTCCAATTTGCGATCAGTCAGAAACTTACGAAGCCTCAAAAAAGCATTTCTGGCTTGTTCAACTCTGCTCTTTATTTCATTCTCGGGGTCCCAACCCTCGTTCAGCAAACAACCCAAGTATTTAAATTGCCTGACCTGTTCGATTTCTTCTCCAGAGACATATATCTTTGCGTTGGGGTAATCATTTCTACTTATAATCATTGTTTTTGTCTTCTTGATATTTATTTTCAAACCCGAGCTTCACTTGCAAGAGTTAGATCATTTAAAAGGCATTGAAGATCTTCGATGTTATCTGCCACTATGGCTGTATCATCGGCATACCTGATGTTATTAATAAATATGCCGTTAACTTTAATACCCTTATTAGAGTCTGCCACTGCTTCTGCGAAGGCTTTTTCTACGTATAAATTGAACAGCATTGGAGACAGTATACAACCTTGCCTTACTCCTTTTTTAATGGAGAAATCTTCTGTTTCGTTGAAATTTTGAAGACGTACTGTTGCTGTCTGGTTCCAATACAGATTGGCGATAATTCTTATATCCTTGGCGTCCAATCCCAGCTCTTGTAGGTATTTTATCATCAATTCGTGTTTTACATTATCGAATGCTTTTTCATAATCGATAACAGACAAAAACATCCTTTCTTGATCTAAACAATTCTGTATTAATGTTTGCATACTAAAAATCGCTTCTCTCGTGCCAAGTACATTTTTGAAACCAAACTGACTCCATCACTGACCTCTTCACATTTATTAAACAATCTAGTGTGCAGTATTCTCAGGAAAAGTTTTAAAAAGTGGCTTATTAGTAGGTGGTCCTTGCAGAAGTTCGCAGGTGGTGTTTTTGGTAGGGCGATAAATGTAGAGCGAAGCCAATCTTTTGGAATCTGGCCCGTATCGTAGATGTCGTTAAAGAGCTTGACAATAATGTCTAGGTTTTCTTCATTAGGTAACTTAATTATTTCTGCGTACATATCATCTGGTCGTGGGGTTTTGTTACTTTTTAATAGTTTTTTAATTGGAAAAAAAATAGGAAATTGATATATTTTATTAAAATATTCTTTTAGGTAAAGTGCAGCTGTCAGTACTCTTGTAAGCAAATTACTATTGTTGGAGAAAAAATGTGTTTGAGCAGTTTTTGAAGCTGGCAGATTATAATGACCAGCAGAACATTTTACCTTCCCTTATTTGACCTACTTTAATCAAACGTAAAAGACATGGAAATTACGATAATCCCAACCAGAGCAGACGATAACACTCATTTAAATAATTTCTATCACTTCCAGGATCTGAAGTTCAGGTATGTAAAAGTAATTTGTGTTTAACTTTAGCTATTACATAAAGAAGATTGGAGATACTTAGGCAGCGATTACTCTCCTCCTGTCGGCAATTTACTTGTATTAATCTGGGAATACATACAAGGTTTTATGTACCAATGGGATGAAACAGCTGAAAAACGAGGTTGTAACGAAATCGGTAGTTGTTTGTATGATTACGTTACAGCTCAGCTTAATACTACAAAGCGAAAATTGGTTCTATAGTCCGATAACTGCGGAGGACAGAATAAAAACCAGGGTATTTTGGCTGTTTATATTACCCTGGTAGCCAAAGGGTATTCCGACGAGATAGTGCATAAGTTTCCACAAAGTGGCCACACATTCCTATCATGTGATCTGGACTTTGGCTGCATTGAAAAAGCCAAAGAAGGTCTTAAGCCTGAAGTACTATGGATTTGGTGCGTATAATGGCAAGTGCGCATTTAAAAAATCCATTTGTAATTAAATGCACTTCTAGGTTTTTCAACTGGATGGAAATTGCAAAAACTACCCCAGTAACCTCCACCCTGGACATATACCAAGCTGTTATGCTGAAAATATCTAAGGACAACTTAGAGCAAATTGAAGTTAAAACGTCGTACTCGGAGGTCGCACCATGGTAACTCGAAAGATTACACCACAATATTTTGAAAATTTAAACATTGAATTGGTGGAACAAGCACCCCGTAAATGGAACAGAGAAAAAATTAAAGAAATTATAAGTATGATCCCTTTCATTTCTACAAAATGAATAAAAATAAGTTACAACTTATAAGTTTATACTAAATTGTTTTATATTAGCATTATAATATTAACATTGTATTTAACAAACTGTTTTGTATAGTAAGGCGTCATAAAACAACACATGTTCATCTTTTGTTTAAAATACGATTTTTATGATCCATTATACATGTGCAACTTTATTGGCACATACTACGTTTTGATAATTAATGGCAAATAACAAATGTATTACCAATGTTTCCATTAAAGTATGTGTTTTATTACTTGCCTATATCTAAAATGATATCAGAAATATGTAACAATAAAACACTGAAAACTTTGTTTTCAAACTTCCACAAAATTTATTTTAAACTATTATCACTACAGCTGTTTCGGTTGCTTGCTTTTCTTAAGTGATCTATTTTTGGCATGCGTTTACACTTTATAGTCTCTAATGAAATAGATTGAGGAGGGGAGAACTATTTGTCTCAAGTAGGTCATTCAGAATTATATCTGTGTTTTTTAATTTGTTGATTTCCATAGATTCTAACAAAGATAGCTTAAGGCCTTTATTTTGAATGTGAAGAATTTTAAATTCGTCATTAAAAGAATGATTATGATCTAGAAGGTGAAGTGCGTATGTAGAATCTGTTTTTCTATTATTGAAAGCCCTTTTATGTTCTGCTATTCGTTTATTAAAGTTTCTACCAGTTTGACCGATGTAAGTTTTTGGGCAGTCGCCACATTTAAGTTTGTACACACCACTGTGTAAGTGTAAAAGGGGATACATCACGATCAGACCAGATGGCTGAAACAAGACAGAAAATACCAATACAAGAAGCGAGATATTATAGCTGTTTATCTTAAGGTATGTCATTCAGAATTAAATTATAGATTAAATAATATAGAATTTGACATCCTAGATTCTAACGTGAGAATTAATATAGATAATATAATAGATAAAAAATTCAATACACAGTGTAAAAAACTAAATAATCTAATTTGCAATAGTAAAAAACCCAATATTCATTATACAAACAGTTTTTCGAACCATACTTTTTTCAATAGATTTATAAATTTAACAGATACTAAATTTAGTAATAACGAGATACAACTTTTAGAGAAAGGATTTAAACACAACTTGCCCCAATATAATAATGAGAGATCTTTAGAATATTTAGGTGTAGAATGTGAAGTAGCGTTAAACAAAACTGCTAACAACATCGAAAAAAGTATAATTTTCAAATCTATTACAGATGTGTGTAGTGAAACTAAAAATTCCTGTTACAAAGAGAATAAAACAGCAATTTCAATTAAAAACTAAATCAATAAAAACAACATAGTGTTTACAAAAGCAGACAA
The DNA here is from genome assembly GCA_918026665.1 of Diabrotica balteata. Lineage (NCBI taxonomy): Eukaryota > Metazoa > Arthropoda > Insecta > Coleoptera > Chrysomelidae > Diabrotica > Diabrotica balteata. The sequence continues at coordinate 29,782,839 of OU898281.1, read as the reverse complement.
AGGTAACACCACCATTGCTGTAGATAAAATAGAATATAATAACAAAACAATAGAATTCTTATATAATCAAAATAGTGAAACGTTACACAAAGATCCGACAGAAAAATATCAAAAACAAATTAAGCTAGCGTTAGAGAATTCAAAATCAATAGTAAATCCAATAGAACAGAAATACCTCAATATCATGAATCCACAGCCTCCTAAATTATATTCTTTCATTAAGCTACACAAACCGGATCACCCAATAAGACCTGTAGTTTCTTTTTATACAGCTCCGTCATATAAACTTTCAAAAAAACTGTTAGAGATTATTTTAGAACACACTAAATTTTCACCTAAATTTACCATAAAAAATACAATAGAACTAGTTAATAAAATACAACATTTTCAATTACCTAACAACTCCAGATTAATTTCATTTGACGTAAAAAATCTTTTTCCTAGTATCCCTCCTACAGAAACTTTTATTCTATTAAAAAACCTTTTAGACCAAACTAGTACAAATACAATAATTACATCTGAAATTTTACATCTTCTTGAAGTTTGCATAAACCAGGACTACTTTGAATTTAATAATCAAATATATACAAATAACAGTGCAGGACTTATAATGGGCAATCCTCTAAGCCCATTGCTATCAGATATTTTTATGGATCATCTAGAGACAAAGATTTCAAAACATCCCGTATTTAAACAATTTTTATATTGGTGGAGATACGTAGACGACGTACTAGTATGTTTCACAGGAACTAACAGGCAACTCGACCAATTTTTATCGTATATTAATTCACTTCATAGTCATATTGAATTTACAATAGAAACAGAACAAAATCAATCCATAATTTTTTTAGATTTAAAAATTATCAGACTTAAAAACAAACATGACTTCTCCATATTTCATAAACCTACCCATACTGACACGACTATACACAATTCATCATCCCATCCAACACAACATAAACTGGCAGCCTATCATAGTATGTTACATAGATTAACAGAAATTCCGATGTCAAAATACAACTTTGAGACAGAATTAAATATCATTAAGCAAATAGCAGTAAACAACGGATACAACGAACAAACAATTAATAAAATGTTAAATCAAAAACTACACAAGAAAGCCCTGAAATTAGTATTTCCACCACCAGAGAAAAAACCCAGTACCTTCTGCTCGATTACATATACAGGCAAAATATCAACAAAAATAGCCAAACACATAAAAAAGAAAGGAATAACACCAGCTTTCCGAACAAATAACAACCTAGGCAAATATATTAAAAACAACAAGAGCCAAAATAAAAAACACTTACACAGTGGTGTGTACAAACTTAAATGTGGCGACTGCCCAAAAACTTACATCGGTCAAACTGGTAGAAACTTTAATAAACGAATAGCAGAACATAAAAGGGCTTTCAATAATAGAAAAACAGATTCTACATACGCACTTCACCTTCTAGATCATAATCATTCTTTTAATGACGAATTTAAAATTCTTCACATTCAAAATAAAGGCCTTAAGCTATCTTTGTTAGAATCTATGGAAATCAACAAATTAAAAAACACAGATATAATTCTGAATGACCAACTTGAGACAAACAGTTCTCCCCTCCTCAACCTATTTCATTAGAGACTATAAAGTGTAAACGCATGCCAAAAATAGATCACTTGAGAAAGGCAATCAGCCGAAACAGCTGTAGTGATAATAGTTTAAAATACATTTTGTGGAAGTTTGAAACAAGTTGTTGTTATTGTTACATAAAATAAATTTCGATCAAGTAACGGTCGAATCCATCAATTATCATCAGAAATAGCTACAAATATTTTGTATTTCTTAGTAAGCTAAAACAAATATGCCCCTAAATTTAAATTGCGCCTACCTTTGCATATGGCACGCTTCAATTATACAATTTTTTTTTTAATAGGGGTAGTTTTCATCGCTAAAAAATAAAAAGCAACCAACGGCACAAGACCAAAAGTGAAGTGGAGGATAAGCAGAATCTGTAACCAAATTTTCATGCAATTTTAGCAATGGAAACATCATATTAACATCAAAATTGTGCTATGAATAAATTCATAACTAATAAGGAAAAATTCTGTATATGAAAATCAAGAAATAGATCCTGTATAAATAGAACAAAACCTAATTTTAATACATCATGCAACTACAAAACAAACACAAATAAACAGATTTTTTTATAGATGAACCCATGATCATTAAAAAGCTGAGATTAAATGAAAAATGTCATAAATGAAGTAACAATCCAAAAATAGACAAACATTGTCTGTATCCAAGTAAATAGCAAAACCACCCATATTTTTGCGCAATTAAAACTATTATAACCGTCTTCATTGCTTGTTTGTCAATATTGGCTTCAATTTTAATTAAAAATCTAAGCTGTCTACTTCAAAGTAATATACCGACTATAACCATACGTGGTAGTTCAAAACTGGTTTTATCTTAACACATATTACTGCTTTAATTGTAGCTACGAGTCAATATTGGATGCTCATGTAGTTCAATGCACTCATCAGGTGAAACAACACAATAATAATTAGAGATGATTATTGTTATTGGTGTCTTATTTGTTACTTGAATAATTAGTTAAGTAATTGCATGTGGATGTTTATTATCTCTCGAAGTATATAATGTTACGCTATATTGGATTGATGTTACGAAATGTAATTGGCAAAATCATGTAGGTAGTTTGCAATTAATGAGAGAGTTTAAGTAACCTAATAGTAACATTTCAACAAGAATGTATTTTGTTAAACTCCTCTTAATAATACTACTGATGGTTATTGACATAAAAACAAAGAAATGGTAGATCGCGGATATACAAAAGATGGATCTACAATGGAAAATCCTTCAATATTAAAAAAACAGTAAAAATTTCCAGCATAATATAACTGATATCTGTGTGAAGCATATCTGTATGACATCAAAGTGAAGCTCAAAAAAGTCCAAGAAAGCCCCAAAACACCAAAATTAAATATCTCAATATCCACAAAACGTTAATAGAAAATGACTTAAACAATGAGCTAAAGAAATCAATAATTGAAAACAACACAGAAATATGGAACACATTTAAAGATCTTACCTTGGAAATAATAGAAAAATATTCAACAACGTTACACAGGCACAAAAAACAACAATGGATGACTGATGAAATCCTGGAATTAATGGAGCAGAGAAGGAAACTGAAAGGTAACAAGACAGAATATAAGGAAAAACAGAAACTAATTAAACAAAAAATAAAGGTGGCTAAAGAAAAATGGATGGAGGATAAATGCAAGGAATTAGAAAAGTTGAATGAAAAACATGATACGTTTAATATGTTTAAAAAAGTTAGAGAAGTAGCTGGTCTTTATCATAAGAAAACTCCACATACTATAACCGATTCGTCGGGAAAAATGATAATAGACGAACATGAAATTCGAACAAACTGGTGTAATTATATAAGTGAACTGTATAATGATGATAGACCCGAAGAACTGGAGACTTTAGTTGAAGGTGAAGGACCAGAAATACTAAAATCAGAAATACTGCATGCTATAAAGTTAGCAAAGAACAAGAAAGCCGTTGGCCCTGATAACATACCGACAGAGATGTTAAAGCTTATAAATGAGGAGAACATTGGAATACTGGTCAAACTTTTCAATGATGTTTATTCGACTGGTGATATCCCTGAAGATTGGTTAAAGTCCGAATTCATAACACTACCAAAAAACAACGTCCGAAAAACTGTAGCGATTATAGAATGATAAGCCTTATGAGCCACACTTTGAAAATATTTCTACGCATCATCCACAGTAGAATCAGAGATAAATGTGAAGAAGACCAGGATGAAACACAATTTGGCTTCAGAAATGGACTGGGAACTCGGGACGCCCTCTTTGCACTAAATGTATTACTGCAGAAATGTCGAGATCAAAGGAAAGACGTCTTTGCGTATTATTGACTATGAAAGGCCTTTGATCGAGTACAGCATCACAAACTAATTACAATCTTAAAAGATAAAGGAGTTGATAGTCAAGACATACGATTCATAGAAAAGTTATACTGGCGTCAAACAGCGACAGCTTGCATAAACGGAAAATCAACAGAAAAATGTAAAATACAAAGAGGTGTCAGACAGGGTTGTATACTATCCCCACTGTTATTTAATTTATATTCAGATAGAATATTTAAAGAAGCGCTGCATAATTTGGAATGGGGCGTGAAAGTTAATTTAATTCTGATAAATACAATCAGATATGCAGACGATACAGTTATTTTAAGTAATGACATGAATCGATTACAATGCCTTTTAAATGCTATTGATACAGTGGGAAGAGAGTTTGGCCTTAACATAAACTGTTCAAAAACAAAACACATGGTGTTTAGCCGTTTAACACATCAAGATGCACGATTATATGTTGATGGTCATATAATTAAAAGAGTGTCTAGTTTTAATTATCTTAGTTGCCATATTACTGAACAACTAGATCCAGATCAAGAGATAAAATGTAGAATCGAGATAGCCTGCACGACATCTTTAAAAATGAGGTCATTCTTCTGTAATGATAACTTGCAACTTCAACTTCGAAAGCGCATGGTTAAATGCTACATTTGGTCAGTCCTCTTATACGGTGTCGAAGCATGGACATTAAAAATATCCACCATTAATCGTCTGGAGGCCTTTGAAATGTGGCTGCACAGACGTATACTAAAAATTTCCATGGACGGCTATGCTGACAAATGTGGCAGTCCTTGAGAGAGCAAATGCTGCTCGCGAGCTGCTTGATAACATCAAATGTAGAAAGATGGCCTATTTTGAACACGTAGTAAAAAGAGACCGATATAATATTCTTCAACTTATTATGATGGGTAAAATCGAAGGACGCAGAGGAATTGGTAGAAAGCAGGCCTCTTGGTTGAAGAATATCAGGGAGTGGACAGGAATAAAGAAAGCTGAGCAACTCTTTAGAATAGCTCGAGACAGAGACAGTTTCACCATGTTAATCGCCAACGTCAAGGGACTTGATAGGGCACGTTAAGAAGAAGAATATAACTGATCCAAACATTCTTGTATTCTTGTATCTTTGATCGCTACTTAGCAATAAAGAAGGCCTTGAAATGAAATTTTTCACAAGATAGAAAGTCGTGAATGTAAAATTGTTCTGAAATATAATATACTTATTTTAAAATCTAGAATAAAAATGTAATATATTTTCTTCTTCTTTGGGTACCGTGTCCGTATTCAGACGTTGGCCGTCATCATGTTTACAATTTCCTGAAACCTTTCTCTGTCGGCTGCTGCGCGAAACAATTCTTCTACTGTGGAACCACACCACTTTTCCTTGTATTATAAGGCGAAGTAGATAATATTTAGGTTCTCTAGTTATATGGCCGAAGTATTCTGTTTTTCTCCTCTTTATGGTGTTTATGAGCAGACGTTCTGAATTGATCATTTGAAGAACATCTTCATTGGAAGTGTGCGAAACCCACGATATCTTTAGGATTCGTGTATAGCAACACAATTTGAATGCTTCTAACTTGTTTAGCATTGTGGTTTTTAACGTCCATGTCTCACAACCATACAATAGGATGGACCATACATAACATTTCAGGACCTTCTTACGAATATTTATCGACAGGTTTCTGTTGCATAAAACTAGTTTCCAGATCATAAAAGCCTTACGTGATATTTCGATCCTGGTTATTATCTCTTCATCAGAGTAACAATTTACATTTAATTTTAAATGTAATATATAAGAATAAATAACTACTGTTAATACCATACTGTTAAAACCATATTGTTAACATATTGTTTATGAACCCGCTCGTTTAACTAATATTCAGGTATAAAGATGAACAACTGTGCCGACTAGTAAAAATTTGAAAAACCCATTATTCTACCTCTTCCTCAGATTTTCCCATTTCAGGAGTCTCATTCAAGAGTTCCTTACTCTTCGGCGCCACTCATTTCTGTCGATCGGGTCTTCTTCACCTAAACCTTTCTCTCTCAAGTCCTCTTCCACACAGTCCTCTCATCTTCAACTCGGTTTTTCTCTACCTCTCCTTCCATCCACTTCTAACATCTCTATCCTTCGTCCCAAATAGTTTTCATCTCTATGTCTCACATAACCAAACCATTGCAGTCTTTGTTCTTGAATATTTTCCATCATCCCAGCTCTTTTCCTAATCAAGTCGTTTCTGATCCTGTCCCTTTTAGTCTTACCCAACATCCACCTTAACATTTTCATTTTAACTACTTCCATCTTTTTTTTCCTGAATATTCTTTACACACTTCACTGCCGTACACCAACGTAGGTCTGACCACACTCTTGTATATCTTTCCTTTCAGCCCTTCGCCGATTTTTCGATACCAAAGCTCCCAGCTCATTTGCTTCCAATTAAAGCAACCAGCTTGTACCCTGTGGGCAATTTCTCGATCTAGTGTCCCATTTTCCGTTATGTAGGAGCCAAGGTATTTAAATTCTCATACTCGTGCTAGTTTTTCTCCAAGCAATTCTATGTCCCCAACCCTGTCCTCTTCCTCCCAACCACATATACTCCGTTTTAGATCTGCTAACCTTAAGTCCTCCCTCTTCAATAGCCCTTCTCCTACACTCCAACTTCTCCTATAACATTTCTTTGCTCACCTCTACTAGCACATCATCAGAAAAGGGCATTGACCAAGGAGCCCCTTCCCTCACTTTCTCTGTCAGTACATCCATAACAAGATTAGACAGGTAAGGACTCAGTGAAGAACCTTGATGCAAACCAGCTGTCACTGAAAAACTTTCGGTCAATCCCGACAGCAGTCCTTACTTTGGTATACGCTGCCTCATACATATCCTTCACGAGCATTACGTACTTCTCAGGAACCCATTCTCTCATACATCTCCATAGCTCTTGTCTAGGAACTGTATCGTTTATAAATATCAAATGTAGATTTCTTTTCACCTCGCTGTATTTCTCTATTAACTGTCTCAAAACAAACAAGGCATCCGCTGTCCTCCTTCTTATCATAAACTTAAACTGTTCTTCTTCTATCGATGTCTTTCTGCTTATCCTTAGCTCTACAGATCACCTAAAATTTTTCATTGTATGTGACATTCACTTTATCCCTCTATAGTTCTTACAATCTATATCAAATGTCCCTTTATCTTTATCAAATGATATATATCCTACTCATCATTTGCCACAAAATATCAATCCCTTCTCTCCTAGAGCCTTCCAAACCTCCACAGGTATTTTATCAGGTCCTACAGCCTTATCATCCTTGATCCTACTTAGCTCCTTGACCCTTAACGCCTGATCCTTCTTAACTTCATCTCTCATTATCCCCGGTATTACATTCTCATTTGGGATCCCGCATTCTCTGTCTCTCCTTTGGTGTTATTTAGCAATTTTCTAAACTACTCATTCCATCTCTGCTTTATTTCAACATCGGTTTTTAACACTCTTCTATCCGCACTCTTATTCTGCTGCACGTGGGTCAAATCCTTTGTCCCTTGCCTTAGCAATGCTGCATAACCTTTTCATCCCTTCGGATGTTTCCAAATTTTCATATAGCTGTGCAGACAACCTTTCCATAGCTGTAGCTACAGCAGCTTTACTTCTCTCTTTGCTACATTGTATGCATCCTTATCTTCTTTTCTTTTAGACCTTTCATACTTCTTTCTAGCCTCTTTCTTCTCTCTAACCTTCGGTTGCACTTCATCGTTTCACCATTAAGTTTATTTGTCTCTAGGAGACCCTTTACCAGATGCTTTTCCTAGCACTTCCTCTCAAACTCACACCACAACTTTACTGTTGGCTTCCCATCAGTCATTTACCGTATTTTTTCCTCAAGGTCTTCCAGTACTCTACTACTCTTAAAGAGTATTACCAAATCCGTATCCTTTGACTTCCTTTACGTTTTGATATCCTACTTGCGTTTTTTCCGCCTCACTTTTTCCCGTATTCACTATCATCGGTCGGTGTTGACTAGCTACACACTCACCCTTTATCACTTTACAGTTGGTAACCTCTTTTAGCTGACTTCTTCTACACAGCACAAAATCTATCTGCCCTTACCTTCCCTCGCTTTTTAAGGATAGTAGCCACTGGGAATTCCAAGTTAAAATAAAGTCCAAGTCCATTGGAAGAATTAGCTGGTTTGTAATTGGATTGGAATATATTTTTGTAGGTCAAACTGGCAACAAGTGTATGTTCTCAAAAAAAACTTGATAAAGTGTAAATTTTTTATTAACCCTTTCGATACTGTTGCCGTAAAACTACGATTTTCATTTGCAGCTTTGATGAGCTATGATGAAGCTATAATCGTAATAGTACGTTCTACATTGTCCATCTTGCTTACTAGTATCGTTCATGTACGTTACGATCCACAAATACTCCATACTGATACCGTACATACACGGCAGCACATCATCCACCCTAGCGCCGTACTTTCTGAATACCGTTTTTTTTAAGTTTTACGAAAAAAAAAATTCCACTACTTTGATCAAACGAATATAAACAAACTGCCGACAAACGAAAAACGATTCAACCACTTCAATATAAAGAATTTAAACTACTGAGTGGCCGTCTCAATCGCAAAGTGCAAAATTTTCCCGGCTCCATATATGAGCAAAGCGCAATGATACTTGGACCGCAGCGAAAGGGTTAAAAGCAGCCGAGTACTTTTAGCATGAAACATGGCATCTTCAGAGCTTCCTATAAGGAACAATATTCCAGACAACAATATTAAGAGAAATTTGTTTTTTACAATTACAATCAATAAAACTTATATCTTATAGGTTAAAAATACCTCACGAAAGAGTGATTGTTGACACAAAACATATTAAAAAACATTAGAAGGCCAACGCCTCTGTTAAAGGGTGAAAACTCTTTCTCAGAGACTCCCCTCTGTTTTGTCCCATTTCCAGCTTCAGTTGGGTCAGTTAGTTCTTCTACTTTTACTTTTATTGTGTTGTTCTGGTAGATATTTTCGATCGTTTTAATTGTTCGTAGAGGTATCTATTTTGCATACAATAAGTGGATAACTTCCTTTAATTTGACCCTGTCAAATGCCTTCTTTAGATCCACGAAACATAAATGTGCCGGTTTGCTATATTCTTATGATTGCTCTTTCACTTGTCTCTTTATAAATATAGTGTCTGTGCATAATCTTTCAAACTTAAAACCTTGTTTTTCTTCTGCTAGTGTTATAATTTCATTCAGCATATTCGTTATCACTTTGGTTGTTAATTTTAGTGATGTATTACGCTAAATTAATTCCCTTTAATTTTCCGGGTCATATTTGTTTTCCTTTTTGAAGAGAGGTTGCTTTACCTCCATTCTTGTGTATTCTATTTTGTTCATATGGTATTATGACATTTAATTCCTTAATCAAAATATCTCAATATACTAATCTTCAAAACCAACGAAATACATTCTCGATAACCTTCTTACATGGCCATGGATGAAAATACATACTTCAAAAATAATAACTATTGAAATCCCTTTATCATATTAATAAACTGAACACTAAAATAAATTTTATCGCAGACAATGTTACTTATACACATTATAAAATAAAAATCTTTTGTAAACATATTGTTCATTGTTTCTTAAATGTAAACAGATTGCAATATAAAAACGATAATTAAAAAAATAATAGCAGCTTTTGCCAAATACCTAAACAAATAAAATTAGCGTCTTGAAAAATAAGATGTTAAAAAATATCAGTACTAAGTGTGATTAGGATTTCCTGAACACAAAAACAATTTATAGAACGGAAATAATGAAATTTGTCACCAGCACTATAAAAGTTTCAAAATTTTGAAACTTTTCCATGGCAACCTATTTATTTATAACAATTTTTTAAATCATTCTTTTTTTTTGATAATTTGGGTTATTTTTTTTGTGTTTTGAAACACAACTTTTCTAAACAGTTCTTCTTCTTAACGTGCCCTATCAAGTCCCCTTGACGTTGGCGATTAACATGGCGAAACTGTCTCTGTCTCGAGCTATTCTAAAAAGTTGCTCAGCTTTCCTTATTCCTGTCCACTCCCTGATATTCTTCAACCAACAGGCCTGCTTTCTACCAATTTCTCTGCGTCCTTCGATTTTACCCATCATAATAAGTTGAAGAATATTATATCGGTTTCCCGTTACTACGTGTCCAAAATAGGCCATCTTTCTACATTTGATGTTATCAAGCAGCTCGCGAGCAGCATTTGCTCTCTCAAGGACTGCCACATTTGTCAGCATAGCCGTCCATGGAATTTTTAGTATACGTCTGTGCAGCCACATTTCAAAGGCCTCCAGACGATTAATGGTGGATATTTTTAATGTCCATGCTTCGACACCGTATAAGAGGACTGACCAAATGTAGCATTTAACCAAGCGCTTTCGAAGTTGAAGTTGCAAGTTATCATTACAGAAGAATGACCTCATTTTTAAAAATGTCGTGCGGGCTATCTCGATTCTACATTTTATCTCTTGATCTGGATCTAGTTGTTCAGTAATATGGCAACCAAGATAATTAAAACTGGACACTCTCTGAATTATATGACCATCAACATATAATCGTGCATCTTGATGTGCTAAACGGCTAAACACCATGTGTTTTGTTTTTGAACAGTTTATGTTTAGGCCAAACTCTCTTCCCACTGTATCAATGGCATTTAAAAGGCATTGTAGTCCATTCATGTCATCACTTAAAATAACTGTATCGTCTGCATATCTGATTGTATTTATCAGAATTCCATTAACTTTCACGCCCCATTCCAAATTATGCAGCGCTTCTTTAAATATTCTATCTGAATATAAATTAAATAACAGTGGGGATAGTATACAACCCTGTCTGACACCTCTTTGTATTTTACATATTTCTGTTGATTTTCCGTTTATGCAAGCTGTCGCTGTTTGACGCCAGTATAACTTTTCTATGAATCGTATGTCTTGACTATCAACTCCTTTATCTTTTAATATTGTAATTAATTTGTGATGCTGTACTCGATCAAAGGCCTTTTCATAGTCAATAAATACAGCAAAGACGTCTTTCCTTTGATCTCGACATTTCTGCAGTAATACATTTAGTGCAAAGAGGGCGTCCCGAGTTCCCAGTCCATTTCTGAAGCCAAATTTTGTTTCATCCTAATCTGCTTCACATTTATCTCTGATTCTACTGTGGATGATATTCAAAGTGGAAATATTAGAAATATTTTCAAAGTGTGGCCTTTCAAAGTGTGTCTAAACAGTTATTAAGATGAAATACTGAAGAAGATGTTCCAAAAAGGTTATACTAGATAGAATAAGCTTGAAGGATTCAGAAAAAATGGATCATGGATCATTAGACATCGCTCAATGACATTGAAAAAATATCATATAATATGAACCATATCAGAAAGAAAATCGCACATGAAAAAAGTTTTGAAGGGGGAATTTCAAGAAAAAGATGAAGACCAAGACGTTTTGAATTAGAATGTAACCGAAGCGTGGACGTATATTATACGTCCATGAACCGAAGCCACATTAAACTTTGGAATTTGAAAGAATGGAAAAATAGACATGTATGGAGGAAGTGTTCAGGTGTACTGATATTAATGCAGGAAACATACCGGTTTAATAACAATAATTAAAAAATAATTTATTCTTTCATGCATGAATTATTCACTTCTTAGTATTCACATCAGATTTAAGGAAAAATTAAAATATCGTAAACATAAAAAGAAAAAACAAAGAAAGGTTGTGCGAGTATGTCACATACATATTAATGAAGAAGTACACGGAACATAGTAAGGTCAAGTTCAGGAAGTTGATCAATGTAGGCTGTTTTCCATTGATAAGGCAAACAATAAAAAATATATAAACTTAGAATATCCATTAAAAACCCCGGATATATTAGTTTTCATATCTAAACAACAAAGGCTTTAAATATGTATTAGATTTTAAAACATTCTTCTGACATTTTTTTTATTTTATTTATTTATTTATTTCTGTTTAATATCTTAATGATATTATTTTAACCACTGTGTTTTATTTATAAAGTTAACATTTTAAAAATACCAAAGCAGATTTTCGCTTGTTATACTTTAATTTCCTCTTAATAGTGTAGATTCCTCTTGAAATTGTGCTCTGCAATTGGTTCGTAGTAGATTTTCCATTCTTTTAGACTAACATATATCTATATAAAGGGCTAGGACGACAAGTCGCACTGTTTGTCCGGTAGGTTAACTACGCCATCTAGGAAAGCAATCTGAACTACCAACAACTGACATTTCAGCATATTTTGTTCTTGAAACGATACGTTTGATTATTAATAATAATAATAGTAATTACATATTATAATTATTAACAATACTAGTGATTGTAATTTCAAGATAAGATTTGCAAAATAATTTAAAGCTTTATGTTAGTTTAGATTTAAAATCCTAGCTCCATCTAGGATAAAATCTGAACTACCAACTATTTCTTTACTATTTTAACTTAAGATTTATTTCGGAAAATAATTTAAAGCTCTATGTCAGTTTATATTTATTTGTATTTCATAAGACGACTTCACGTAAAAGTTGAGCGATTCTCTGAAAGTGACTAAATAAATTATATAAAATTAAATTAAAATTAAATAAAATTAAATAAGATCGAATCGAATCGAATAAAATAAATTAAACTAAAAACCATGGATCCATGACTAGACAATAAGAAAGCTATTCGTCCACCTCCCAGAGTACAAGTATAATTTTTTGATTTTTTAAAACCAAGGAGTTGATAGTCAAGATATACGATTCAGAGAGAAGTTATACTGGCGTCAAACAGCGATAGCTTGCGTAAACGGAAAATCAACAGAAATATGTAAAATACAAAAAGGTGTCAGACAGAGTTGTATACTATCCCCACTGTTATTTAATTTATATTCAGATAGAATATTTAAAGAATGCCTTTTAAATGCCATTGATATAGTGGAAAGAGAGTTTGGCCTAAACATAAACTGTTCAAAAATAAAACACATGGTGTTTAGCCGTTTAGCACATCAAGATGCACGATTATATGTTGATGGTCATATAATTCAAAGAGTGTCCAGTTTTAATTATCTTGGTTGCCATATTACTGAACAACTAGATCCAGATCAAGAGATAAAATGTAGAATCGAGATAGCCCGCACGACATTTTTAAAAATGAGGTCATTCTTCTGTAATGATAACTTGCAACTTCAACTTCGAAAGCGCATGGTTAAATGCTACATTTGGTCAGTCCTCTTATACGGTGTCGAAGCATGGACATTAAAAATATCCACCATTAATCGTCTGGAGGCCTTTGAAATGTGGCTGCACAGACGTATACTAAAAATTCCATGGACGGCTATGCTGACAAATGTGGCAGTCCTTGAGAGAGCAAATGCTGCTCGCGAGCTGCTTGATAACATCAAATGTAGAAAGATGGCCTATTTTGGACACGTAGTAAGGGGAGACCGATATAATATTCTTCAACTTATTATGATGGGTAAAATCGAAGGACGCAGAGGAATTGGTAGAAAGCAGGCCTCTTGGTTGAAGAATATCAGGGAGTGGACAGGAATAAGAAAGCTGAGCAACTCTTTAGAATAGCTCGAGACAGAGACAGTTTCGCCATGTTAATCGCCAAAGTCAAGGGGACTTGATAGGGCACGTTAAAAAAAGAAAACCATTAAATTAAAATATAATGATAATCAAAATGAAGTAACTTAACATAAATACAAAATACTAATGGAAATGAAGATGAATAAATTCTATTTTATATTTACCTAGCAAATTTTGAAAATTCCTATGAGTAAATTAATGAATAAATTAATGATTTGAAGTAATTTTTATTTTCCACGTTTGTTTCATTCTTGAATATGATATGCATATGCTACATACAAAGTACAACGAACTTGGTCCTGTAAGTGGGTTTACTCCTGTGAATGGATTTACACCAAATTAAGAACTCATTGGGGAATATAAGGAATTTATTTGCGTTCACTAGAAAAATTAGAGGGAGTCAGGAAATATTGCATGTAATATGCAATATCTCGGACATGCGATGAGAGGCGAAAGATACAACATCTTGAGCTCATAATTCAAGGAAAAATAGAGGGTGGGAGAAGCGTAGGAAGACGACGCGTTTCCTGGTTGAAGAACCTAAGGGAGTGGTTTGGTTGCAGCTCAAGGCAATTGTTCAGAGCAGCTGCCTCGAAGGTCAGAATAGCCATGATAATTGCCAACCTTCGTCGCGGAGATGGCACTTAAAGAAGAAGAAAAGAAGGAAATATTAGAGGGAGTCAGGAAAAATAAGAGGGAGACATACAAGATTGGAAGAGGGTCAGAAAAAATTAGGGGAATAACTGTAGATGGCAGTTGATTGGAACTCCCGTTGCATGGCGACGGACAAAATCACTAGTTTTTTACAGTTGCCTTTGATCCTTCATTACTTTGAACTCTGTTTTCAAATTCTAAAACTGTTTGAAATCTAGTGCCCAGTAATATTTTGCTTTTTATCTTTTTATCTATATCTTTTTATCTATCTCTCTAGTTGATCTCACGTTCCAATGGCATTATTCCTTGGACAGACTTGATTTTCGTAGCAGCAGCTGGTATCAGCGCGACACAAGGAGGAACTTCTGTCCAGGGTATGGTAAACCAATAGCCTGATCCAAAACTGGATGAATGGCCATGGTTGAAGTCTTGCGGCGGAGAAGACTGAGGTAGTCATGAGAAAGAAAGATGGAATGCTGTTTGTTTGTGCGGATCACTCCTAAGAAGTAAGTAAGTACTTGGGATAGTCTTACATACGAATGGGAGTTGGAGATATCACGTCTGAAAGATGACCCGTATGGCGACGAAAAGAGCGGCTGCGCTGGGGAGGGTAGGGGGTAATGCCCAATATCGGTGGATGCAAATCCTAAAGGAAAAGGGTTCTACACGGAGTTGTGCAGTCTATCTTCCTCTACATCGGTGAGGATTCCCCTATATTTATTGGTGAGAAAGAGATAGAATATTTCAAAGGAGAAATAGGGGAAACGAGGAGAGAACTTTAGAAACGAGGAGAAGGCAACATCCATTAAGATGTGGTAGAACGATTGGGACACAACAGGGGATGTGGCACAGTGAACGTAGTCACTGATACCGAAACGGCGGAGCGGGTTTGACTGCGGAAAAAGACGCTTAGACTACTATCTGACGCAGGTGCTTACAGGACAGGGAAGCTTTCGTAGCTACTTGCACAGGTTCAAACAGGCCGAGTCGGACAACTGCCTATATTTTGAGGCTTCGGACACTGTATCACATACCCTTTTGGAGTGTGTCAGATGGGTAGAGAAAGTAATGAGCTAGAGAGTGTGTTTGAGTCGGTGAGAGAGATGATAGAGAAGATAAAGATATATGAGAGGTGGTGGAACAAAATCCATAACGATTTGACAAAGGTGCTGCCGATAAAAGAGAAGGAAGAATGGGAGCTAGATGCAGTTTTAGCAGGTATCGAAAAGGCAGAACTGAACCAGCAGGGGTAGGAAGAAGGAGAGATTGACAAAAAAAGAGGTTAATGAGAGCAAGTACGAGAGATTGAGAGAGGCAGAATGGCGACAAGCATGAGAAAGCGATAGGGCAAGTGAAATGATGTGAGTGTCGACTGGGATGCAGACGGACGAAGACAAAGGCACTCGTAACAGCTTATCGCATTTCTGCCTTCTGCTTGGAGGTAGGGTCGTCATGAGACTGAAACAATGACGGTCGACAGTTATGTATGTATGTATGTATGCGTAGGAAAGAAAGCAAAGAATAAAATCTCGTTAAGCAGAGGTAGAAATCGCATGAGCAAGGACATCGGAGCGAAGTTATGCTCTAAAGGACGGTTCCATCCCGATGTCCTAGTAAGATGCGTGGGGTGGTCCGATGTGATCAGGATGCTAATCCTGACCACATCGGAGTTAAGGTCAGGGAGGTCCTACTTAGGGTAAAGCTGGTCGAAGTAACCCTAAAGGGATTTATCTTTTAGTTTAGGAACCTAGCACTGTCGTAAATATTATTTATCTCCGGTGTTTCTTTGCAGATGCCCCATCTAGTGATTTAGATTACTAGTGAAAATATTATAAAATTATAAAGAGAATAATAAAAACCGCAATTTTGTTGATGAATATAAAGCTTGGCGCTAGTCTACAACAGTACCCAGCCTACCGAAACCTTTTTTTATTTGAAAGGATTTTACAGGTTAATTTACTAATACAATATTTTTGATAATTTTTAAATGTGACATTTAAATGTGCAAAATAGTAAAATTGTCCGATAAATAAGTACTTACAAAAAGTCCATTATTTGATAACCTAGAATAACTGGCAAATAAACAATTAGTCACAATCTCGTATATAAAAAACAGTAAAAAGCTTTGGCGACGTAATATGTTGTGTAATTAATTACTATAATGATAAGTATATAAACGATAGTAATTATCTAGACTATTATAAAATAGAGTTATTTTAGATACAATTAATCACTAAACATTTATACGATAGGAAATCATGTAATAATGCACATACATATATTGCGTTCAAAACCTCGTGTAAACGTGACGATATACAAAAATGTGTTACAACCATACTACAGAAAAGTACTCTACATTAATGTTTGTTTCAAGCAAATTTTTGTTATCAGAATATGTTAAATCGCATATGGAAAAACCTTAAAAAATTTAATTTAACAATAAACATTCCAGGTTTAACCCATGAAGTGGCTGCTTTATTTTTACATGAGTGTAACATATCAGGTTGATACATGTATTTACATTATTTCATTTGTATATGTACATCGTCGTCGCGATAACTCGTGATGAATCGTGATCAAAGGATTCAAAAGTATACGCAATAGCAATAAAACTGGCAGAGACACACGGATAAAATCAACAGACGGACAAACCATAGAAATGGTAAATAACAACTACGAAAGATAAAGAAAATAAACGAATTAATAGCAGAGAAAGAAAACAAACTAAGTCCAACAGAAGTGGTAAAAATAATAAGAAAATTTAAAGAAAATAGATCATCAGGAATAGAGGACTCTCACAATATTGCACCCAAGGAACAACCGTAGAAAATGATACTGCCACTAGTCTTCATATACAGATTCTCTCTAGAAAATACATGTCTGGACACACATTTTCAAAAAACTAGATATGTGCACAAATTATTCCTCTACTACAACCAAAGAAGAACGGAAGAAGACCAGAAAGTTACAGGCTAATATTACTAATGGAATCACTTGAAAAAATATTAGAAAGAATCATCTACAAAATACTACACATATGGAGAAAGAAGAAGGGTCATCCGGGAAGACCAATTCAGTTAAAAATTTTAAGAAAAGCCCTAATCTACAAGATGGAAAGAGCTCATTAACTCATTTATAATATAAATAAATATTTTGTTTCGTTTTCTTCCAAATCTAAATCTAATAATAGTCGCCTTCCTTTTTGAGGTTAATGCTGCATCATCGTTACGTAATTATTGGTCATTTATTATATTGTGCTTTTTTCCTTACAAATCTTCGACTGAAAATGACTGTCTTTCAGCTAATATCTTTACTCACTTGAGATTTATTAGCTCTGGTAGTTTTAGATTATCAGAAACAAAAATTCGCCGATATCAAAATTTTTGTGGAATCTGACTAATTAATTTAAGATCCGATTACGGTGAACGCGATAAAATTACATCAGTTTTTTACGACGAAACGCGACAACGTTTATGTTGTTTACACATTTTCTTTAATCGACTGAGTAATTTACGGATTTTCTAAAAACAAAACGACGTGTTTTTCTATTGATTATAAAATTAAAATGCATAAAAAAACATTAAAATACCGCATTTCCGATAAAACAAACACAATAACAACTTTATATGCTATTTAAGGCGGTGACAATCACGAAAAATACTGAATTTTAATTTTGTTAACAGCATTGATTTTCTAACAAAATACAAACATTAATAAAATTTATGTTGATATATAAAAGAGTGCATGCCTGAAGTGCAACCATTTTATGAACCACGTAACTTAAATTAATACGTTTTTATAAAATAGAAATATGCTTTATTGTCATTGAAAATTATACAATTTTATGGACAAAGCTTAGAAAAAGTCAGAAAAATAACAATAACAGTTTAAAATTTACTGAAATTACATAAATATCTTCTACTGAATAATATGGTCTTTCAGATAGATAGGCTTTTGTCATTTTACGGAACTTAAGGAAAGAAGTTGCAGATTTAAGTTGCAAAGGGAGATGATTGTATAATTTTTTTGCCGAGTATTATATAGATTTCTTTACTAACTCAGTGGACGAGATCGGTAAATACACATCAAAGGTTGAATTTCTGGTGGAATAGTTATAATTAGGTCTTGATGGAAAAACATGTAGGTGTTTACGAATTAAGGCTGTTTTAGCAGCTAAAGCACACTGCGATTTGAAATGGGCGTATCACTTACTTTTCTACAATGTTTACGCCAGACCATCTTTACTCAGTGGCGCCGGCCGATGGGTAATTTAATGACAACAAATGCATTATTCTCCATTCAAATTAGTTTTAACACGAACTAACTGACCGTACGTTCATGAGATTTGACGTCACGAAAGCGATAACGATGAAACTAAGCGCCAATGATGAGTAACACGTTTCACTATTAGATTTTAGTATTTTTTAGCAATTTTCTTCAAAGTTGGAACACGCTTTTCTCGATTATTACTGGACACAGAAAGGTGAAAAAAAAATCAACGATTACAGAAAAAAAACTCTTTCAAGTGATGGGCGTAAAAAGTTTGGTTATAATAGAACGTTAAACAGTATAATCCAATTTTTCAACAGAAGTTTCAAAAAAATAAAAAAAAGTAAAACCATCATTTTAAAGGCAACATAATTTCGAATAACGTGTCCAAATTTCGAGACATTTTGTCGGTAAATAACAGAGAAAACACTGTCCCTAGGTTTTGGTGCACCGATAAAACAGCCTTAGCAAACAGTTTCTTAAATATATAACGAAGGAAGAGTTAAAATCCCGTGATTTTTGAAGTAGCTTCTGCAGTGTGTTATTCTACTGAGGCAAAAAAGATACCATGCTCTTGTTTGTAATTTAAAAATAACATCAGATTGGTCAGCTATACTAGAATAATTAGTATATCGTACAGTAGCATAAAATTATGAAACGAACATATCTCCGCAAATTGGCTTCTTGCATTCCTTGCAATAGTTGGTGGTCATGCGCCTTTTTTTGCTTGGACAGTAGAAACAAGTCTTTCTCTTCTTTTCCTGGGCCATATTTTCATCATCTCCTTCAGTTATGTTGAGGATTTCAGCTATGTCTTGGCGAATATTTCGACGTAAACTTGCAGTGGTGTATCTGTTTAGTATTCATGGTTTTGCAAAACACAGGCTTAACTCAATCATATTTCTATAGATATTTTCGCTTCAACCTCGCTATCAGAGCCAGAGGATTCAGCTTCCAAATTGTCCTCTTCCCAGTCACTACCACTACCTTCAAATGGGTCTGGATCACTGTCTTCCCCATTCATAATACGTGCCGCTTCCTCCTCCAGTTGTTTTTCCGACAAAAACTTTTTATTTGACATCCTAATAAGAAAAACTCAAATAGTATATTATGTAATGAGAATGTAAAAACAATTTATAATCGTTTTCATCGTTTTTGGCGTGTGCATGTAAAAACACTTGCAATAAGTTGTTTCATCTGTCTTTCCTTGTCTAAGCTCGATTCGTTTACCTCCACCAGTGGCGGAGCAAAATGTAGCATGTCAAACGAAATAATAGTTATAAAAGAAAATTATAAATTATTTTTCATTAAATTTCTAATAACGGAATATACGTATAAATTGCGAAGAAGTATTTTTCTAGCTTGCAGTACAATAGGACAGGATATAACGAAAAGTACATTTTAAAAGGATTTTGAAATATACCCAAAAAAGTGTTAATCATTTAACCCACTTTAATTAAAAAATGATACAGATTTTTTAAGTTTTAAGCACTGTAGCGAATTCTGAACTGTTACAACGTACTGACCTTGATTAATTAGCTAATCAGTCAGCGTCTTCACTGGAACTGTCTTCATCATTGGAATCTTCCGCCAAATCGATGATAATCCTACTTTCATTTTCATCATATGTGACCATTTTTGCCCAGTCGTCCTGAATTAATTTTTAAGTATGGTTAACCATACTCATCGCCCCAAACTTTTTTCACTGTTTCATCTCCACGTCCATGTTCTCCAATATGACGATCATAGTATTGTTTAGAAATGCCCCAGACCCACTCAATCGGATTATATTGACAGTGATATAGAGGCAATCTCAAAACCTGATGCCCATGTTCTTGGAGTAGCTCGTCTATAACGTACCTGGTATTTTGTGGTTTATTCTGGCGACAAAGACTCAATAGCTCTGTCTTGCCCGAATCGTCGTCAAAAATTATTTTTTTCGCTCGTAACCATTCTTGTAAGTCCGATTTTTTCCAACTGGCATTCGGTAACTTTTCTATTAAAGAGCTATGGTATGAGGCATTATCCATAATAATTAGAGATGGTTCCTCCAACATTGGTATCAGCTTTTCGGAGACCCACTTTTTAAAAGACTCTTTATCCATAGAATCATGATAGTCTGCACTCTTCGATTTCGTAGAAAACAGTAATCCAGCATCTTTAACAAATCCTTGCCTACTTCCGGCATGTAAAACAACAAAGCGTTTACCTGTATTTTCGTGTCCATTTCTGATGCTTTTCACACAGTCATCTTGCCAAGTACGTTTATATGCCCCTTTTAGGAATATCCATGTTTCATCTAAAAAAACGAACTGAAGTGGGCTTGGACTTAAAAATGTCTCATATAATGCCTCAAAAAATACAGTCGTTTGGAGACAATACATGGTTTCTCACATAGCACTCGTCTACTATTTTCTAGTTTGTATGAAAACCCACAATTTTTCATAAGACGCCACAAACTTGTATCAAGAACTGTCATAGAGATGCTTGTTTCTTAATTGTGTATTTAGAACTTTAATTGTAACGTGCTCTCCTTTTGCTTTCATGCCATACAGTACATTTCTAATCTCTCCTTTTATAGTATCGCTGACATCATTAGTCTTTTTTTTTTGTACATTATGTACTCGTGGTGTAGTAAGAGCTGCCCTGTCTTGTATTCACTCTTTATTCTTGTCACTATGCGAAGGCTGATTTTCAAAGCGTCCGCTACTCGTTCATGTACCGATGATAACGAAAGCAAAGGTCCGTTGTTTTCTTTTTCTTTTTTAAAATACTCCAATAAATGAACTACACATTGTCGCATTTCTCCTGTTATCGTTTTTCCCGGCATTTTTTTTATTAAATAGAACAATTAGTTATTCACAACAAAAAATTAATAAGTAAAACTGTTCGGAACAAATTCCAACAATGACTGACTAAAATCGACTAAAAGAACATAAAATATCAATGGTAATTGCTACAATTATAATCCTATTAGCCAGCTCATTCAAGAACAATGCCACAGGTCATTATTGCAATGGGTATCGGAAGAGAGAGAGTTAGTTTATAATAAACTGGAATTTTTAAAGTGTCGAGAGTATTATTTTATGTAATGGAATTCCACACAGTAAGAGCTCAAACTATTAATTAACTAAAAACTGTTTACTTATAAAAAATATTTCATCAGCTACTTAAAACCTGCACAGATCACGGTAACATGTTAAAAAAAAACACGTCACTGCCAGCTGTATTCGTAAAGAGGCCGAACTTATCACCGACACCGTATCGGCCAAACGTATCGGTGTTATTGCTACAATACTGGAGACGTGAGTGGTCTCTTCATTCCCTTCTCATCGCACTTTACCATGACGAACGTGACTCGCACAATTGAATTACGCATCTGTGTATCAGAGAGAGACGAATATTAAAAATTCCGTAGTAGCTTATTTCAGGCACACGCCAAGAACGATGAAAACGAGTATACCTTAATTTTTTGTTACTAAAACACTCACAATCAAAATACAAACAATAAGAACCAGCTGATTTATTATATGACGTAAACACTGGACTTTCGTAAAAATTACGAACCAAGCGACGAAATATGGTCTTAGAATTGGAAATTATATCAACCGTCTGCGACACTATCAAGCTCGATACTAATCAGAAAGGTACTCAATTGGAGAAATATTTAAAATAAACGAGAGTGGGCGAATATGCCCAATGTATTTTGAGCGTCGTAAACTTACGAATGATCCGTATTCTAGGATTAATAGTAGGGTATTAAAACCCCAAATTAAATTATTCATTATCGCTTTACAATTTACTTTATTTATGTATTGTTTATATGATATAGAAGTTTGACCTGCTTAAAGGCTTATTTTTGAAAAAAAAAAACTGGTTTTTAAGTTAAAATTTTTTTTATTCTTAAAAAGTAAATATAAAAGGACTTAAAAATATTAAAAATATACCTTAAAACAATAGTTCACCTCTTTTTATATTAAACACGCTTATAAAAAATATTTTTAATCCACCTCGTTAATTCTAGCTTTAAATGTGGATATGTCTTGTTTTTCTGACCTCCTATTACATCCTTTTGTAATAATAACTTAAACTGCATTCTTCAGCATCTTACCTTACAAGAATTCGACGACCCAGCTCTTAAAGTTCGTATAAAAGTAACATCTGTGACGCTTCAAACCATAAAGGAGAACTTGCGGTATATATGTAGGCCAAGTATTCGAAAAGGAATAATCGATTATTTGAACATCACCAAAATGTCAGTGAGAAGTACAAGCAACACAGTAGGTAACTGTTTAGAATTGATTGTTACAGAAACTTAAAAAAGCAGCGAATGTGTATTGTTCTTATTAACGATTGGATACTTGGATTAGACTGAATGTTTTCTGAAGTTAACCACGTTTTTCTCATATATGTATTATATGTAGGATACTAAGAGATATATCAGCTATAAGTAAACTTGTAGAAAATTTTTATGTGACTGCTGGGACGATCATTGTGTCGAAAATAACTTTAGAAAAAAATAATGACGCGTGTAGCGACAATCTACCGTGTTTATATAAAAGGTAGTAAGGTATCGGTTGTCTAATAAATTCTTTAAGCATTTAAGCATAATTGTGCAAGAGCTCTAAGCGTTAAAAGGCTCACATGAATCACATGAAAGACTCCTATAAAAAGGATAATGTATATCCTCCATAAAGGATAATCAATATATTCTCCTATTCTTAAATATATGTAAAAATGTGAGTTTGATTAACTACGTTTTAAACGTAGTGATCTTGCAGTGGGATCTCGTACTATTACAACGTATGCTGCACCAATTTTATAACCACCAGAAAATTTAATATGTTAATTTCCCCAAAAAAGACAAAATGCATAGTTATAATAGCAAATTTAATAAGATGTAAATTAGAGCTTTAAGGGAGACCAGGAAGGAGCCTCCACGAGATCAATAGTGCCACATCAACTACAAAGTAAACACTATTGACGGCGTCCCCTGAAAACGTCTACAAGTAGACGGCTAATCCTTCCAATACCAGACCAAACCAAATCAGATGGCAAACATCAAGCCACAACGGTTCTTTTCAGAGCCAACACTGACAGTAGCGAGCATAAATATCGAGGGCATCACTACAGCCAAACAAGACATCTTATCAGAATTCTGCAAGAACACGAATTGAGAGGTATTGTGCATCCAGGAACCCCACAGAGACCTAACTGCAGCGAGACCGAAAGTCTCGCGAAATTGATTGCGGAGATACCACACAATAAGCATGGGAGCGCGGTATTTGTGAGAACTCAAACCAGTCTCATCTGTGGGAACAAACAAATTTACACGATATATAGATAATAACCACTGAAATCTGAAAATGCACAATAACCTCGTTATACAAGCCCCCAAATCAGCCTTTTACATTTTCACCCTCAACTAACTTTCAATCACAACCCATCAGCTGTACTGGAGACTTTAACAGTCACAGTTTACTCTGGGGCTATGCAGATTCGGACGCAAATGGAGACACAGTAGAAGCATGGGCCGAAATGAGTGGCTTCACGTTAATCCATGATCCTAAACTTCCACCATATTTTCAGAGCAAAGTTTGGAAAAGAGAATATAACCCGGATATCTGTTTTTCAAGTAACAACCTCGAAGACCGATGTACCAAAGAAGTATATGGCTCCATACCAAAAACTCAGTATAGACCAATTGGTATAAATATCTTTCCAATTGTCAGACCACAAGCTATTCCATTCAGAAGGAGATTTAACTTCAAAAAGGCAAACTGACAAAAGTATGCAGATATGCTGGATTCTGAGCTGCGACGTCTCGAACCAAAAGTAGAGAACTACGAAAAATTTGTAGAGGTACTCAAAAATGTGTCTAGAAAAGCTATACCCAGAGGATGTAGACAACAATATGTTCCCAGGATGTCCATCGAGTCCAAAGAACTAATGAGAACATACGAGACCCTGTATTCCACTAACCCTATTAGTCAAGAAACGGTTGACTGCAAAGCAGTACTACTCTAACAGCTAAGTCGAGCCAGACAGTAAAGGTGGATTGAGACCCTGAAAAAAATGGACATGACACATAGTAGCAAAATAGCATGGAACCTTGTAAAAAAACTTAGCGGTGATACAAAAGAACATAAACCACCTTGCAAGGTTACAGCAAACTAAGTCGCTGCTCAACTCCTTATGAATGGAAGAACTATGAACCGATATAAGGACCCCCAAACACTAGGAGAAGATTGGATACAAACCACCTAGGAACTCCTGTTACACTAAAAGAACTCCACGACAGTATGAACAGGTTAAAAAACAGGAAAGCTGCAGATGTGGATGATATATGCAGTGAACAAATAAAGCATCTAGGCCAAGGAGCAAAAAACTGGATCCTGCAATTTTATAACAAGCGCTGCAAAACCTGCGAAATTCCAAAATCATGGAGGAAATCTAAAGTAATAGCCTTGTTAAAACCAGGAAAGAACCCAGACAACTCCAGTAGCTATAGACCTACTTCGCTGTTGTGTCACTTTTTCAAACTATAGGAGAGACTCATACTCACCAGAATAGAAAAAAATGTCGACAAGCACCTCATTCCACAACAAGGAGGATTCAGACCCGGCAAATCTTGCACCGGTCAAGTCCTCGCACTAACAGAACACATTGAAGAGGGGTTCGAAGAAAAACTTATCAGGTGCTGATTTCGTAGATTTAACAGCAGCCTATGACACAGTACGGCACCAAACATTGCTCCGCAAATTATACGATGACTCTCAATGACCACCATCTGGTAAGGTCGTATATTTCCTTACTGCAAAACAGACGTTTTTTCGTTATGCTGGAGAGATAAAGTAAGTAGGTGGAGAATTCAAAAAAACGGCCTCCCACAGAGAATTATTTTAGCACCAATGCTCTTCAATATATACACAGACGACCAACCTACGCCGACCGAAACCAAGCTCCTCTATGCTGACAATCTTGCAATATGTGCTAAAGGAAATAATGTTGAAAAAGTGAAAAAGAAACTCGAAACTGTCTTAAAAATAATGACAGCGTACTACCTGCAGAATTTCCTGAGACCCAATCTCTCTAAAACCCAAGTCTGCGCTTTCCACCTTCGTGCAAAGAAGCCAAGCGAAAACTCCAAATTGCGTGGAATGGTAATACATTAGAATACACAAACCAACCTATATATCTTGGAGTAATTCTGGCTCTATCGGCTGGAGCCCTAACTCAGGTGGTCAAAGAACTTGAATCCAGAAACATGGACATAACTGCTTTACAAGAGATTAGATGGACTGGAGAAGGTACACTAAAAACTAATAAATCAGTAGTATTTTTCAGCGGAAGCGAACGGGAACATCAATTCGGCACTGGTTTTATAGTCAGGGAAAGTCTTGTGGGGTCAGTTTTAACTTTCAAACCCGTTAATGAAAGACTCTGTTATATCAGACTCAAAGGACAACTACATAACTATTCCCTAGTTGCTGCCCATGCACCGACAGAGGAAAAGGAAGAGCATGTAAAAGATAACTTCTACGAGAAACTAGAGGAACTGATAAATAATCTACCCAAACAGGACATGCATATTATCTTAGGAGATTTCAATGCAAAGATTGGGAAGGAAGCAGCGTACAAACCAACAATAGGTAACCATAGTCTTCACGATGTCAGCAACGATAATGGAACAAGGTTAATAGACTTTGCAGCGTCCCACAACCTACTAATAAAATCGACAATGTTCGAACACAAGAAAATACACAAACAAACATGGGTCTCCAACGACGGCGTCACAAGAAATCAGATCGATCATGTTCTAGTAGATGCCAGGAGGGGTAGTAACTGTCTAGACGTAAGAAGCCTAAGAGGAGCTGATGGAGACACGGATCATTTTCTGGTAAAAGCGAAGATAAGGACAAGAATAGCGTCCAAAAAAACACACAAGAATACACCAACACAATTATGGAATACCGAAGTTCTACGTAATAAGGAGACAGAACAGAAATTTCAAAAGGCTATAAAAATCGCTCTAACACAGACAGAAGACTATAACAACATAGACTCAGCTTGGAAAAATATCAAAGTAGCTCTGACAAGCGTATCAGATGAAATACTAGGACACAAAAAGAAAACAACAAAAAAATGGTTCGATGATGATTGCCTGAACTCCATATTAGCAAGAAATATGGCTAGAAGGAACATGCTACAAAACCCCTCGCACAACAACAATGAAATGTATAGACAAAGAAGAACAGAGACAAGAAAACTAATGAAAAGGAAGAAGAGAGAGTATCAGGAACAAATAATCAGAGATATAGAAGAAAAAAGAAAGAACAAACAAGCGAGCAGTTCTTTAAAGGAGTTTCAGATATCAAGACCGGGTACCAAGCAAGAACAGGAAACTTTCTTCAAAACGACAGTGACAGCTTATCACTGATGACAAGGAAATCTTAAAAACCTGGAAGGAATACTTCTATCAACTATTGAATGACCAATCTAGCAGAAGTACATCAAACATAGAGGTACATACAGCTGAAATAGAAGACCAATACCCGACATACGAAGAAGTAATACAGGCAATTAAAAAACTCAAAAATAATAAGACACCAGGTAGCGATGGTATACCCGCAGAGTGCTTAAAACATGGAGAGAAGCGTTGTACAGTTCGATATACAAGCTAATTCAAGACATTTGGCAAGAAGAAACAATGCCAGATGAATGGAAAGAAGGGTTATTGTACCAATACACAAAAAAGGAAACAAAAAGCAATGTATTAACTACAGGAATAACACTCCTAAACACCACCTACAAAATCCTTGCAAACATCCTGCTAGAAAGAACCAAAACATACACAGAAGAAATCGTTGGAGATTATCAATGCGGATTTAGACCGGCCGCTCTACAATTGACCAGATATTCACAATAAAACAGATAATGGAAAAATGCTGGAGTTTGATCGTGAGCTTCATCAGATGTTCATAGATTTTAAACAAGCATTTGATAGAGTATGTAGGACAGACTGTGACAGCGATGCAGGAACTTGGCTTTCCAAAAAAACTATCCGGTTGATACGGATGTGTATGGAACGGTTACGATGTAAGGTGAGAGTTGGACAACAATACTCGAGACATTTGAAATAAACAATGGACTAAAACAGGAGATGCACTTTCACCACAACTCTTCAACTTAGCTCTGGAGCACATAATCAGAAGTGCAAGAATCGAAAAACCGAATACAGTATTTCATCGAGAAGGACCAAACTTACTACTGGCATTTGCAGACGATATAGATCTAATAGGAAACACGCGATTAAGGATGAAGGAGACTTTCGTAAGGTTTGAGAAGGAAGCAGAGAAGATGGGCTCCAAATCAACGAAAACAAGACGAAATATATGTATATGAGCCGCAATAACCAAAGCAGAGACAGAATCGGTCAGAACATTACCATCGATGACTTTAACTTTGAGCGCGTTAGAGAATTCAAGTATCTTGGAACAACAATAACTGAAGACAATAACGGATCACAAGAAATAAACAACAGATTCAGGCCGGCAACAGATGTATTTTTGCCCTCCAAAACCTTATAAAATCAAAACAACTAACACGACGTACGAAGATACAGGTCTATAAAACAATCATACGACCCGTTGTGATGTATGGAAGCGAAACGTGGACGATAACAAAGGCAAATGAAGAGAGACTACGTGTTTGGGAAAGAAAAATCCTAAGGAAGATCTTTGGTCCGGTGCTTGATGAAGCATCAGGACAATATAGGATAAGAACTAATAAAGAGCTTGAAGAACTTTACCCAGACGCCAACATCATAAAAGAAATAAAGTCCAGAAGACTCCAATGGGCAGGACACCTCAGAAGACATTCTGACGAACGAACAGTAAGACTGGTGTGGAGGAAGTCCCAACTGGAAGGAGACCACGCGGACGCCCTCGTCTCCGGTGGCGAGATAATATAGCAGGAGACCTAAGCACTATGGGCGTGGAGAATTGGATGGAGGTTGCTCAAGACAGAAAACAGTGGAGGCATGTTGTCGAGTCGGCTAAAACCCACGAAAGGTTGTAACGCCACGGAGTAAGTAAGTAAGTAATTCTGGACCGGTCCCTCACCTACAGACAATATTGCATAAAAACGAGAGTGAAAGTAACAACTAAAACGCACGTCCTGGCGTTTTAAGAACAACGGCAGAGGCACTGCGTTTCTTAACTGCTGAATATGCGTGCCTCGTTTGGGGCAGATCTGCCCATACCAAACAAGTTGATACTGCGCTAAATGAGACATACAGGATAGCAACGGGGTGCATGAAACCAACGCCACTCTCAAATCTATATAAAGCAGCGGGTTTTGCAGAACCCTCAACACGCAGAGGCGTTGCAGAGCACATAGAGAAAATTAAACAGATCGCGGACGAGCGGCATGCCCTATACAAAGCTCGAACACCACGAAAGCGACTAAAATCTAGGAAAAGCTTCCTTGGAACAGTGCAGGATGAACCGCCTGAGTATTTTCCTCTTCCCCAGGTTCAATGGACCGGCCAGTCCCTAGACTTTAAAACGTGGAAAACTATGAATAGGATAAGAACGGGGTCGCTCAGTAAAATCAAACATGGCAAAATGGGAAAAATCGACCAAGATGAGTGAACTGTGACTGTGGAAACACAGAATATGGAACATCTTCTTACATGCAGAAACTGTCCTCATCGATGTACCCTCGAAGATTTGTGGCTCGCCAACAAAGATGGAACCGACGTAGCCCGATACTGGGCCGAAATTTTATGAATGACATGTCCGGACACGATAAAGTAAAGTAAGTAGGAGCTTTAAGGTCAAATAATAGAACAAGTGATGGTGTTTACATATCTAGGCATCATCTATCTAGCTATGGAAAGCTCGAAACAGGAGTGGAAGATCAAGTGAATAGAGCAAACAGAGTCGCAGGCTGCCTGAATGAAACAATATGGAGAAATAAAAATATCGGAAAAAAACGAAAGGCAGAATTTACAAAACAGTCATCAGACCAATAATAACATATCAACCGTCAGACGTCAAGACACCAGGGAGAACAAAAAGAATGTTAGAAACAACAGAGAAGAAAACTCTTAGAAAAATTAATAACAAGACACTATGGAACAGAGCTAGAAGTACAGATATACGACGTAGATGCACGGTGAAGAGCATCAAGGACTGGTAAGAAATAGAAGAGTAGAATGAAACGATCATATAAGCCGAATGACAAAAAATATAGTAGTAAAGATGGCGAGAGACGGTTCCCCAACAGGAAGGCGAAGACCACGAATACGATGGAATGACAACTTATAGATAGAGGCACATTGAAAAACAGAGTCATGTCTACTTAAAAAGAAGAAGGAACTTATCAAAGACTTTTTCCAAACCGATTTTTTATAAATCAATTTTAGCTCACTGTATTTTTATTTGGTTTTATTTTAATCACACTCTTTCCTTCATATTTTAGAAGTTCACACATCTTTTTAAAAACAGCAAATTTTATAAATGAATATAGGTATAGTATTTATAAAGTCAGTTGAAACATTTCTCTCCGACTCGATTTATAAGGGCAGTTCAATATTACATTTACCGGTAATCAAGTTAAAGTATAAATAACACGCGTCAATGTTTCAAACGTATTTGAACAATCCCCGTACTTCGTAGGAAATAGATGGAAGAAAGAGGGAATGAAAGATACATCCCATCAAATAAATATTGGACATTGATATGTTATTCAAAATCACCAATATTTAACACGCTACTTGGAGGTCCCCTTCTAGCCGGTGGCGAAGGGTACAGATAAGAAACGCTGTCGATTCATGCCAGTGCTGTACAGCTAAAATGTTTATTATTTTACGAAGTATAATTAAATCATTATACTGTCAATATGGCCTATTGCCATTTAATTATAAATTATTTTTGTTGCTTAATATGACATGTTAAAACATTTTTTATACACTTATGTACTTTACGACAGCTTTAAGTAAATTAAAATTGTCCTTTTTCTGTTCTACATTAATCTATATTTGATTATAAAAATAAATGATGCGCCCATGTCTGGTAATATGATATTATTCTTTTAATGTTTGTCGGCAACCAGTTTTTTGGGTGTTTCAACTGACTTTATAAATACTATAACGGGGTCAAAAGTAATTCTATGGAAACTGTTGTTTTTATAATGCATTGTGTATAACAATCCTTAACTAACTTACGAGTACACACGTCGTTTACTACCTGTATGCAAATGGAACGCGATCAATATTTCAATGAAATAAGCGATAAATAAAAATTGTGACTCACAATGCACAATCACCAAGAATACACCGATTACCATTTTTGGAGCAGTAATTTCAGAGTAGGACTTAATCATGCCTACACTAACATATAAATTATATAGAACAACTTCAACTTTTCACATTTAACAAAATAAATGTCTACAAGTGCTCATGAACGATGTTTCATAAAATGAAACACTTTTAGACATTTATTGTGATAAATTTGAAAAGTTGATTTTTACATTAAATATTTAAGCAATAGCGTATCCATATCTTTATTTGTATACGTAGACTATTGAATAGACAATACGTTTTAGAAATAAAATTTGATAAAGATGTCCCTTATCTCCAATAATTTACAGAAAGTTTTTTTTTGCTTATTGGCTTTGGCTTGGAAACTTTAGCCACGTAATTACATATGAATATTAGGGTGGAGCGAAAAAATCAATTTTTTTTTGACATGTAATACCTGCGAAAAGTTGACTCTACCTCTAGTATACTTGCTGCTAAAATTTCAGTAGAAAATAAAAATATCTTCAGGGCTCTACTGCGCATCAAAAAAGAAAAAATCAAGAAAAATCGATTTTATTTATTTTTTACTTTTAATAAATAAAAGAAGCTGCTTTTATCGATGTTAATTATTTTCTATTATTTTAGTTAAAAATAATGTTATTAGAGCTCTATCTGTCACCCAAGTAAATATTTTGAGCAATATTTTTGGAAATAAAACAGATCAAAAATCTCATCAAATAATGTTCAATATTCGTCTTACAGTTAATTTTTATTAAATAAAGCTACGCCACTAGTAAAGGCTTTCCGTGAAATAATCTTTTCCTGTAAAACGTTTTTTGACCTGTTGCTAGATCGGTTCGACAAAGTAAGTAAGACGAAGTTAGCTCAATCTTTAGTCCCACTGTGATAGCCGTAGACATAAGATCGTTATTGTAATAATTAATCGGTACGTAATGAGTTTGCCAGTGAAAGACACTATGGGCACTACTAATTGTCCTATATTTGGTGCACCTGCGAATATACCTTATAATGTTTTGCCAACTGTAGAAGATGTTATGAAGCGATATCTACTTATTAGAAATGAACTAAAACGTATGGATTCCGGCAAGGATCCTAGTGTTCTAGTTATTTCTCAGTTAGTTACCAGTGAAATCGAAGCCATCTGGGAAAAAACCTCAGTTCCCACTGTATCAAGCAATCGTATTATTCGATTAATTCGTGATATCCTGAGTAAGTACCAAACTTTCATCAGATATCCAAAACAAAAACGTTATGAGACTTACAATTTAAGAGTAAAAAAGTTCAGGCACAAAGGATAAAACTCTGTGCCAAAAAAAGGTTGGAGATATACTTCATTGCAAGATAAAAACCGAAGAACACATTTCGCTACTTGAAGAACCAGGTTTTAAATATCTAAATCACATTACTCCAACGTCAGGTACAGGAAGAAATATTGCCACATCTATACTAATTTTTTTGAAGAATCCGGTATTGGCACAGGTCATCTTTTAGTAGTAGGCTGCGACGGTACAGCAGTCAAAACTGGGAGGAAGAATGGGGTTTTACGGTTTTTAGAGACAGAACTGAAACGTCCTCTGCAGTGTTCAATTTGTCTGTTACACATGAATGAATTGTTCCTCCGGCATATCTTTCAATCTCTCAATGGAGAAACTTTGGGACCTCGTAAATACTATGGCAAAATGGGTAAACTATTTGAGTCTTGCGAAAATTTGCCAGTAATCCATTTTGTTCCTATTCATACCACTCTACCACAATTAGATGCTGCAGTTATAAGGGACCTTAGCAGTGATCAAAAGTACTTATACGAAATTTGTCATTCGGTTTCTAGTGGAAAGTGCTCGATAGATTTAGCAACTCGTAATCCGGGTAAATTATCACATGCACGATGGGTTACAAAGGCAAATCATATATTGCGTGTTTACGTCGGAAGTGAAAATCTGTCTTTGGTTTTAAGATCTTTGGCTGAATTTGTGGTAAAATTTTATGCGCCAGTGTGATTTAACATTAAAACTAAGCCATCGTGTATTGAAGGAGCAAGACACGTCTTTAAAATGATTCAATTGTCACGGTACCTGAGGAACGAGTTAAAAGCCGTCATTGATCCTGTTATCAAATGAATTCGTATTTTGTCATCCGGAGAACCTTCTCCTAGCAATGCTTTTTGATGATCGTCCTTCCATAAGACAACTTGCCTTACGCAGAATGTTGAAGACGCGCACAAAAATACCTACTGTGGACACGAATGTAAGATAATTTTTAATTCCTGATTTAAATTTCAATGCTAGTGAATATTATGAACTTATTGATTGGCAAAATTGCTCTGTTACAATTCCTCCCCTTTTATCTATTACAACTGATGAGGATATTAGAAAATGTATTAATGGTGAAGAAATTTTTCCAACTAATTTTTTGTCATTTTCTTGTCATACTCAAGCAGTAGAAAGATGTGTGAAGGTTGTAACAGAAGCTTCCAATTCTGTCCTCGACTATGACTCCAGAGATGGATTTGTTCGAGCAAGGATTCATTCAAGAGCCATATTACCTCGATTTAACACTAAGGCGCAATACAGTGCATACATTTTTAAGGAATTTAAAGACAAGTAGCAGTTTAATTTCCATTTAATAGTCTAGATAATAATATTTGGTCTAACTTTTTTTTTTAAAGAGAACCTGTTTATTTAGTAAACGGTTTGCTTTCTATATTAGAGATTTTTATTGTTTTCTATATTAAAAGTTTTTATAAAATAAGGGATTTATATTTTCTTGTCTTTTTAAATGTAGAAGACTTTTTGAAACTATAAAAGTTGGTAAAAAGCCTAATAGTCATTAATAGATTTAGCTTCCGCGCTATTACATTAGAAAAAAAAATTGTATTATTTTTTTGTTTCACCCTGTAAAACCTTGAAGATGAAATGGTAAAAAAAATAAAAAAAAAACATGGTACTCCTCTATGCAGTAAGCAACTTATCCGCGCTATTACATTAAACAAAATTTTATTATTTTTTTTGTTTCACCCTGTAGAACCCTGAAGATAAAATGGTAGAAAAAAATAAAAAAAACATGGTACTCCTCTATGCAGTAAGCAACTTTTCGCTTATTAAATTTATTTGCTCATTTATTAATTTATTACAATCGAAGAGACTATTTTATAACAATTTGTGGGCCTTACCTTGTCTGTTTAAACTTTTAAAACTTTTATACTTTTTATTCAACTTACTCATTTAAATAAAACCACAGACATGTAATATTGGCATAATTATTGTAATTTACAACATCTACTTTGTTTATCGTTATTAGACAACACCCTAATATGGGTTTTTATTATTTCAGCATTTGTTTAACTTTGTATCGAGACCTGAGGATGCTTTGCATATTGTAGAAAGCGAAACCGGTCGTCTGATAGTTAAATTAAATTGATTGTGAGTAAGTCTTATTTATTATTTCTTTACCTATTTGAAATGGACTCACACAAGCAACACATTCATGATTTCTTGATTTTATTTTTAAAACCATGGTCGACACTCGACAGTAGACTTGGTGATGCTTCTATACTGTTATCTAATAGTGGCTACGTCCAGTTAAAACTCTATCTATAATTCTATTACAGTAGAGTCCCGTCAGTTCGGCCACCTCGGGATTAGACCCTAGGCCGAACCTAAAAGTGACCGAAGTAGCCGATGCCTATCTGAAAATGCCTATTTATTGTTTGTAAGGATCTAGCAACAATAAAAACTTGCGCAATAAGTGGAATACAACACAGAGGAATAGTCTGACATCTATTTAACACATATAAAAAGACGGAAGGTTACAAAAGTACTACAAAACAAAATTTACAGAACTCTAGGCCTAATACAATTTTAAAATATTACTGTACATTGGTGATTTGGTTTCTCATTATCTTTTTATTATTATTTTTATCTAAATTTTCATTGCTAATGATTTTATATGTGCAAAATCATCGCCACTTTATAATCATAATTACATCGATGGCAGTTGCTTATTTTTGCTGTTCGATGTAGGTAGCTGCCAGTTGCAAAGCTGCTTTGTCTTTAGCGCGGCTCATTTTATTTTTTTATCTTCCTCTTCACTCTCTGCAGCATCTGCGTCATTATTCTTCTCATTTTCCTGGCGAATATCACACTCGGCAATTTCGTTGTCGTTTAAAACCTCGATATGTAGCTTCTTTTCAGAGTTGATCGATTCCAAAACATCTTTTTTAACAATGGGACCATAATTCGGTAGTTGTTGAAGATCGTGCAATAGAGCTGGATTGTCTGCATTGCAAGAATGTTGTTTGGCTCATCTGCTGTTGTATTTTCTTAGTCAATCTTATCTTCTATATTTGGCCAAAGTTTTTTCCAAGACTTTACAAATGTCGACGGTGATATTTTGTCGTATGCCTTAGCCGACATGTACACAACATCATTCATATTAACTGACTTCAGCACTTTTAAGAGGTCTAAGTTATCATCAGCCTCCAGTTTGGAAAGAACTTTCGAATGCAGTTATGAATGAAGTACTTAATGGGTCCTCTTGGTACCAAGGACCTTGGTCCATTGTCCGTTGAAGACTGGTTACATTGGGTGGCAGGAACAACAGTTTAAGTTCTTTTTCATCGTCACACTGAAGACCTTCCTGGTGAGTAGGCGTGTTGTCAAGAAATAGAAGTGCTTTGATGGACAGTTTTGATTTTGTCAAATGTTTTTTCACTTTCGGAACCAATTCGCATACAAACCATTCCCTGAACAAATATGTGTTCATCCATGCTGATTTTTGCGCTCGATAAATTACGCTCGGGAGAATTTCCGTGTTTTAACCCAGTTTCATCGATGTTGTATATTTGCTTTGGGTTCAATTTTTAATCACCAGTGAATTTTAAAAATTTTGCAGAAAAATTGGTGACCGCTGTTGGGTCTGCTAACAGCGTCTTACCACAAGCTCTAATAAAATGGACTCCGTGTTTTTTTTTTCCATTGAGAGAGCCATTCCTCACTAGCTGAGAATGTCCCTTCTGGTTGAAGCTTTGAGTGCAAGATCATAGCCTTTTCCTTTAGGATTAGTTCACTTAACGGCGTTACTCGTCTTCGTTCTCGAACGAACCACAACCACAGAGCATCTTCCACCATTTCGTGTTTTGCTTTTCTCAGTGTGCAACGCTTTTTTGCCTATACTAGACTATACTTTTGCCTACCTTTAAATCGCTGCAAATACTTTGCACGGCTTCTCCTTTGTCCAATCTTTCCAGAGCTTTTAGTATCTGTTCCATTGACTTTATTCATAGACTTATGGTTGTTGTGGCATTTTCATATATATTTTTGACTATATTACAATATCTGTGGTCGACCCTGCAATCTTGTAGTGCTCTTAAGATGGACGGTAGTTCCACTGTATCAAACGCCTTTTTAAAGTCTACAAATATCAATGCCAAGGGACGGTTATATTCGTTAGTTTTTTCTATCAGGGTTTTTAGGCATTGCAGATGATCGTTTGTGCCGTAATTAGGCGAAAACCAGCTTGTTCCCGAAGTTGGTAAAAATCCAGCTTTGTCTCTAATCTATTCGTTATTATTCGGGTGTATAATTTATAAAGATGGTTAAGAAGACTGATTGGTCTGTATCTTTCCAGGTCTGCTATATCTCTCTTCTTGTGTAAGAGTACAGTTATTGAATTATTCCACTTTGTTGGGATATTTTGATTCCATAGGCATAGATTAAAGAGCTTTTGAATTTTGGCTATCAGTACTGAGCCTCCTATCATTATCGCTTCCGTCACAACACCGTCCTCCCCCGGAGCTTTGTTATTCTTCATCTTTTTTAGAGCCTTGTAAATTTCGTCCAAGGAGATTTCTGGGATATCTTCGGAACCCTGATTTTGAACCTTCCTTTGTTAATATTCAACTATATGTAAAGTCGATTGGTTGCTATTGATTCCTATAGTATCCAAGGTTCTTGGTTCCAAGTATTGATTCCTATAAAATCACCATGAAGTCTATGATATCACGACTTAACTATCTGTCGTTAATTCCAGGAGGATTATATTTCCTGTGATTACATCGAATACAGCAAAAATATACTGAGTAATCATGTTTAAGTGCTTATTAAGAGGGAATTTTAAATTAAAATTCCTCTCTACAATAAATAAGGAGTATTTTATCTATGACGTAAAAAAATTCACAGATGTTCGTTATCTTACGTTATAATATCAGCGTAGATTATTTTTTAAGAGTAGATATAATTACTACGAAAGCGACACAATACACATGTTCAAGAAAAAGATTAAATCTTCAGAAATATTCCTCTGAAGATAAATTTATTTTTCCATAAATGGTATACTTATACTCTTCCTCAAGTTAAGTGGACGATTGTGCAATCATACAAAAGTTTCAAAAATAATGATACAGATATACAAAATGGAGCCATAAGAAATGCACAACACATGAAATCTAAATGCAATAACAAGTAAAAAATAATGAAATTGATTGTAGAAAGGTTAGAATAAAAGAGAAAGTATCTAAAATACTATGTTAACCATTAAAAGCGTGCGGAGAAGTCTCACAGCTAAAGCCATGCAGAGATTTCGTAGAAAGTAATCTAAAACAATTCAAATTTCTTAGTGCCATAATAATTGTCTTTTCTAAGCGCGTATGTTATCTCCCAAAAACCGTGAAACGGGAGTCGAGTTAAGTTAGATCTCATTTTTGAATGACTGCTGAAAAATCTCCCACTGCACCAGTCCTTTACCTTAACAGCGTGATTCCCTTCAAAAATTTCTCGGCATGTGGTTGGATAAAAAGCTTTCCTATTTATGCCTTCGCAACCAAGACTACCCTAAAACGGCTATATACAATTCATAGTCCCGGAGTTTTTCTCACGTCACCCATATAAAACTTATATTCCGAAACTGCAGAACCATCATTGCAGTACAGGCGCCCACTTCTATCAGTTTTAAATGCTTCTTCTGTAGCTGCCAATAAGGATTTCACTATTCGAAAATATATTTTCCAAAAATAATCTCGACCTTTTCTCTAATAGACCTCTTGCTGGAAAACCATAAAAAGTACCTACCGGTAAGAGTAACTTTGAATACCTTACTAATAAGAAACCAACTAAACGAGATTCTTGAATGACGCTGGCTAAAACTGCACAGACATCCTCACCGATGCCTCTAAATCTAATGATTTTATTAGTGTGCATTTGTTACACCATCGTCTACTTTTTAATTTAAACTACCGTCTAGCTTAAGTGTTTTCACCTCGCCCTAAAACATGAAAACCTCTCAAATATTTCAAAACCTCTGTTTCTTACCAACTCGCTCAGGAGGAGACTCTTGCAATGCAGCATCTGCATCCCAAGAGTACTTTCGGGCAGTGATGCCCCTTGTGCGACCGATATGCCACGTCTCTTACAGAGATTGAGATTCCAGAATACGAAAGTGAACGTTCAACATACAATCTACACTCTACCAGCTCCATTGGGAGAAAACTGTCCAGTATAACTTAAATTACGTTCAATTTTTCTACTTCTTCCTCTTTATAAGCGATTCTACTTGTTCATTGGCAGATTATTACCTTGGAAGGTTGTCACACCATCTTTTGCGTGGTGGTCCGATACTTCTTCTGCCGATTGGTGACTTATCTCTTGCTATTTTGACGACACGGGTCTCCTCCATTCTGCTTATGTGGTTATTACATTTTTTTTCTATTTTGTCTCCATTCATTTATACGCTGCACGTTACATTTTCTTCTAATGTCTTCACTTCTCTTTCGATCTCTCGGCGTATTTCCTGTAATTCTTCTCAGTAATCTTATCTCTGCAGTTTCCAGTAGCCTTTGCGTTGTGGCTGTGTCGAGTCTTGTTTCTGAGGCATGTGTCATTGTTGGTCTTACATTGGCTTTATAAATTCTTGACTTCATCTCAGTGTCAATGTGTCAGTTTCGCCATATAGTGTTATTATTGCATCCTGCCAGTCTATTTGCTTTTTGTACTTGATCTCTCACTTCTTTGTCCAGGTCGCCATAACTAAACAGTGTAATTCCCAGGTATTTAATTTTTATTACTTGTTCAATACCGATGCCATCAATTTCTATTTTACATCTGGTTGGTGCTTTGCTGACTATGGACCAGTCTTTGTAGACTTCATCTTGGGATATCAATATGTATTGCGTCGTCTCCATAACAGGGTATTATTGCTTTGTTTCCCATTCTGTATACTCCTCATTTGTTAACGCTTTTAATTAGTGTTTCCCAAAAGCAAGAACAAGACGAGACTTGGGCAGTCTTGGTCTTACACCGATACACCTGGTCTTGGTCTTGGTATTGCACTCCCGGTCTTGGTCTTGGTCTTGCAAGAGTCTTGCAAGTCTTGCAGTTACCCATTAGCCTATTGCTATTTATTAAACGTTACTTTAAATCTTAGAACAACGTAACAAAGCAAGTACATTTTAAGCTTGAATTAACATGGCCATAATAAAGACCAACCATATAACAGACCAAGTACATTTTAAGCTTGAATTGACATAGCCGTAATAAAGACCAACCAAATTAATAAATGTCTAAACAACTGACACCGGGTAGGGTTTGAGCCACGATCTAAGCGATCCGTACCTACGCTCTAACTAACTTAGCTATCTACCAAGCCCTACAGAAGTCAATCTGTTTCTTAATAATTGTTTGCATTTAATAAACTTACATGTGCTAAAACATTTTTGAATACATATTAGCCGCGCACTTTTTGTCGGCATTTATAGCACCAACATTCTAGTAATCGCAAAACATATCTAAACATAATGTTAACTTTTCGGTACAAGGAATTTAAAAATTTCTTTAATCAATTGCCGAGCTGACAACACAGAAAATTCACAATTTTAAATAATATACTTTCGTATTTTACCATTAAACATAAAGCCTTTAGTTTTGTAATATTAGTGTAATAATGAATTTCTCGCCTTTTAATAAGTCAAAATAAAGATTTGTTCAATTTAATATTTTGCATCTTGTAAACACAATGAAACGACCCTTACAAAGATTTGCAACAAGCGTCTAACCCACATATAATGAAAACATGGGATGGACTATTTTTACAAATTTCATATTATTTGACGAATATGGTATAGAACTTAGTTCACAAACGCCTCCATGAGTATGGATATGGCTTATATCATTTTTGCTTGATGTATAAGCAGTATGATGGACAGTTTGATACGTCTAACCTCATTTGTAAAGAAATGTGGGTTAGACGGTTGTTGCAAAACACCGTCCGTTTAGTCTTAGGCCGATAAGATTTCTTTATTTAGATTCCTCCTAACTAAATTATAATAGGAAAAAAATTGAATTATTAAGTGGGTGTCCGTAACAATAAGTGTTATATTTTTTATTAGGTAAGATGAATTATATTTAAAAAAGAAATCGATACAATATTACTATGGGCGTCAAAATGCAACAAGATTATTTTATGTTTAGAGGGCAGGCATTCTCCAATTCTGGACAATTAATTTCAGATCGAAGAAGTCGTCAAAAGAATGTACAAAATATTTTATTTTATGACCTCTGAGCACGTGTCAAATGTGTTTTTTAATGAATATTTTGATTCGGTATGTATGTTTTTGGTATTGTTCGTAATGCGCATAAGTCCAGTTTTTCAAAATTTTTATTACATATGTTTGTGCGTCTTATAAAGTCTTTAAAAATATACCGGAACTACTATACTTGCTAAAACGACACTCAGTCCTAACTGTAAGACGCAAGAGTCTCGCAGGCTTAGTCTTGTTCTTGTTTAAATCTTGCACGGTCAGTCTTGGTCTTGGTCTTGCTAAAATTAGGCGGTCTTGGTCTTGCAAAAATGCAAGAACAAGACCAAGACTGCAAGACCCAGACCGATTTTGGGCAACATCTTTAATGATCATCCTGTCAAATGAAAGCTGGGTTTAATGAATTCCCTTGTCTTATTCCGCTGCCTATTTCTATATGTTCTGTAAGTTATCCATCTATTCTGACTTCCATTTTGTTGCTTTGGTAGATGTTTTTGAAATTACCTAATATCAATAAATATTTTTTAAGAAATTAAAACTTATTCTTAAGCTTTGTTTACTGATTAAACTCCGCTAATAACCTATTGATGGATGCGGCAACTTTGCTTTAATAAAAAAAATACATAATAAAATATGTCAATATTCAATATATACATTATTTAAAATTGGAAGAGCATTCAATATTTGGAGCTGTGAACGACCAAGGGTAATGGCGCAAAAAATGGAACTTCGAATTATACCAACTCTCTAATGAACCAGACGTCGCAACATTCATTAAAATATAGCGGCTACAAATCAGAAGATGATAAGAGGTCGCCAGAAACCGAACAGATGGGCGACGAATCTTGGAATAGGCCAGGATACACAGGCTCCACAATTTCATATTTCATTATTGAGATAACTTTGTGTGTTAAACTAAAATTATACAGAATTATATTGAAACATTATAACCGTAAAATATTAATATTAAAATATCCAGTAAATATGTATAAATACAAGGAAAGGTAGAAGGCCGAAGATCACGAGGAAGATCCCCAACAAGATGGATAGATCAAATTACAGGAATATGCCAAAGACCTATGCATGAATTAAAAGAAATGACCAGAGACAGAGATCTCTAGAGACGGACAATACACGACATCAGGTCGACCACTACACTCCCCCTGGGGGTTCAGGATTGAAGAGAGATTTACAAATACCAATGGTATGATTATATACCATCAGATGGAATCTGTTGT
Organism: Diabrotica balteata; assembly: GCA_918026665.1. NCBI lineage: Eukaryota > Metazoa > Arthropoda > Insecta > Coleoptera > Chrysomelidae > Diabrotica > Diabrotica balteata. The sequence continues at coordinate 29,741,231 of OU898281.1, read as the reverse complement.
ACTCTATATTAGGATACTACGATTTTACTACATACTTTCAAGGAAGTTTTGTAAAGCTTATGGATTTAATAAACGGCTATGCTATACGACGTCGGGTTGTCCAAAATTATTAAAATTTTTACGGTTCAAGCGTAAATTTGGGGCGTGCATGATTTGGACGCTAAATTTAAAATTCGACACTGAAAAATAAAATTACCTGTTTCTGCATACATGATTTGGACGCTGGGTGTAATTGAAATGTAAATGGAAAGTCAGGTAATAAAATTCTAGGGATTAAGCTTGATAAGGTTTATTTGTCACTTTGAAATAAATACGACATACATTTTACGAAATGAATCGATCGATACAGTTAGTTTGATACTCATGTATCCTATTTCTAACGAACATAATTTTTTTTCTACTCTTTGGATCTTTATGTCTATTACTTTCACTATTACAGACACTATTAATTTTAATGTAAGTTTCAGTTTGAAAATTTTGTAAAACATCAATAAAATGGAAAATATTTGGATGAGCATGGTAAAAATTATCATTAAAACGCGAGTGGAACGATTCACAAGCATTAGTTGTTAATTGTAAACTCTCACTCATCGCAGCCCACATCTCCGACGGAAATGTTGCGTGGTCGCCAATGTAGTTGTCCAATAAGTAGTCGGAAAACTTTCAATTTTTGAATCCTTTGGTTGAATAGCCATAAAATCATATATGAAAGATTCTTCGACTTCTGAGGGAGGTAAAAATGGCAGCCCAAAAATATATTTCAGCCATTTAGATATTTCACTGTCTGCCAATTTATATTCCCGAATTAAGCCACAACCACCGATATTACGATACCAAGCTTGCATAAGATGAAAACGGCACCCTTTAATGTGCACATTTGGAAATTCAAAACGCGCAGCATTGTGGATAGCAATTTCAAAATCGGAGAAAATGATTTTTGGATTGAATTTTAGACCAATTACTTCACATTTGCGTTTCAAAACATTAAATAGTTTTATATAGGTTTGTTCCGATTTGTCGGGAAGTAAACAATAACACAATGGTATATAATGTCCATTGATAAATACATGTATGGTAAAAAATTGCTTGAAATATTGAGCACAGTAACTAAATGTACCGTCCATATAAATCGTTTCACTGCCGCACAGAAAACGCATGTTAGTGTTACACGAGAAGATGATAATGTTAGAACTTAGTTCAACCGCAAATATAAAATTCTCGTCTTTAAGTGTTTTGATATTCATAATATTTACCGCAGCAATAGTTTCTTCTTTACTTTTGGGCAGTTTCGGTTGAGCCATTCGCCGTTCACTGTATATTTGATTTCGTATTAAATTAACGTCTTTAACAGACATGTGGCTCAAGCAATCTACATTTTCTTTCAACGCACTATGTATGATTTTGGACGGCCTTTCGGTCAAATTATCCTTAGCCTTCCTTTTGGCACTGCTACGCACAATCTGTCTATTAAGCGTCTTGATATCACACTCGTGATTATGTTCTAGATTACTTCGGATCACTAACTTTTCTGGCCCTTTCGTGAATATCTTCGCTTTACACGACCGTTTTACGCACCTCCAATACGTTTCTCCCGATTTTAGTACTTTATCTTGAGAAAAAGTAAAACTGTTCACTTTGAGCAAAATTTTACCACGATTACTTACTAACGTTGAAATTTCCATGTTCACTTTTCACTATTCTCTGACAAACTAATAACTAGTAACTAAGTAAATTTCAAGGACCATCATTAAACCCTAATTATATCTAATATCTGGTACCTGCGATAATCCTTCCGGCAGCGTCCAAAACAAGGGTACTTTTAAGACCCTCAGGTACTTCAGCGTCGAAAACATGCCCGCCCTAAATTTGTACTTTGCGCATGCATGAGTCATAGCCGTTTAGATAATCGACTGCTCTACTAATATGTCACTCCAATTTAAATTTATCACTGAAATTATGTTTTAAACTTTGTATCCACATCCAAATTAAAAAAAAATAGAAAAATGTGTGCTGAATTGACGATTACTAATCTAATATTTTTAATTCCAATTGTCTTTTATCAGTACGTGAACTTTTATGCACTTGATTTCGGAAACTTTAGTTGGATTATATGAAGTAGACACTCAATAGATCTTATTATGAAGCTAAATCCTTTTGATGGCGTAGATATATACGATAAGTGAATTTTCCTCTTAGTAGGAGGAGTCCCTATGGCTTACATCTGATAATAAAATAATCTTTATTGTATATTACTAAAATAAAAAAATGAGGATAATGTTGCAGTTTCGCAACGTAATATTACCAGACTTTGTGTTGTATTACTGTATGGATGTGAAACCTGGATTATGAAGATTAACATGATGAACAAATTAGAAGCCTTCGAGATGTGGTTACATCGTAGAATGCTCAAAATATCACGGATTCAACACATTTCAAACAGAGAAGTCTTGAACAGAGTAGGTCAAGGTGAACTATGACTTAATAAAGATGATAAAAAACTCGAATATCTGGGGTATATAATGAAAGGAAGCAGATACAGAATAATGCAGTTGATACTCAGATCGGAAAGATCGACGGAAGAAGAGAAATTGGTAGAAAGAAATACTTATGGCTCCGAAACCTTCGTCAATGGACTGGCTTATCGGCAGATGAATTATTACATGCCGCACAAGATCGAGAACGATATCGGCAAATCGTTATGGAAGCTACCCACGCCTAAAACTTGAGCACGGTACTCAAAGAAGAATAAGAACAGTCTTGTGGTAGTTTTTATTCTCCCCGTATTTCAAGATTACAGCTTACAGGCCGTAAAAATGATACAGACGGGTATTTGAGATAAGAATGAGCTAACAGACAAGTTACATATGCCATATGAGACAGATGTGCGTTTTGGGTTAAGAGTACCTGAGACACTTCGCTTCGGTCTTATGGAGAGTCGAGTTTTATCTTCGAACCAACACAGATGTGTGTGTGTGTGGGTTAATAGCATTGCTTCCTAGGATACTTCGCTTCCACACCTGCGGTAATATGCAGATGGATAAGGGCATCTCTGGAGAATAGGATAGTGATATCCACTCTGGTTAAAGCAATCATTAAAGGAATGGCAGGTGGAGACTGTCCACAAAGAGGAGTTCTTGTGGAGATAAGACTTTTATTGTGTAGGAAACTCTGACGATATTTTAATCGTCGTTAGGGACAAATTCTACAGGTTGTATCTGGGAGAATGCAAACAGCCCTAAATATAGATAACTAGTGTAAACAAGAGAGAATGGAAGTTAATGCTCAAAAAACACAAGTCGTCGACTTCACAAAAAAGACAGCATTACAAGGCCTAAAATTCCAATTGCCAAAGAAACCAAATACCTAGGGGCATATTTTGAAATATACCCCTATAATCATAGGTTTACATGGAATATTGAAAACGACACAGAAAAATACTATGTCCTTTGGCAGATGTATAAGGATGTGTGGTAAGGATTGGGGTATCAACCCCAAAATGATCCTATGGTTATACACAAGGTTTATTAGACCATTGATAATCTATAGGTTTGTGACGTGGTAGACAAGTGGGAGCCTGCTAAGTGATACACAAAGGCTAGCATTCCTGTGTATTCTTCTTCTTAGGGTGCCTGTCCGTTCCGAACGTTGGCGATCATTCTGACTATGATGATTTGTTGTTCTTTGTCCTGGAGCCCTTTTTCTTTCAATTATACCTTGCAAAATGCGTTGAAGTCGCTCGTATCTGCAGCTTCCGGCCCTTCACGATGTTGTCACGGTTGTGTTCAACCTCCGCAGTACTTCTTCATTGGTGACTTTGTCTGTCCATGGTATCTTCAGGATCTTTCTGTATAACTATATCTCAAAATCCTGAAGTTTTGATAGAGTTTCCGCCTTCAATGTCTACGTTTCTATTCCGTACAGAAGCACTGAGTACAAGTAACATTTAAGGAGCCTTTAATCTCTTGGGTATTGTCCCACAACTCATTGATTATAGTTCCCAAGTGAGACACGTTCAATTCTCATTTGGTTCACATACAGATTTGCTCCAGTTATGTTTTCCTTGCTGATGATCATTAGCTTGGTTTTGCTGGTGTTTATATCCAGTCCATGTCTGCTACTTGTAGGGCCTGTGTGTTACGGGGCGATAAAACATATCCTACAGCGGCGATGTAAGTCCTGCTCAATCTTCCACAACTTCATATCTTTATACAGGACGAAGCGAGATCTATGATCTATGTATTAATCTGTGGTGCACAGATTAATACATAGTCAGCAACACATAAGTGGGGGGATAATGCTGACAATAAAATGCTTATCGAGGAGCTAAAACCAGATATCTGGCTAAGCTAGTATGGGATTGTGTGGCTGCTTTAAATAAACTAGGAGACTGTAGTAAGGTTACGTAGCCTGGTAGCAGGACACAAGGGTCATAAAGGCAGTGAACAGGCAATGAAACGGCCAAACAAGGCTCTTTAATGACACTGATTGGACCGGATCCATTCTGCGATGTTGCGAAGGCAGTAACAAGAATGGCTAGAGAGTGAGTGGCTTAAAACTCTGTGGAATGATGGAGGAATTCACGAGGACAAAGATAGGCGAAACAGTTTATGTTAAAATATTCGCCAAAATCTATAGCAGACCTAAAAGCCATAGTACGTCTGCTAACAAGGCACTGCAGATTCTGAATGTAATCTAGCATTAGAGGACCAACAATCTAAAAGTCTGAATAACACCTCATTGAATCTATCTATCTAATCAGCTGCAGTTATGCGGAAAAGCACATTTTCAGATTTCAAGTCCAATTGTTTCCAGATACGGTCCAATGAGCGGTTTACGTGAAACATCCTGTACGTACACTTTATAAAAATAAATATTAAGTTTATAAATATAACTTCGTAGTAACACGTCAGACACAATAATGTATATTGATTTTGATATATCTGAAGGCTGCTTACTGCATTAATATTTCCGTTAACTACACATTTTTTAATAAATTACCAGCTCATCAGACACGTTTTTACTGTATATTTAATTTAATGTTTTTTTTGTGCTTTTAAGTTTTTGTATACATTACACAGGACAACGTAAAAAACGACAATTTAACATTATTAATAATTCGGGAAACTAAAAATATACAGATAATATATATAAATATTATACAGTAGGTACGCGTCTGAATTCTATTCATAACTTATTTTTTAAGTCATATAAATCAATAAATATTTTATGATTTTTCTGCAAACTAATCATAACAAATCAAGTGCAGACAAATGAATCACCATTATTTTTAAATTCGTTTAAGTTCTTTTCAGCACCATCTACAAAATTATCAGTTGTGTTTCAAAAACTCCAGACTAGTCATTTCAATTATTTATCATTAGTTAAACAATTGCATATTTGCATATAGCGTTGGTTCTAGCTTCCTCAGGAATTTCTCTCCAGTCATCCCTATCCATCGTCTTCCTCCGCTAAGCACGTATCCCCATATATCTCATGGCTTCAAAAGAGCGTTTTTCTAGCTGGGTCACTTCGTTCAAAGTTTTATCGTCTTCTCCACACTTCATTGTCATTCACTGCTCCATAGATTCGCCTTAGTACTTTTCTTTCGAAACATCCTAACATGTTTTCATTATTTTTGTTAGAGTCCATGTCTCTGAACCATATGTTAGGACTGGACGTATTATTGTTTTGTAGAGTTTTATTTTTGTATTTCTCAATATAATTGTGGATTTAAGGAGAAATTGAGCCCAAAATAGCATCTGTTGGCCGTGCAAATTGTGCGGTTTATCTCTGCGGTAGTATTATTTTCAGTGTTAAGAACCGCTGCCAGGTACTAACAAATTCGATCACTGCTTCGATGACGTCGTTTTCTATAACAAGTGGTCGTAGGATTTGTGGTTGCGTGCTTATTTTCATATACTTCGTTTTGTTGGTGTTTATTATTAAATCCATTTTTGTAGCTGATTCTTTTAATGCTACATACGCCTCTCGTACAGCGTTTTCCGTTCTCACAACAATATTGATATTATCAGCATAGACCAGGATTTGCACTTATTTATTATATATTGAACCAATACTTGTGATTTATGTTCAGATTGAACAGTATACAGGAGTAAGTTTTGTTAAATTTACCAACTGATTTATTATTCCTAGCTCTTTTATTGCTTTGAACATTTCTCTTCTATTCACACAGTCGCAGGCTGCTTTGTAGTCTATAAGTATGTGATGAATATCAACGCCATATGCTAGTGATTATTTTTTAACTTGGTTTCAGGGATCCAAACTGATGAAACCACTTCTGAAACCAGCCTGGTATTTTCCTACTATCCGTTCTCCATATGGTGCTATTCGGTGTCATAGTACTGTGGAAAATATTTTATACGATGCATTTAGAAGCGTAATTCCTTTGTGGTTAGAGCAACCGAAGATATCTTCTTTTTTGTGTATGATGTAAAGTATTCGAATATTCCAATCATTGTGGAGGGAGTTCTGTGTCAATATTTCTTTTATAAGAATGGTTCAACCTGGAAATTTTTGTAGTAGTAGAAGTAATCTTAGCTCTAGAGTTAAATGGCATATATATATATATATATATATATATTATATATATATATATATATATATATATATATATATGTATATAAATATATATATATTATATATATATATATATAATATATATATATATATATATAGTTCCATTTCCATTTCAAAGTTCCATTTTGACGTAGTAGCTTTGCAGGAGACGAAACAGCTGGGAAATGATTATATTAGAAATAGAAGATACAGTTTTTTAACAGCGGCGGAAAGAAGCAATAGTAGAGGTTATACCAGTATCAGACCGCATATGTGATACCCCAGATATGATATGAAAATTATTTTAGGCGATGCAAATGCCAAAATAGGGAAGGAAGAAGTATTTAAACCGACAATAGGAAAATATAGTAAACACAATAAAACTAATGAGAACGGACAATTCCTGATAGATTTCGCAAGAGAAAGAATATGATCATAATCAGCACATATTTCGAAAGAAAAAAAATACACAAGGAAACATGGATATCGCCAGATAGAAAGACTAAAACCAAATAAACCACGTGCTCATCGAAAAAGAAAAACAGCAATGTATAAAGAAGATATGAACATACAGAGGACCAGACGCTGACTCAGATCATTACATGGTGAGCATCAAAATTAAGCAACTGATACCAGGAAACAAAAACAAAATAAAAGAAAAGAAGAGAATCGGCACGTGCCGATTCATTAAAACTAAGAAAAATAGTTACATATAATCTGCTGCAATATTATTTATTATGTCTCGGCATTTTTTAATAAATTACCAGTACACGGGACACGATTTCTGTAATAATTTATATTGTTTTTTTTTGCTGTCGCTTTTGTATTAGAAGACATTTACATTATCGGTTAATATTTTCCTCGAAATTAAGATTAAAACATTTTCTGTCAAATTGATTTCACTTATTTAGGTTAATGTTTATTCCATTAGGGGAAATTAGAAATTTATTTACAAAGCTTTCACTCTGTCATTTAATAATAAGATATATTAATAATACACGTATATGAATCGAATTTAATAATTTATTTGACCACAAGCCTATATATAACGTTCTATAAACATAACGTTCGTAGGAAAATCAAATAAATATCATTCAAACTAGTTTATCGATTAACATCAATTCTTGTTAGATGTTGTTTTCGTTTTGTCCTTTATTTTCTCATCGATCGAATACATAGTTCTTATGTTAAGTCTTCATTTCTCTGTCTATTAAGTCTTGTATTGCCTTTCAATCTTCTCAATAATCTTATTTCGCTAGCAGTCCAGGCGGGATCTGTCGAAAAGCAGACCATAATGAACATCTTCTATAGGAGTCTATTTTTTGCTGGAAACACTTCAGGATGTAGCTAGTATTAAAACTTACAATAAGCACCAGTTGCAAGCTTCGTGTCAGGGGCGGCTGGTCCTATGAGGCAGGTGAGGCAGTGCCTCACCAGTATTAATCGACTATTTACGTTCTTTAACTACAATTTAACTTTTTGGAATTTTCTAAATAACTTTATTTTCATTATGATAAAAAATTAAAATAGGTACACCCCTGATGTCTTATCTTTGTATATTTCTTCATAATCTACGGGCCGGACAACCTTAAACCACAAAATATTAAATAAACAACGGCGCCTATCATCTGTGCATCTTATTCTCTCTTTAAAAATTATAGCCGAGGCAAGCCTCACGGCATTGCTCTGTCTAGCATATTACACATCACATTATGTAGCGAAATTCAACATGATTTATTTATTTTCTGCCCACTATTTCACCGAACAGGAGAGGCAAGCCTCTCTGGTTTGGTGTAGTTCTTTTAATTAGCAGCGTTGCCGTTTTGGTACAAAGGTACCCAATTCGCTACATTTTTTCCCTCGGGGTATAAAAGTACATTTTAAATAAAACATAGATTTTTATTTGAAAATTGTAACAACATTGGAGTATTTTCCTTTAGTAGATGGTACTATACATATTGTTCTATTGTTTTCCGATTTAACAAACAATATTTTTTTTCTATGCATTTACCAGATTAGCAACTTTGGTACATTTTGGAACATTTCTGCAAAATTGTTGTAGTAAGTAGTAGTTAAATTACTTCCTGTTGACCTGTTGGTGCGGCAGGATAACGTTTGACGTATCTCGTGTTGTTTTTCATTAAAAAAACAGTAAGATTACATGTTATATAATAAGTGCAAATCTAATTAAGTTTTTTTAATAATTTTGGTGGGTTTGTTTTTGTCTGCAGGATTTTCGGTTTTAGTGAAAAATGGATTTAGCACCGAGCACTTCGTCACAACTTTCCCAGGTAAATGTAAATATTCGTAATACTTGTAATCTCGTAAATTTTTTAGTCAAACAGCAGAATTTTTCAAGTCATTCATATGAAGATAAATTATATATAGTTAAAGTAGTAAACCGACCTATTCCAGATTTAAGTAAACATCTTGTTTCTATCGGTGGCGTCGGAAAACCAAATCGGGGATTTCAAAATGCATGGTACGAAAAGTTTGACTGGCTTACGGGTAGTATAACATTAAATAAATTGTTTTGTTGGCCATGCATTTTATTTGCCACAGCTAATACTAGCGACAAAGTTTGGTTCAAAAATGGTTATACTGATTTGAAAAATTTGTCTCGGAGTCTATTGTTACACAATAAAAGTTCTCAACATATTACATCGAATTGCAAGCTTACTCTTATGAGAAAACAAAAGCAAAATATCGCTACAGCACTAGACAATTCGCGTAAAATAGATATTGAAAATTTCAATGCTAGGGTTAAAGAAAATCGGCAAATTTTAAAAAGCCTTACAGATATTACTTCACACCTCTGTATGCAAGAGTTACCGTTTAGGGGGCATGATGAATCTAATGAATCTTTAAATTGCGGGAATTTCAAAGAGCTAGTTGTTCTTGTTAGTAAATTTGACACTAATTTAAAAACATTTTTAGAACATGATAATGACTCTAGATCAGTTTTTTCTGGGACATCTAAAACCATACAAAATGAATTAATCGATTCAATTGCTTTTGTTATAAATAAAAAAATTGAGGAAGAAATTTCAAAATCATTATTCTTTTCCTGGCAGGTGGATGACACTACTGATATAAGCTGCCATTCACAACTATCCGTTATTTTTCGTTACGTAATAAACAATAAACCAGTCGAACGATTCATAGGATTTTACGATGTAAGTTCCGGGCGTTCTGCTCAAGATTTATTTGAATTTTTATCTACCAAATTTACTAACAAATCTCCCAGATAAAAAATACCTACTAACCCCCAAAAAAATATAAAAATCCCAAAAAAATTAATAAAAAATATATAAATTCAAAAAAATATATAAAATAATAAAAAATTCACAAAAAAATTATAAAAATACAAAAAGGCCACGGGAGAGGCCACCTAGATCCTTGAGGCTACAACTTGGCCGCTAACCAAGGTGCAGGTTCGAGGATTACAGCTCCCTCGTTTTTCGTTCGCTTTTATCTCACGATATGAGATTTCATGATAAACGGGAGTAAGTCGCTTAACGACACCTTGGGTATGATTTAAGTTACATTTATGAGCACCCTATTACACATGGTGCTCATAAATACAGCTCAATCGCGGACTTTTTCAAAAAGCAGTCAGCCCTTATGTTGCACCTTCAGTGCACATAAGGGAGGGTGGAGGAGGGCTTAGGAGAGCTTTGAGGTGAGGATGACTTTTGTTGATCCGCGCGCGTATCGTCAGAAGTCCTTCTCACGCCAAGTCATTGTTTGCTGACGCGAGCAATGCCTCCTTAGCCGGGTATGACTGGAGCAAAGAGAAGCTAACCATAATAATAATAATTTTCCTTAAGTGTAGTGTGCCTCACCAGCTTGTACTATCACGAGCCGCCCCTGCTTCGTGTTACATTTTTTATTTAACAAAATTTGAAAAAAAAATTTGTGCTATTTATGCCCATATTTTCGCATTTAACTTGAGAAATATTGCTCCTACAAAAAAATTATACAGAGTAAAAGATCGTTTTTAAATGTTACATATACTTCATCTAATTTACTTACCGTTGCACGTCATCCGCGTCATAGTCCGTGAGGTCACATGATACCAACACGAAATATTTAGGCGGTAGGTGTGTTCTTTTTTAGAATCACTTTGCCGAGTACACTGGCATTACAGCCACTAGACATATTTTATTATATACGCGTAGAAATAATATTTAAAGATTTCTATTAATGTTAACTTAAAGAAATACACAATAATATGTTTCATTTAATTTGTATAAATGCATTATAAAGCGTTTTTATGAAGAACATTTGTTCGGAACACACTGTAACTGTAATCGAACGAAGGTGATATTTTGGCATAAATTGGTAACACTTATTTGACAGTTGCGGTGTTGACACTTTTTGTACTTTATTATTTTGAATTTTAAAGTGAATACCTCTTGTTTTATATTTTTACCTATTTAATAAAATCTGTTCTTTTTAGAACAAAATTAGTGTGTTTTATTTCAAAAATGTCACGTAAGAATTTAAATAGTCGTTGTAAAGAGATGGTAATACTTTTGCAATAATTATGTGACCTATTTGATTTAAAATGGAGTCAGGATTTTTTTATACTTTGGCAACTATGTCAACTTCGATCTCTGTCAATGATAATGACGTGCAACGGTAAGTAAATTAGATGAAGTATATATAGTATTTGACTAGCTAGAAATTGAAAATTTAATGTTTATTAAATTAGTGATAGACCCCGAGAGATTGGTAAACCATCACTGAGCATCATATAGAGCATAAAATCCTTGCAAACCGCCTAAGGTTTAATAATTAGACAGAATAATTCAAATCCAGATATGTTAAATGCAAATGCAGTTCATTTGTTTTCATTTACAAATTCCAAAAATTCTATTGACACCTACTTAAAACTATGTGAAAAGAAAAAGTTCTCTTCATTTGCCTTGTTCCTTCAACATGGGTAGTGAACCGCCCATTGATCTAATTGATTACGTTCTGAGCCAACGCGGATGAAATATGATGGTTATCAATAATTTCAAATTTCAATTGCTAAAGACTCTAAAATCCAATTGCCTTTTGTGGAATTGTGCGACGAAAGGGTGTAAACCTTTTTTTTTTAAATATATTATTACATACATTCTCTTATAGGTGTTTCTGGGTCTACCCGTCGTCAGAGAGACTTGTATGAAGACTTTCCAGTTGCAGTCTTTTTGCTTTTTTTAGTTATTTCGCAATGGTGTTCGTGTATCATTCTGATCAAACAGAAAAAAATCAGCTTTTAGGTTTTTTAAGTCAACTGTTGATAAAAATATGGAAACAATATGGAGAAATAAAAATATCGAGAAAGAAATCAAAAATAGAATTTACAAAACAGTCATCAGATCAATAATGACATAGTCGGCAGAAACACAACCTGAAAACAGATAGGACAAAAAGTATGTTAGAAAAAGCAGAGATAAAAGCACTTAAAAAAATGGATGATAAAACACTATGGGACAGAGCTAGAAGTATAGATATACGACGCAGATGCTAGACGCAGGTGAAGAACATTAGGGAGTGGGGAAGAAATAGAAGAGTAAAATGGAACGATCATATAAGCCGAATAACAACAAATAGAGTAGTAAAAACGGCAAGAGACGGTTCCCCAATAGGAAGACGATCAGTAGGAAGACCATGAAAACCATGGAACGACAAGTTACTGGAGGCACATTAAAAAATAGACAGAGATATGTATACATAAACAGAAGAAGAAGAAAATGAAGAAGTTAACTGTATAAGATGTTTCTTGTAGACAAATCATAATATTACTTTGTTCCTTCAAATAATTTACCCTATAGGATATTACATTTTTAGATTTCTGATTAAATTAAAGTCACATTCTGGTTTACGCGGTTTGTCAAAAAATATGAATTGTGGATATTGTCAACTCTTAATAAAGTTCATATTTTTAACTAACCGCATGTGCTAGTCAAAAGTCCGTTCCCCCCCTCGTATCTTTTAAACGGTTATTGTTATAATAGTGAAATTTGGAGGGAGGTAATAAACAGACGTAGGCTTCTTAACTAGTCATAACAGGTGACGTAATAGTGACAGATGACGTTACAGCGCCACTGTGACAAATAATTTTAAATGGAACCTTATGGCAAGTGATACCTCGTTTGAAAGGTATTGAAAATACCTATTCAGTCATAATATTTTTGTTTGAGTTTAAGCTCATTTTGATGAATAAATTAAATAAATAGTAAAATTGTAGCTTCTCATGTAATTGATAAATATTTAACAACCAGTTCTTATAGTAAGTGTTCAAAATGTGCTCCATCTACTTCCTGACAGTAATGCATCCTATTTCTAAACTCTTGCCGTACTCGTTCAAATGTCTCGGTGGAAATTGCCCTACATTCTTCAACAATTCGTTGTTTCAAAATGTCAATATTGTCAGTTGCTGTAGCGTAAACTTTAGATTTTAAGTATCCCCACAGAAAAAAATCTAATGGTGTGAGGTCCGGTGACCGAGCTGGCCATTCTATCGTACCTCGTCGTCCAATCCATCTACCACGATATTCCTCATCTAGGTAACGTCTTACTGCACCATAATGGTGTGCAGGAGCACCATCTTGTTGAAACGTTATTTCCAAGTTGCCGAATTCATCTGGATTATCCTCCAGAATTTCAAGTATTAATGGTTCAATTGCATTTTGTAACATCTCCAGATACACTTCACCGGTTAAGTTAGTATTGAGAAAAACAGGCCCAACTATGTGGTTTCCCAAAATACCTGCCCAAACATTTATTTTTTTTTGGAAATTGAGTATTTGTTTCACGAAAGACTTGAGGATTTGTGTCACTCCAATACCTCACATTGTGTGTGTTAACATTTCCATTGAGAGAAAAAGTACTTTCGTCACTAAAACAAATTGTTTTTATGTAATTGGACTGTTGGTTAATTTTATTGGACATATTTTCACAGAATTCTAGTCTTCGGTCGGGGTCATCATCTGAAAGTTGGTGCACAATTTTTAATTTGTATGGATGAAATTTGTTTTCAGCCAACACTCGGTGTACTGTCTTTTGACTAATTCCATAGATAGATGCAACTTGGGCTGTAGAAGAAGTAGGGTTCACTACCATTTCTGATATTATGTAAATTTTTTTGTCATCACTAATTGTTGGTCGACCAGATCGTTTGACATCTTGAACACTACCTGTTTGTTTAAACTTCCAAAGAAGCTTTCTCAAATAAGATCTCGATATAGGGCGATCGGGGTACCTCTCATTAAAAAGACGTTCCGCTGCATGGAAATTATTTCCACATTCACCAATTAGTAATACAGCTGCTACTTTATCGGATACAGTACGTACCATTCTGCCTTTGTAAAGAATAATAAACTAAACTAACTAACTAACTAAACTAAATTTAACTAAGAACAACTAACTAAAAACAACTTGACTAAACTTGAATTGACTAAACTAAGTAGAAACAGAAACTAAATATTGGGCTATAAACGCTTTTGCAAACTAAAAACAACTAGAGAATTGACAAACGTCAACTTTTTTTGACAAATAACCAAAGGCTGACGTTAGAATTTTTATTAATTAAATGCCGAATTAGAATTTTTGTATTTATTTCATTTATTCGTCCAAAGCATCTTAAATCCAAACAAAATTAGTATGATTGAATAGGTATATTAAAATAATTGTAGTTTCGCATTTAATCAATATAAACAAAATTAGTATGATTGAATAGGTATATTAAAATAATTGTAGTTTCGCATTTAATCAATAAATATTCTAACGTTCGCCTCTGGTTAATTGTCAAAAAAGTTGACGTTGACGTAAAAACAATTAGAGAATTGAAAAACGTCAACTTTTTGACAAGTAACCAGAGGCGGAGGTTTTAATATTTATTAATTAAATGCGAAACTACAATTTTAGTATTTATTTAATTTATTTATCAAAATGAGCTTAAACTCAAATAAAATTATTATGACTGAATAGGTATTTTCAATACCTTTCAAACGAGGTATCACTTGCCATAAGGTCCCATTTAAAATTATCTGTCACAGTGGCGTTGTAACGTCATCTGTCACTATTACGTCACCTGTTATGACTAGATGAGAAGCCTACGTCTGTTTATTACTTCCCTCCAAATGTCACTATTATAACAATAACCGTTCAAAAGATACGAAGGGGGGAACGGACTTTTGACTAGCACTGTATATGATTAAACAATCTTAATATCCCATGATTGTATTATAATTATGTTGTGGATAATTTAGAACTTTTTATAGAGAATAACTTTTTTTTTGTAAAACTAAAAATAAAAAAAGTTATATCTCAAACAATATGCCACGTTTTACGTTGAGTATTCACCTATGAATATAATAAAAAATATTGTTTGTTTTTTTATAATGACAGATTTACATTAGACACCATTTAGTTATTTAAGTTTGATTGTTGGTTAAATTTTCTGGATTTTAATTGCAATAAGAATAAGAAAATTAATATTTAAAAAACTGTGGGATACAAACCAAAGTATTTATATATAAAATATGTATGTTACTTATGCATGATCTATTTGAGAAAAGTACGGTTATAATAATAAGTGTGAATCGGTGTAAATCACGTCACATGCAACATCTTGTATAGCCGAAAATAATTTTTGGTGATAGATCACTTGATTCTAGAGAACTTCGCTATTTTTCTTACTTGACACAATTTCTATGTTTCGAGAATGGTGGTAGAGCGAAACACTATTGTGAAACAATATTGTTGGAAACCAGCGCCAGGGGCAAAAATGATGGTGATAAGTTTACCGATCTCCAAAGGATGTCGGTGATCAGTTTACTATATCTCGGAGGGTCTAATAATTTTATGGGGGCCATAAAGTGATGAGTTCGTAGAAGTCCAAGACATCTGCGGTTCAAATCGAGTAATATGACCTGTATTTATATTAGTGTTACCCAAATGCAATAACAAGACGAGACTTAGACAGTCTTGGTCTTGGTCTTGCACCAATATACCTGGTCTTGGTCTTGGTCTTGGTATTGCGCTCCCAGTCTTGGTCTTGGTCTTGCAGCAAGAGTCTTGCAAGTCTCGCAAATACCCATTAGCCTATTGCTATTTATTAAACGTTACTTTAGATCTTGAACAACGTAACACAGTAGGTACATTTTAAGCTTGAATTAACATAGCCATAAAAAGACCAACCAAATTAATGAATGTCTAAACAACTGACACTGGGTGGGGTTTGAACCCACGATCTAAGCGATCCGTGCCTATGCTCTAACTAGCTGAGCTATCTACCATGTCCCACGGGAGTCAATCTGTTTCTTAATAAGCGTTTGCTTTTAACAAGCTTACGTATGCACAAACATGGTTAAAAAACAAAACAACCAAATTAATGACATAAACTTGACTGTATTTTAAAGAACATTATTTGTCTAGAAAGGGATTGGTGGACCCTCACCTTATATGAAATGGAATAAAATAGTTATATAATTTGCCATTTATTTAAATAAAAAATAAAATACAACACAGTGCACAATAGACTTTTACATTACTGATACTTTATATTTATTCCTTTGACCAAGAATTAATACAAAGTAACCATCTGGCTGACTCATCACTTAACCTATTTCTATGTTTTCTAATTACTAACGATGCTTTAGAAAATAATCTCTCAGCAGGTACTGAAGTTGCTGGTATTAAAAGAAAATCACGGGCCATCTTCGATAAAGTCGGATATTCTGTCTCATGCGTCCTCCACCACTCTAAAATGTCTTCCGAGTTAGCGGCTCTGGGTTTACTTAGGTACTCCTCCAACTCGTCAATAACTAAGCCTTGATGACAAGATCCAGATGAAGTCGAGGAGCATTCATACAGTTTCTCAAAGTCTATTAAGTCTTCATCTTCATCATATTCAGATACTTTCTTTTCATTTCTTGGTGATTCTAGAGATTTATTTACTGGGTGTAGAGTTTTATATTCTTTGTAAAGTTTATTAAATTTTCGCAGGCTTTCTGTTTTAATTGGCTTCCCCCATAACGTCATGTCAAAAGTCTGAGCCTTATGCCTTGGGCCTAAAATTAAAGAGATACAATAAATCCAGTTGCTCTTCTTATAATGTTTAAGCATTTTGTCTCGAGCTGCTTGAAAACCAAGAATGAGCCTTTTATCCACTTCAGATCGATTAGGTTTCTCATCTAATTGTTTTACGATGGATTCAATTTTATCGAGCAAGAGATTGAATGATACAATCACTAGTGGTAATGTAACATATTTTTCTCCACCAAGTTTTGTTGACAAAAGTTTAAAGTTTATTAGAAACTTATGTACTTTTTCGAGTGTTTGCCATTCACTATCTGTGATGTTAAAATCGTTCAATTGTCCGTTTCATTGTCAGTTTTACTGTATAATGCTAAGGTATTTAATAGATCTTGTATGTATCTTGTACCGAATAAAAAACCGAGAATTATTATCGTTACTTCGTTACTGTTAATATATCGGTATTTTGTTTACACTTTAATCGGCATTATCTCTTTGTGTGTTTATCTCGTCACTTTTGAATATTAGGCCGCATTCTTTCAGGAAATTTTGAATGGTATTATCGTTTATAATAGTCTAATGCACAAGTCAAAATTTCCAAATTTTTGGTAATACTTCTTTGCGTCTCATAGAGTCTCTAAGCATAAACCCGAACTATTATACTCCTTCAAACCACACTCAGTCCTAACTGCAAGACGCAAGAGTCTCGCAGGCTTAGTCTTGTTCTTGCTCAAGTCTTGCACGGTTAGTCTTGGTCTTGGTCTTGCAAAAATTAGGCAGTCTTGGTCTTGGTCTCGGTCTTGCAAAAACGCAAGAACAAGACCAAGACTGCAAGACCAAGACCGATTTTGGGCAACACTAATTTATATTACAGATCCTTATACTACGTTTTACCTAATGGGTAAACAAAAGTATAATGGAATAACAGCGTTGTCTGCATTACCAAAAACCGTTAATTGTAAAGGAAAATGTACACTCAAATGGAAAACTTGTAGCACGTGTCTGACGATTTGCTAATTATTTATGCATATCTAAATTACAATCAAGTCATCCTGCAAGGAAAAATATTTGAAAAGCGAGGTCCAGGAAGAAGAACAGCTTGGTTAAAGAACCTCAGAATCTGGTTCAATACAACATCTGTGCAGCTTTTCCGAGCTGCTGCAGATAAAGATTGCCATGATGATCGCCAACATTCGAAACAGATAGGCACATCAACAAGAAGAAATTACAATGTTAATTGGTATAAGCCACAATTCAAGGTTAAAATAAGTGTATTGCCATTTCTTCCACAAACATTAATACATTTATTAACGTTTGTATTTTTAGAATGATTTCCGAAGTGGAAATTGAAACGTCAATAAACTTATCTTAACCTTCAATTGTGGCTTATTCCCATTAAAGTAGTAATTATACTATCTATTGTATTGATTTTATGTAAACTATTTATAGTTGGTATTTATAAATGTTTCTTTACGTTGCGGTTTTTTCACACGTTTTTTGTATCAGTAAGTTGATATTACATGTTTTAAGAGTTTGTAATAAATATTTACAAAACTTTTAGTTTTTTATTAAAAAAAAACACTTTCTCCTTTAATTCTACCAACTTTTATATGCGAAAAGCACGTGTAGTTAATAAAATAAAAAATCTACCGGAAAAGTACAGTCGAATGCTGGGGCAAAAATTAACATGCATGCATTATCTATATGGGTATTGTATTAAATGATAACAATAATCAAAGTGTGCCAAGACCATAATTATCAAAGGTGACTGACTACAAAGAAGCCGATAACATAAAAGTGGATCAAGAATGCACTAAATCCCAAAACAATGGAACAATGAAGAAAATATATCATTTATTGTTAAGGAAGTGCGAATTTATGTTGTAGATTAGATGGATATCGGCCATTGTCAACAGGCGTACCGAAAATTCTAAAAAGAAAGAATTAAACTAGACCCAAATAAAGATACATGGTTCTACAATCTTCTTCTAAATGTGCCTATCTTCTAGAGATGTTTTTATGGTGTTAGTAATTTCTTTGTCTTTTCTTAGCCTCTGGAGAATAGTTATGTTACTTGTGTGGTGTATATATGAGACCCTCAACATACGTCGGTAGCACCACATTTCAAATGCCTCCAATCGTTTTATGGCATCTTCTGTAAGGCTCCAGCTTTCTACTCCATAGAGGAGGACACTAAAGACGTAACATCTAAGAATTCTTATGCGTATATTGATTCTTAAAGATAAGTTGCAGAGAATCTTCCTAAGGTTGTTGAAAGAGCTTCTGGCTTTTTCAATACGAGTTTTTATTTCGTAGCTGTGATCCCAAGTATCTTTAATATTGCAGCCCAAATAGCATATTTTTTCAACACTAATTTGGGCGTTTATGCCGGTGTTCTTACTAATGATCATTATTTTTGTCTTCTTGAAATTTAGTTTTAGGCAGTATTTGTTACATGTTTCTACAACGTTATCCATCATCCTTTACTGGAGTACTAATAAGGAGTACTTTAAGTACATGGCTCATGAAACTAATTAATCTATGTTCTTCACATTTTCTAGCGTTGGCTTTTTTAGGAAGTGGAATGAATATTGATAGTAGCCAGTCTTCTGGTAAGTAACCAGTCTCGTAGATGTTGTTGAATAGCTTCGTAAGACTTGTGATTTGGTGTGACTCTAATAGCTTTAAAATTTCACCATGCACCTCATCAGGTCCTGGTGATTTCCCATCTTTAATCCGCTTAATGGCCATAGTTACTTCTTCGTTTGTTATTTCTGGTCCGTAAGGGTTGTTTATTTCAGTCGGACTTCGTGCTGCATCTTCAAATAATTCTTGCATATACAATATCTTCCATATATATGAGCAGTTTCACTGCCGTTTGCCATAAAGATTCTTCTTCTTCTTCCATTACTGGAGGTTTGCGATCACTACATCAAAACGTTCTCTATTCTGCGCACCTCCTAGTAATTGTTAAACGTTCATGACCGTACAAGTTCTGATATTGTGAAGCCACGACATAGCTCTTCTGCCTACTCCTCTTCAGCCATCTATCTTGCCTTCAATTAGTAATCGTAGCAGGTTATACTTGTCATTTTACATTATGTGGCCTATGTTCGAAGTCTTTCTTTTCTTAAACGTTGTTATAAGTTCTAACTCTCTATTTATGGTATTTAATACCGTTCGATCCATATTGTGTTATGTCCATGACATTCTGAGCATTCTGCGATAAAGTCACATTTAAAAGGTTTCTAGCCGTCTCATGGTATTTAATTTTAATGCCCAGGCTTCAACTTGTACTATAGAGAATCTTTTTTACGAGATATAGTCATATCCAAGAAGTTCAACTTATTGTTAGATTCTGGTTCCAGAGTAAAAGAGATGTTAGGATGGAGGTAATAAAGTTCATCAAGAATATGTAAAGCATCATCTTGGGTTTCCTGTATGAGAGTTATACAATCATCAACATATCTTGACCAAAAAACTATTTTGTTGTTGTTGTTAACAAATTTCTGTTCTAAGCTGTCTAAGAAAATATCAGCTAAAAAAGGTGAAAATGGAGAACCCATCGCTAAACCTGTTGGTTGTTTATATACTTGTTGATTAAATTGGAAGAAGTGTCCGAAGAAGTGGAAGAATTTGTCTTTTGCTGATAAGCTGCAATTGTTTAAAAGGTTGTGTACTAAAGGTAAAGTTTCATCTCTTGGTACAGAAGTAATCAAATTGGAAACATCAAAAGAAACTAAATAAAAACTGTCTTCTATTTTGATATTATTTAAACGTTCTATTAGATCTAAAGAATTTGTAATGGAGAACTTAGGTTTAAAATTAGTGATAGACTGAATTGTGTTGTAAATAAACTCTGATAATATAGAAACTGGAGTGTTACAGAAACTTACAACAGGCCTTATGGGACAATTGTGTTTATGGATTTTAGGAAGTCCATATAACCTAGGTGTTATAGGATTAGATACAGTTAACTTTCTGTTGTTATATTTAGTAATAGTATCATCAAACAATTTAACCATTGCTTTTGTTTTATTAATAAAGGTGTTAGTGGATTTTTTTCCAAAATTACAAAACTGTTATCTGAAAGGAAAGATTCTACTTTTTCTATGTATTGAATTTGTTCGAGGATTACAACACAATTTTCCTTATCAGCCTTGCTAAGTACTAGAGAATGTCTATCGATTTTTTGTTTAATTGATTTTAGCAAATCGTTTTGTTTTTTAAAAGAATGGTGATTTCTATGAAAATTACGTTTGTACTTGCATTGTTGTTGTTGAAGTAAGGTAATGCAAAAGTTTCTCAAATACTGTTTAATTTCAGCATTGTTTGTCATACCTTCTGATAGAAGAGTCGTTGTATTTGAGAAACTCTTGCATTAGTTTACTTCAACAACAACAATGTAAGTACACAAGTAATTTTTATAGAAATCACCATTCTTTTAAAACACAAAACGATTTGCTAAAATCAATTAAACAAAAAATAGATAGAGATTCTCTAGTACTCAGCAAGGCTGATAAGGGAAATTGTGTTGTAATCCTAGAACAAATTCAATACATAGAGAAAGTAGAATCTCTCCTTTCAGATAACAGTTTTGTATTTTGAAAAAAAAATCCACTTAACACCTTTATTAATAAAACAAAAGCAAAGTTAAATTGTTTAATGAAACTATTACTAACGGAAATCCAATGGAGCTCTTTAAGAAGGGAAGCCCAGTATTTAGGCAACATACTTATTTACTAATCAAAAAAAATACGGAGCACTGAAATGATCCCTGCAGAACTACGAGATGCCTCTATTACCATCCTTAAAAAGGGGACAAGGCCTGATATGGAAATAACCGGGGAATATCATTAATTTCTGTAGCTGGAAAAATCACAGCTAGAATTCTAGCAAATCGCGCATTGCCTGTTGCAGAACTGTCACTGTCGAAAACACAGTGTACGCTGAACGATTGGCCAATGTGCAGGAGGTTCATAGACAGCAAGGCGGCAGTATAATGGTATGGGGTGGCATCACTCTTGGTGGAAGAACCAATCTCGTTTGTCTGGAACGTTTTTTAAATGCAACAGACTACCGCGATATTATTCTCCAACCTATTGTCGTGCCCTTTGCACAACAAGCTGGTCCTCAATTTCAATTAATGCACGACAATGCGAGCATCCGCATACTGCCAGGTGTGCTATCCGCATACTGCCAACATTCATCGAAGTTAATGAAATTGAGGTTTTACCATGGCCTGCACAATCGCCAGATTTAAACTCAATTGAGCATGTATGGGACATATTGAGCAGACGCATTTTACAACAAAATATTGCGTTTAATACAAGAGAGCAACTGTATGAGGGCCTTTTAATGGAGTGGAATAGAATACCGCAGCAAAACATTGACCATCTGATCATGAGTTTGCCTGAAGGGCGTCAAATTAATTTTTTCAATTTTTTTGTTACCATATTTTTTACTTATGGAGTTCTCTTTTAATTTTGTTAAGAGCTATTGCGATAATTCTAAGAAAACATGTTTATTTCATATTCGGGACACTTGTTTATAACTTTTTATTAAAAATATTTTAAATAAATTATTTGAAATCCTTCTGTAATCTCGCATTTTGTTTTTGTCCCCTAGATTATTTTGATGTGTGTATTATTATTTCATGTCAAAAAATACAGCTGATAAGAAATCCTTTGAACTAAAATTATATTTTGTTTAAAAATAATGGGATTAACAGATTACTTATTCGTTTTCCCATTCATAATCATTATGTATAATTTCTTGTAATTCCAAACGATTTTCTAAAAATAAACACTCGAATTTAGCATATATCTCTAAAAATTACGTAAAAGCTAATACATATTTAAAACTTATTACTAAACGACACCATTACTGGAAATTCCGTTATTACAATTTCTAAATCCAGTTCTGGCACTTCCAACAATTAAAAAATAATGAATATTATCTACTACTAAGTCGTTCAAACCGGAAATTTTGTTACTGTGTTTACGCGTTGGATAATACAAAAATAGTAATTCTATAAAAGTTTTCCCACAACTTTTAGTTCCAGACATTTATTATGTCATTCCGATTAACTCCTTTAGTTGGTATCTAGTTCTAGTACTGATAATGATAACTGAATAAAGTAATGATACCTTTGGAAAACAACATGAATATTATGAGAGTAATAACAATCTATGCACCACAAAAATATCTTTTAAATTAATAAATAATTCTTTAAATCAATGATGAGTTTTTATAGTTTTTATATAAATCATAGTGAATATTTAAAATAGATTTTAAATTTATGAGTACTGACGTATGCATACACAACTCAGGAAAATAAATTTAAAAAGAGCATATACAAAGAACAAATATTTTTTTTGTGTAACACCTGTACGATGTTTGTATTTGTATGCTGCTATCTGGTCACAAATGACCAATTATCAGTTATTTTCTGAGCTAACTTAATAAACAGCAAATATTTAAATCTAAGGGCTTACTCTATAGCTTACTCTCATTTTATCTATCAACTAGTGCACCACAACTAACATGCAATAACTTCACAGCACTATACTCTGCTTTTTACACTAAACTGTTACACATTTACACTAACTCAAATGGTTTTGTCCTTATGAGTCTTCTCTTTAGTTCAGTGTTGTCAAGAAGCTGGATTGCCTTGACATTCACATGACTATGCAGCCTCTGCTCGTGACTTGCTGCTGTTCTCTTGATTACTTCGGTCACAGTTTCCATACCAGGTCCTGGTGGAGGTTGCTGTTACGGATATACCAAGGAGCATCAACAATGTTCCTCAGTACTTTGTTTTGAAATCTCTGGATAATATGTAGATTACTAGCTTTGGTACAGCCCCAGAGTTGGCACCCATATACCCATACTGGCCTCAGTACTTGCTTGTAAATGGATAATTTATTATGAATGGATAATGTTGATTTTTTTCAATCAGCCAATACAATTGCTTATATCTAATATCAAGCTCCTCTCTTTTCTTTTTGATCATGGACTTTCCAGCGCAGCCTCGCGTCTAGGGTGATGCTTAAGTATTTTGCTGATGTTGCATAAGGAACTTGGGTATCATTTATTCTAACTAGGAAATTTTCTATTTTTTATTTGTAAAGTTAATGTGTGCAGATTTAGTATCATTAATTTTAATCGCCATTTTCTGGTCCAGGTATGTATTGTATTTACTGATAGTTGCAACTTATCAGTCGCTTTTTTACTAGCGTCTCCTATCGCTAGATCATCCGCGAAGCTGGCAATAGTGTATTGTTCTAGCTTTGGAATGTCACACGTATACAATAGGTACATGACCGTACCTATTACACTCCCTTGTGGCACGCCAGCTTTGATCTCCCTTAAATCGGTGTACAATTCTTCTGGTTTTACTGTGAAATATCTATTCGCAATGTATGATTCTAAGATTTAGACATGAACGTTCTTAGTTTATAGTTTAAACCGTCATGCTTTATCAAACGTCTGTGTTACGTCCAAAAATATTGTAGAGCAGACTTTCTTTTCATCTAATATGTTCAAATAAAAAACTACACAAGAAAGCCGTGAAATTAGTATTTCCACCACCAGAGAAAAACCCAGTACCTTCTGCTCGGTTACATATACAGGCAAAATATCAACAAAAATAGCCAAACACATAAAAAAGAAAGGAATAACTCCAGCTTTCCGAACAAATAACAACCTAGGCAAGTGGTATGTACAAACTTAAATGTGGCGACTGCCCAAAAACTTACATCGGTCAAACTCGTAGAAACTTTAATAAACGAATAGCAGAACATAAAAGGGCTTTCAATAATAGAAAAACAGATTCTACATACGCACTTCACCTTCTAGATCACAATCATTCTTTTAATGACGAATTTAAAATTCTTCACATTCAAAATAAAGGCCTTAAGCTATCCTTGTTAGAATCTATGGAAATCAACAAATTAAAAAACACAGATATAATTCTGAATGACCAACTTGAGACAAACAGTTCTCCCCTCCTCAACCTATTTCATTAGAGACTATAAAGTGTAAACGCATGCCAAAAATAGATCACTTGAGAAAGGCAATCAGCCGAAACAGCTGTAGTGATAAGAGTTTAAAATAAATTTTGTGGAAGTTTGAAAACAAAGTTTTCAGTGTTTTATTGTTACATAAAATGAATTTCCATCAAGTAACGGTCGAATCCATCAATTATTTAAAATTATAATATTTCATTGAGCATATTTTTGTTTTGATTATAATTCAATTTTTAATATTTTGATTTTTAATTCTTATTCCCAAATATCTTGCAAGATTGGACTTTCTCTCTCTTCTTTGTCCTCTTCATCATTCTCTTCATTTAAAACGTACAGTTTTCGTTAATATTTTTTCTTGGTTTCTATACTTGATTTATATTTGGATACTTCCTCGATAAGTAAAAGTACCTCTTTTTGTAAAATTTAAAGAACGACTTCCTTTTGATACAGACATAATTAATAACAATTAAAAATTTTACACATTAACATACAACAAGAAATAAGGTTATTTCCACAAAAATAAGCAAAATTAATAGAAACACTATTACCAACCTACTAATTTAAACACCAAACTTACTTTTAATGATTAAAAGAGCTGTAGGTATTATGAAACTAGGTGTGACACTAAAATGTACTTATATCCAAAGTGAATATTAGTTTAGGTCTAGTTTAGGTTGTCATTATAAAATCGGTTTTTTAAAATAATTTCATATAAATATAATGTCGTATTTTTACAATGATTAGTTCAAAAATCGTATTAAAATACGACAAAAACAGATATTTGTAAAACATTTTAAGTTGAACTTTCATATTTATACTTAGGAAGAGACTTTCAAATTAGCACATATTGAATATGGCTTTTTACAAAATAATATTCACAGTAAACAATTGGAAGAGTTCATTTACTTGACGAGGATCGACCGATATACATCATGTAAACTTCTTCAATTTTATTAAAATCTATAAAAATAATACCTAACTAAATATTAAAATTACTTTTTAACAATGAACTGCTAGAATAATATTAAGGAACAACACTACGCAAATGGCTCCTAAAATTATTCGTCGATATAATAAATACCGGGGTAGTACCAGCGGAATGGAAAGAAAGTCTCCTGCTACCGATACTTAAAAAGGAGACTCGAGAAATCCTGAAAATTATAGAGGCATTAGTCTGATGAATAGTACATTAAAATTGTTAACGGCAGTCATAAAAGATAAAATCGAGGAAAAAGCGAACATGGCAGATGAACAACAAGGCTTCCGGAAGAACCGCAGCACAATAGACGCAATTTTTATTATCAGACAAATAATAGAGAAGTCTATTGAATATGGAAAACCAGCATATATGTGCTTTGTAGATTTAAAAAGTGCTTTTGACAGGGTGAAGCGAAATGACATCTTAAATTTATTACAAGCTGAACAAATAGACCATCAGATAATAAGGACAATTAATGAAATTAACAAGAACAACAAAACCAGAGTTATAATGCCAACAGGAGAAACAGAATGCATAGAACTAAAAGGAGGAATCCGCCAAGGAGACTCGCTCAGCCCATTGTTATTCAATATGGTGATAAATCAAATAATTCACGAAGTAAGAAAACGACACGGATACCACATGGGAGCGCATAAAATCACGATACTATGCTATGCCGATGATGCAGTACTAATTGCTGATAACGAAGATGACCTACAAAGGCAGCTCCACACCTTCAATATCACAGCAAACAAACTTAATATGAGAATATCAGTAGAAAAAACTAAATGTATAGTGATCAGTAAAGAGCCGCGTAGATGCAAACTAGAAATAGACGGCAAAATTGTAGAACAAGTAATGAAATTCAATTACCTAGGAGTAGAGATCACTAGTGACAGGGATATAAGAACAGAGACCACAAGGCAAGCATCAAAAGCGGCAAGAGTAAGTGGTTGCCTCCGAGAAACCATATGGAGAAACAAATATCTGACCACGGAAAGCAAAATGAAAGTATACAAGACAACAGTAAGACCAATCCTAACATATGCAGCGGAGACAAGGACCGATACAAGAAAGACGAAACAACAAATCAACAATATCGAAATGAAAGTATTAAGATCAATAGCGGGCATATCATTAAGAGACAGACAAACCAACAGAAGTATACGCGAACAATGCAAAATTCAAAATATTAACAGGTGGATAAAAACAAGAAAAAAAACTGGAACGAACATGTAAACCGAATGGGACCAGATAGATTAGCGAACATCTGTAAAAACAACAAACCGTATAGCAGAAGACCCGTTGGAAGGCCGCCAAAAAGGTGGAAAGATAATGTACAGTCAACAACGACTGAAACAGAATAAGAGGCAGACAAACAGGAGTAATCGAGTAACACGAAGAAGAAGAAGTAGACTTTTTAAATATATTATTAATACGTATAGTATGAAGATTCGCGCTAGTCTACAATACCGCCTACTGTACCACTCTTTTTTTCGAGTGACTACAGGTTGTTTCCAAGGACTTAAAGAAGACCTTATGGAAAAAATTGTTCAACCAATGACGATGTGATGTCTACCCTAAATGGTTGTTTCGCACAATAGAAGCAAAATTTTTCCAATAAGCTGTGATCAAATAGTTTAGGATTTAGGCAACCAACATTGATTTATCAGATGTAGGATGTGTAAGTGTAGCAAGAGAACTGTAGCATCATATCCTAGAAGTTTCATGTTTGTTTGATCTGAGGTTATTATCTATTCTCTCCAATCTATTACCTCCAATTCTTGCACTATTACTCGACCAATTCCATATGACGTTTATTCTTTTGGGCATAAACAGAAAATATGACATAAGACACGGACTTAAAACAAAAACAAAAGTGAAATATATTTTAAAGATATCCTACTAAAGTTGAGGCTATATAAAGACAGAATGGACTGTTGCCAGATCATATTACGAAGTTTGGATAAAAAAGTGAAAAAGTAACATCAAACCATATGCTCTGAAATGCCCAACCTATTCGAAAGAATTGGAAAACTGCAGAAGGAAAGCCTTCACAAAACCTAAGGAAACTTATTATTTTAATAGGCAGACTGAATAATGATCAGTTTTTGATTATGCAGATGATAATGATAATTATTATGGTGATGATTACACTGATAAACAACTAATACTTAACATATAAAAGTAAATCCCACTCAGTCAACCCTACCCCAACAGGTGACATTCTGATATCTACAGATACCAAATTAATTACGACTGAAAATAATATGTAATAATACGATAATAGCTTCTATCTTTTTTTTATGAGAATGCAATAATTACACCACACATAATTGTACTTGAATCAGTCTGGTGATAAAGAGGATTAATATTACATCGATAAAATATTTAAGTATGATATTATATAGTACAAATGGACTTATATAGTACGTAAAAAGGTGAACAAAACACTTACAGTTCACCAAAAATAGCTGAAAGTCGGAAATTTTAACTGCCTGCGCCAACAATGAAGTGAGAACGCACTTGGAAGGAAAAAGATAGCCTGTACGCGCGGGTGTACTTTAAAATATAGGTACAATCGAAGACACAAATATAGAAACGTAAAGTTTGAATAGTTTCTAATAGGTCCCGTACACAATTATTATTACTGCCATTACATTTCTTCATTATATTTCACTATATTTGTGGTATTTATTCTACAAAGTGAGATGTAAAACATCTCACATCAAGATACAAAACCGCTTTTGTTGCTATAAATAATGCATTATAAACCAAAAATTATATTTTTATATTGACCATTTATGCTTTATGTATATTTAATAAAAAGGAAAAATGAAAGAAAATGTACAAAAAATTATGGAAATGATGACAGGAGTGAGTATAAAGATAGAAGAACAATCAAGAGAACTCAGCGAAATTCTTAGAGAACAAAGAGAATATAGAGAAGAAATAAGACAGTTAAGACAAGAGAATGTAACATTAAGAGAGGAAAACACAAAACTAAAAAAGGTAATTTTTCAAATAGAAGGACGGCTTGAAAGTTTGGAAAATGAAAAAAGGCGTAAAAATATAGTTATACAAGGCCTGAACATAGATACAAATGTCCCAGAGACTCTAAAACAAGAAATAAAAAATTTTATGCAGGTAGAATTAACAGTCGATGTTCAAATAGAGAAGGTTGTGAAGCTGGGAGAAAAAGTCTGTCTGGTTGAGCTTGAAAAGGAAGAGGACAAAAGAAAAGTCATGCGAAACAAAAGCAAATTAAGAAACCGAAGAAAAAGTCTAGTTTATATCAATGATGACCTGTCAAAGAAGGACAGAATTGTACAGAAATATGTCAGACAGAAAGCGCAAGAACTAAGAAAGGAAGGGAGAAAAGTGAAAGTAGGATATAAGAAAATATATTCCGATCAGGAAATATGGCGCTGGGATGGCATGAACCAAACGTTGGTGGTAGAGACCAAAGCAAAAAACTAAGCACCAGCATGAAAAGGAAAGTAATGAAGACGAACAATGCGAAGAAAAGGATTACGAACTATGAAAACGAAACAAAACAAGATAGTAATACAAAAGTAAAGCCGAAGAATGACAAGATACATTTAGCTACATGGAATGTCAGAGGAACCTTTTATGAAGGTGCGCTAAAAGAACTAATGAATGAGGCAAGGAAGTATAAAATCGATTTAATGGCTCTTCAAGAGACAAAACAATTAGGATCGGAAATAACTGATATAGAAGATATGGTGCTTTTCAAAAGTGGAGGTAAAGATAGAATGCTTGGAACTGGTTTTTTAGTAGCTGAATGTATCAAGGACAAAGTGATAGCTTTTAATCCTATCTCTGATAGGATGTGTTCAATACGAATTAAAAGTAAGAAAAGGAATTGGAGTATAATTAATATCCATGCACCGTCAGAAGACAAAGACGACGAAATAAAAGATCTTTACTATGAACAGCTAAATGATGAATACGAGCGCCTACCTAAACGTGATGTAAAAATAATAATGGGAGATTGTAATGCTAAAGTGGGAAAAGAACCTCTGTACACTGCAGTAACTGGTAACAACAGTAAACACGAAGTAACAAACGATAATGGTCAAAGACTTATTGGATTTGCCATGGAGAAAAACATGGTGGTGAGAAGCACACAACTAAAACGAAAAGAGATATACAAAGGTACGTGGGTCTCCCAGATGGAAGGACGGTGAATCAAATAGATCATGTTATGATTGAAAGTAAATATATGAATATCGTTCAGAAGGTAAGAAGTATGAGAGGAGCTGAAATCGACTCGGACCATTACCTCGTTAAAGTCACATGTGGGAGGAGGCTGGAAGAAAAAGAGAAATCGAACAATAAAACGAAGAGAAAGTACAATATTGAGAAACTTAAGGAAGTAGAAATAAAAAATAAATATGAAGAAGAAATAAATAAAATTCTACAACAATGTGACCAAAATTTACAGACAGATCAAGCCTGGGAACAAATTAAAACTGCCGTAGGAGAAGCTAGCGAGAAAATAGTTAAGTGCGACTCCAAGAGAAGTACAAACAAAGATTGGTTTGACGAAGAGTGTCAGGCGATAGCACAGGAAAAGAAGAAGATCAGACAACAAATATTAACAGATAATAGAGAGTGTAAAAAACAAGAATATAGAATTGTTCGAGGAAGATTGAAAGCTCTGTGTAGAAGGAAAAAGAGAAACCACAATGAGTTGAAATTAAAAGAGATAGAAGAGAAGTTTAAAAACAAAGAGGTGAGGTCGTTCTATCAAGAAGTTAAAAAGATGGGAAAAGGTTACCAAAGCCACTGTAGTTATATGAAAGGTAAAGACGGAAATTTAATTAGCGATCCGGCAGAAATAATGACGGAATGGAAAAAACATTTTGAAGAATTATTAAATGGTGAGGAGGACCACGAAGCAGTAGACAACTGGACAGTTGGAGAAGATGCGATAGTTGAAAGGCAGCCTACAGAGGAGGAGGTGGTGACAGCAATACAAGAAATGAAAAATAACAGAAGTCCTGGTAAAAATGACATATGCATAGAAATGATCAAGTTTGGTGGAGAACAACTACAAAGAAAAATATATCAGCTACTAGTGCAAGTATGGGAAAAGGAAGTAATGCCATCGGAGTGGTATGAGGCCCGCATATGCCCTCTGCATAAAAAAGGAGACAAACTGAAGTGTGACAACTATAGAGGTATAGCCTTATTAGATACGGTATACAAAATCTTGGCAAGAATATTGAGAAATAAACTAAATTGCTACACGGAAAGAATCCTGCATGAATATCAGGCCGGCTTTAGAAAAGACAGATCTACTGTAGACCAAATCTTCTCATTAAAGGAGATACAAACGACTTGTTATGAAGGTAAAGTTCCCCTGCATGTTTTGTTTGTGGATTTTAGACAAGCATATGATAGAGTCGATAGAGTCAAAATGTATCGAGCAATGGAACATTTGGGTATACCAAAGAAACTAATCCGACTAGTTAAAATGACACTTAATAACTCTACGTGTGAAATTGCTTGGCAGGGTCACATATCAGATCAATTTACGGTTGCAAAAGGCTTGAGACAGGGAGATCCTTTATCCACTACATTATTCAACTTAGTATTAGAAACTGTAATCAGAGAATGCAGCATAAAGGTGGAAGAAACGATCATGAAAAATGAGCACCAGTGCTTGGCATTTGCTGATGATCTAACGATCCTAGCAAAAACCGAGAAAGAATTAAGAAGAGTTGTGAAGAAAATCATCGAAGAAGCACAGAAATTCGGATTGGAACTAAATGAAGACAAAACCAAATATATGATCATGGGAGGGACAGAAGGGAAAAAAGAAGACTTTAGTGTGAGGTCAGTAAGTGGTAAAAGCTATAGTTTTAAAAGGGTGGACAAATTTGAATACCTGGGTGTAGTTTTCGATGAAAATGGAAAAGAGAAATGGGAGCTCGAAGCCAGAATAGCAAAAGGGAATAAAAAATTAGGTGGTTTAAGAGCCCTACTGAACTCAAAATACGTTTCTAGACAAGGTAAACTCAGAATATATAAAACAGTAATTCGACCCACAGTAACATATGCCGGCGAGACATGGACATTAAATAAGAAGGAAGAGGATACTCTGGAAAGATGGGAAAGGAAAATATTGAGACGCATATTCGGAGGACGGAAGACAGAAGATGGTTGGGAGAGAAGAACCAACAATGAATTAATGGCTTTATACAAAGAACCTACCATTACCAAGTTCGTCAAGGCACAAAGAATCAGATGGTTGGGTCATGTGGAAAGAATGGCAGCAAACAGAAAATAAAAGCACAAAATAGAAGCGAATGGAGAAATATTGTACACCAGGTCCTTCAGAGTACTTAAGAATGTTATATATACATATTTAAGTTAAAGTTTTGTTTAAAATAATTGTAATTAGTTAATAGAAATTAGATGTTCTGTTCCGATGAAGCATAAATATTTTGTCTTTGTACCACTACCTCTTGTTAGAGCGGCCTTTATCTTTGAATATTTACCCAAAGTATGAAAAAAGTGTAAACTCTTAAAAAATGAGATATTTAGTATTATATAATTAAGTCATATATAAAATATTAAAAATAAGAATGCAAAATATTTTGTAATGTGATTATTAATGACCGTGTAGGGGCCCTATAAATGATTAAGGCGGGAAATTAAAAATTCTTTCGTTTCGACTGCTACAATCGTCCGCGGAGAACTAAATAAAAATAACATTATTTCTAAAAAAATATTAAAAGTTTATAATACCTAACAGTTTCTGAAGAAATGCAACATGAGTGTCTCAGGTTCATATTTCTGAATCATCTGACTCAGAATCAGAGTCCATCTCGTCATTTTCAGAATCACTGTCACTATCGACACCTACATTTATGATTATTTGATCCACCACGGTGTCAAAAGCTGGCTGTTGTGCCATATAACTTTGTTCTATTTTTTTAACATGTTCACACCTCTTTTTTCATTGTTCGACTGAAAACGAATTAAAAAATTCATCACACAAACTTTCCACTAATTTAAAATCAAAACTGACATTTTTTTCAGCGACATATTGCTTCATAGAAGCCCATACTAACTCTATAGGATTCAAATCCGGATGATACGGGGTAACCGTAAACTGAATGTCCTTATCCTCGAGTATTTTGTCAATTTCATACGTTTTAAAGCGAGGTTTGTGTAATTTTATAATGTCGTATAGTTCAAATTTCAACATGTCATCTGTAAACGAAATATTTCGAGTTGTCAGCCACTGCTGCATTTCTGCTTTTCTGGAAGACATAGTTGGACATTTCTCAGTTTGTACGTTGTGATACGGTGCATTATCAATCACTAAAACGCTGTTCGGGGGCAAATTTGGTATCAGCTTATCCTGAAGCCACTTTTTGTAATTGTCGTAGTTCATTGCATCATGATAATCTCCTGTTTTTATAGTAGGTTTGTAGCGCAGATAAGCGTTTTTAACAAAACCACTTTCACCTCCAGCATGCACTATCACAAGCATCTGTCCTTTAGATACTGGTTTTTGTAGGCCCTTGTTTGAACTATCAGACCAGCTCTTTTGGTAGGTATGAGATGAATGGACGTATGTTTCATCCATGTATATAATTGGGCGATTTGCGTTCCTGTAACGTTTCATACTACTAAGAAATTCAGTCTAAGATGTTGAATATTGGGCTTTTCCATTAATAATTTTCTATTAGTTCTGGTTTTTCGCCAACGAAATCCCATCTTTCTAATTACTGTTCGTAGGCTTTCTATGGAACCTGAGTAGTTGTACTCCTCTGCAAATGTTCTGTGTATGCGTTTCACAGTTGGCACTTGTTTTGTGTTATACAAAAATCCATTATATAACGTCGAAGACGCCCTATATCAAAATCGTTTAAGCACGTTTTTGAAGCTTTTTTCCTCTTTTTGTGTGGAATTACAAATGAGGAACATTCGCCGTCTTCAATTAATTGCATTTCCGAGCAATTTTTTGAACGCTGCTTAAACTAACACCTGTTGCCAATACCACACGCTCCTGCACTTTTTTCAAATCTCTACACGGTTTATTGTGTTTAGTGTCCTTTCTCATAAAATGAATCACATTTGCTATCACTTCCCGTGTCTGATTATTTAAAACTTTTCCCTTCAGATTCGATTTAAACTCCATGTTTAATATAGGTACACAACACAGATTTGCAAATTTGGAAATGACTCTCCTTTGCGGTTCGTACTTACAAAAAATATTTCGCAGACTGTACCGACTTGTTCACGTCACAAACGGTAGATATTAAGTGGACGCTCAGTGCAAGATCCGTCAGATGACGACTGCGCATCATGGGCGTGGTTATTTTCAAACTTTCAGCTATTTTTGGTGAACTGTACTCACATTTTATTTTAGTTATTTATATACCAAGGCAGCGTTACCAGACCTACAGGGAATTTTCCCTATACCTAGGGAATTTTGAGCCAGCTTAGGGAAAATGGATTTTTATTCAATTCTATGAAAAATCTAGGGAATTCTTAATATTTGTAAGAATATTTTAAAAAATCAGTTTTATTTAATAAACTTTCCAAAATTGCACATATTATATCATCTACTTGGAAATCATACTATTGGTGGAATCACTAAATTCTGTTTATGTGATTTCCCGTCGGAAACTAGAGTGGTGAAATTTCACGAAGTGCGAATTACGTCGGGGATCTACCTGGGCTAAAGTATGTATTGGCGTCGCCCATCGGGCGATTTTTGGTTTCTAGTTTGTCTTTCTCTAACTGTTTATGTGATTCCCCGTCGATGACTAGAGTGGTGGTATTTCACAATGGGCGAATTACGTCAGGGATCCACCTGGACTAAAATATCTTAATACTTTGATATTCTTACCCTTCTTACCATAAATACAACTATAAAACACTTGTGCAGAAGGAGCAAAAATAAATATATTAAAAACATATGTGTACAACTAGAGGAACATGCTGACCGCCAAGAACCTAGAGAACTTTTCTCAAAAGTCAAGTATCTAGCGAGAGAATTCAAACCGCAAACATAGATCATCAAAGATAATAGTGGAAATATCATAAAAAACCCAGACGGCCTCGCAGAGGTGTGGAAACAATATTGTGAAATACTATTTTCTAACAACGACCGAGACAATAATACAGAGAAAATAATTTATGAAAAAGAACCTCAAATATTGAAATCATAAATTGAGGTGGCAATTAAAAAGCTAAAATCCAGAAAAGCAGAAGGAGAAGATGGAATAACAGCTGAAACACTCAAAGAAATGGGAGAATTAGGGACGGAAGTAATGCTTAGAATTTGCAATGAGATTTGGAATACCGGAAAGTGGACAAATGACTGGGGTAAACTTGCGTTTATTCCCATATATAAAAAAAGGTTTACCGACAGCTGATTGCAGTAATTACCGCACAGTAGCATTGATATCACACGCGAGCAAAGTACTTCTAACCATCATTAATGAAAGACTAAAATTAATTCTCTTACCACAAATTCCCCAAGAACAATGCGGATTCGTCCCAGGTAGAGAAACAAGAGAACATATTCTTAATATTCGTCAAATTATCGAAAAATCTCGAGAGTGCTTTGTTGACTATTCCAAAGCCTTCGATACCGTAAAATGTAATAAAATGTGGCATTCACTTAGTGAAATGAGTACTGCAGAACATCTAATCTATTTATTACAAAAACTATAGGTAAATAATACCTGCTAATGTAAGAGTTAATAATGTGATTTCGAAAAACATCAAATTAAAATCTGGAGTTCGACAGGGATGCATAATATGCCCTATTCTATTCAATGTGTATAGTGAAAATATTCGTCAAGTTCTTGAGGAAAGTGGCAAGGTAAGGTGAAGCAACGATAGGAGGAAGAAAAATTAAAAACCTGCGTTATGCTGATGACACTGTTATATTGGCGTCATCACCAGAAGAACTGGAACAAATTATGAATAGGCTAGGCACGGTGAGTACGGAATACAGTTTGAAAATAAATATGCAGAAAAGCAAAGTGATGATCATCGATAGAATCAGAAACAACCAAGCAGAGATAAAAAACATGGCAGGTTACGAAGTAGTCAGGCAATTTAATTACTTAGGCTTCTTTATTACTAACAGTGGAGGATGCGAAGACGAGATCCGTCGACGCATCACAATGGCCAGATCGGCAACAGCTAAACTCACAAAAATTTGGAAGAACACTGGCATCACAAAAAATACAAAATTACGCCGTGTTCGAGCATTGATATTTCCTATCGCCACCTATGCTTTAAAAACTTGGACAATAACAACAGCCGATTCAAAGCGTATAATGGCCTTTGAAATGTGGATCTACCGTAGAATGTTGCGCATACCATGGACCGCTTATCGCACAAATAACTCAATTCTAGCAGAACTTGACATAAAATTAGACTCATCACAACTATCAACCCAAATATACTGAGATATTTTGGACATATAACTAGAAGAAGAGAAGGCATAGAGCAAATGATAGTTGAAGGTAACGTAGCGGGTAAAAGATCCAGAGGAAGATCTCCAGTACGATGGTCGGACCAAATAAAAGAGATGACTGGTTATTTATTCTCCGAAGTAAAACAACACGCACAGAAAAGAGATAATTGCGATTTTTTTATGACTTTATAGTTTCAGCACCACATCGTTGATTATGATGTATGAAGAATTACCATTGTTATATCATTAAAGCAATGATATGTCTAAGATATGTTTGAATGTGTCATTTTTTTAGCGACTCTGTCATTTTATGAAATTCATTTGCAGATTTCTTGCTATCAACTGGGAAAATGGGTCATCCACAAATGTTAAGATTTTTATTTCTGAAAAATCAAGCTTTTACAGAAAACATAACAAAAATAAGTGTGATATTTTATTCCACTTTTCACCTACAATTCCAATACTTACATGCTTTTGCATTGTTCTTACAAGCATAATTCGTATTTTAAACTGTGTTTCGTTAAACTGTTTCTACTAAGTCACTTTATAAAATTTCTTTAGTAATCGTAAACTGATCTTGAGGTTCAGTGAAAGTAGAAAAGTGAATGGTATGTACCTATTAAATTAAAATAAAATACTGTTAAACGACCGGTACATGTATCTTTATAATTTATTATTTCCTTGATTAAGAAAATTGCAATAAATACTATATTATTATGTCTAGAGACGTTTAATGTTATTGTTATATAATATTAACAATGCTCTTGAGAACTCGAAACTTTTAAAACAATAGCGAACATATTTAAATGTTTTAATTAATTAAATAAAGAACATGTATTTCTGTTAGTAAAATTAATAATTACCTACTAGATTTTTAACTACCTACAATACCGTCATTTCCGTGAAGCGAATAGTGCTAGATTTTTCACTATTTGCACTATTCTTAATCTCTTAAATATATGGAATAATAAGTATCAGCCTTTTCTAAAAAGCACGTACTTAACAAATTTTGCATAATTTATTTTTATAAAGGTACATTGTTATCGTAGTTTATAGACTGTGTTCCTTAATTGTCTCTTCCTGGGGTTTCGTCTACAACTGCGGCCACCAATATCAAAATCGATGCGGGAACGTCCATAGGACATAACATGGTACCGTTCCCCCATAGAGAAATAAAAATAAGCGTTTCCCTCAACTACTAATGACATCGAGACATCTTACAACATATGCACTATGAAGGGCACAGACTGACCCCGTCAATCAAAAAAAGTAATTTTCGAGAAAACAACCATTTTTTAAGAGGGAGAAAACATTTGGGAGTCTTACATTGCAATGAAGTTCATTCTGTTTAAAACGTTAATATCCAATAATTATCAGCAATAATGTAACTTAAAACTAATTCAAGATTTTAAGGGTTTTTTTGCCTGTATATTTAGTGGCTTCACACATGTATGCCTAGTAAAAGTAGCCCAAAAGGGTTCTTTAAAATAAATATACCTTATTTATATCAGATTTTTTTATTAAAATTTTTGTAATTTACGGTATATAGCCGAGTACAGGAAGGAAATTCAGTTTCCTTGTGGGAATTTAGATGTTAAAATTAATGAAACCCGAACATCTATGTCGGCTATTTAATAAAATGCAGGGTGTCCAGAAACTCTCCTGACAAACGAAAACCTGAGATTCCTCAGATAATTTTAAGATAATTTAATCCATTTCGCCTAGTCCGAAAATGCTTCCCAAGGGAGCTAGAGTTCTTTGAAAATTGCGCCTTGTAATTAGTTTTTTTTTAAATACCTCCAGGCGTCCGTTTTGGATAAGTCAACGGTTATTTTAACGCATAACTTTTTTGTCTTTACCTTTTAAGCATTCCTGATACTAGAATATTAAATTTTCTGGGATTCTATTTATATGAAAATATCTATCTATATACGATAAAAAATCGTACCAGTTTTCGTTTTTCTAACTAGAAGCGTTCTGGGGGTATTAAAAAAAAGTAATTACATGGAGCCATCTTTAAAGAGCTCTAGCTTCCTCAGGAAGCAATTTCGAACTAGATGAATTGGGTTAAATTGTCTGAGGAATCTCAGGTCTTCGTTTGTCAGGAGAGTTTCTGGACACCCCCTATATGAGGAGAAATACCAATTGAATGGCTTAAATCTACGCTTAAAGACTTAACAAAAAAAGGTCAACACCTATAATTGTGAAAACCATAGACTTATTAGACTAATGGGCCATGTCCCGGAAAATATTTCTAAATATTCTTCGTTCAAGAATATACAAGAAATATAAAAAGGTCAGTAGTAAAATTCAGTTTGGTTTTAAGGTACTATTTCCGTCTAGAATGCTAAAAAATTGTACATGTTCAACAATTTTTGTTTGTATCTTATTTATTATACAGGGTGTCGCCAAAAATAGTGCGTTCCTTAAAGGTATAGGTAGAAGGAACCATTTAGAGCAAAAAATCTTATGAACATTTTTTCTATATTCAACTATTGGACCAAAAAACGAAAATACATTTTGGTATGCAAAAAGAAATCTCAACTACGTGCAGTAGGAAAATCTAAATGTAGACAGTCACAACTTTAATAAAGAGATTTTGGAACAATCATGTTTAATGTCACCACGAAAATGTTTTCGATTAGTGAGTACTGATATGTTGATTATTTATGGAGAAGCGCAGTGTAACAGTAATTTAGCTGTCCAAATTTATGTCTCGAATTTATATATATTGTAATGTCAAAAAACGTGGCTCATAGAACATTTAGGGAACAACTTCTACATCCATACCACTGTCAAAGTACACGATTAACAACAAGGCGATCTTCCTCTAAAATTAACATTTTGTGGACAATTTTAAGATATACTGGTCAGAGAAGTTGAATCCTTCTAAAGTGTTATGTGGGGATGAAGCATGTTTCACTAGAAACGGTGTGTATAATTTTTATAATTGTCACATTGGGGACATTTGTTCAAAATCTGGCAACTTTTAAAATATAATTAGCGGAAATAAAATT
The DNA here is from genome assembly GCA_918026665.1 of Diabrotica balteata. Taxonomy (NCBI): domain Eukaryota; kingdom Metazoa; phylum Arthropoda; class Insecta; order Coleoptera; family Chrysomelidae; genus Diabrotica; species Diabrotica balteata. The sequence continues at coordinate 29,702,117 of OU898281.1, read as the reverse complement.
TGTGGGTTGTAAACATTTTGTAGTAAATGGAGAAGAAGTAGAGGTATCCGAAAAAACAGTAAAAAAGACAGTTTTGAACGTTAAGTTAGGGAAAGCTAGCGGACCAGAAGGGATTTTCTCCGAAATGTTAAGATGGGGAACGGAAAAACTCTTTAGAAATCTAACAATAATTATCAATAAATGCCTAAATGGACATCCTATTCCAGAAGACTGGAAAACAGCTTATATATCATCCATCCATAAAATAGGAAATAAACTGGACTGTAATAACTATCGAGGCATATCAATCACGAGTACACTGAGCAGACTATACAGTAGAATACTGCGAGATCTAATTGAAGAAGACTATAAAGAAAAAGAAGCAGATCAAAGCGGCTTTAGAGCAGGTAGATCGTGTACCGACAACGTATTTTGTCTAAAACAAGTCATACAGAAGAGATCTGCTAGACATCTGGAAACCCATCTTACATTTGTGGACCTACAAAAAGCATATGATACAGTCCCAGTATCGAGACTGTGGAAGGTATTAGAACAAACGAACATCAATCACAACTATATAGCTGCACTTAAAGAACTCTATGAAAATTCACAATCAAGAATTAAGATAGGTAAAAAACTCACAGATGCCTTCATAGTGGTTCCATTTCAGAGGTTATTTCAGAGATTATTAATAAGTTAGTAACCGCTTCATAATTTACATGAAAGTGAATATGCAGTATTTTAGTTTACATGATAATACAAAAAACAAGATCTCATCGAATCCATAAAATCGGATGACGTATTACAAATAAATAATACAACACGTAGAGAGGGGTTCAGAATTTGACTCATTGAAATCGACACAAACCGACTTTCTTTCATCTAGCAGGAAGATTCTTCAAAGCGGCGTACTTATTTTAAATAGCTTGAGAACTTTCTTGTGCTTTGTTTGTCCAGGAGACTCATGTAAGCACTCCTTTGTTTCATTTTTGTAGTTGCCCCAATCCAACCCCATCTTGTTATTCATTTATCCATGACCCAGCTCTCAAATAAACCCTGAGTAGCCGTTCGCAAAGGTTTCGGTTTGTTTTGCTTGCTTATCTCTAGCTCCGTAATTTCTGTCCCCAATTTTCAACCCCTTATAACAGGATCGGCAAGTAATTTTATGGGATCTGAAATTTAGAAGAAAATTTAACAAGTTCAGAAAAAAAACAATTTTTGTTGTTTTTTAGTTTATTATTTTGCTACATTCTTAATGATAAAACAAAAGACATTAAATTAATGCGAAAAATTGCACCGATGGTCTTGAGCTAGTTGTTTGTGCTCTGGTTGTCGAGTCGAACAACAAATTCAAAGTGTATCTTCGAGGTGGGCGTTCGTTAATCGGGAGCGATATTTGTTTTTTAAAAAATTCATTTTTGAAAAAGATGTTTCTCACCTTCTATTCCCATTCGTTGTTTTATATGGTCATTCCTCATTCTTTCTCTCCGTGAGACTCGCATAGATCTTCTTATCGCGTCCATTTCGACTGCCTCTACCTTCTTTTTTTGTCTGTCTGGAATTCTCCATGTTTCCGTTCCATACAATAGGCTGCTCTTAACCATTGTCTCGTATATATTAAATTTTCTCCTTTTTGTTATCTCCTTGCTCCACAAGATGCCATTCAGACATCCTATTATCTTTTTAGCTGTAACTATTCGTTTTTCTATCTCTTTCACATCTGTTCCGGTATTGTCGAATGTGATACCTAAATATTCATATTCTTGACATTGCAGTATTTCTTGACCGTTCTCCAACTCCAAATTTTCGCTCTGAGTGCCTACACATAGATATTTCGTTTTATTTACGTTAACTGTCAAGCCCCATTCCTCATACTCTTCTATCAGCTTTCTAATCATATATTGCATGTCGTCTTTGTCATTGGCCACTATGACCTGATCATCTGCAAACTGAAGAGTAAACAGGTATCTGTCATCTATCTCTATACCCATTCCGTGTATTTTCCTTTTCCAGTTCTTAAGTGCCGCTGCTACATATATTTTAAATAGTGTAGGAGAGATATGACATCCCTGACGTAGTCCCTTATTCTCTATGAAGGCATCTGTGAGTTTTTTACCTATCTTAATTCTTGATTGTGAATTTTCATAGAGCTCTTTAAGTGCAGCTATATAGTTGTGATTGATGTTCGTTTGTTCTAATACCTTCCATAGACTCGATACTGGGACTGTATCATATGCTTTTTGTAGGTCCACAAATGTAAGATGGGTTTCCAGATGTCTAGCAGATCTCTTCTCTATGACTGGTTTTAGACAAAATACGATGTCGGTACACGATCTACCTGCTCTAAAGCCGCTTTGACCTTCTTCTTCTTTCTCTTTATAGTCTTCTTCAATTAGATCTCGCAGTATTCTACTTTATAGTCTGCTCAGTGTACTCGTGATTGATATGCTTCGATCGTTGTTACAGTTTAGTTTATTTCCTATTTTATGGATGGATGATATATAAGCTGTTTTCCAGTCTTCTGGAACAGGATGTCCATTTAGGCATTTATTGATAATTATTGTTAGATTTCTAAAGAGTTTTTCCGTTCCCCATCTTAACATTTCGGAGAAAATCCCTTCTGGTCCGCTAGCTTTCCCTAACTTAAGGTTCAAAACTGTCTTTTTTACTGTTTCTTCGGATACCTCTACTTCTTCTCCATTTACTACAAAATGTTTACAACCCATAAATTTTATTTCCGCTAATTGTATTTTAAAAGTTGCCAGATTTTGAACAAATGTCCCCAATGTGACAATTATAAAAATTATACACACCGTTTCTAGTTAAACATGCTTCATCCGCACATAACACTTTAGAAGGATTCAACTTCTCTGACCAGTATATCTTAAAACTGTCCACAAAATGTTAATTTTAGAGAAGATCACCTTGTTGTATATCGTGTACTTTGATAGTGGTATGGATGTAGAAGTTGTTCCCTAAATGTTCTATGAACCACGTTTTTTGACATTCCAATATACATAAATTCGAGACATAAATTTGGACAGCTAAATTACTGTTATACTGCGCTTCTCCATAAATAATCAACATGTCAGTACTCACTAATCGAAAACATTTTCGTGGTGACATTAAACATGATTGTTCCAAAATCTCTTTATTAAAGTTGTGACTGTCTACATTTAGATTTTCCTACTGCACGTAGTTGAGATTTCTTTTTGCGTACCAAAATGTATTTTCGTTTTTTGGTCCAATAGATACCTTTAAGGAACGCATTATTTTTGGCGACACCCTGTATAATAAATAAGATACAAAGAAAAATTGTTGAAAATGTACCATTTTTTAGCATTCTAGACGGAAATAGTACCTTAAAACCAAACTGAATTTTACTGCTGACCTTTTTATATAACCTGTATATTCCTGAATGAAGAATATTTAGAAATATTTTCCGGGCATGACCCATTAGTCTAATAAGTCTATGGTTTTCACAATTATAGGTGTTGACCGTATTAAGTCTTTAAACGTAGATTTAAGCCATTCAGTTGGTATTTCTCCTCATATAGGGGGTGTCCAGAAACTCTCCTGACAAACGAAGACCTGAGATTCCTCAGACAATTTAACCCAATTCATCTAGTTCGAAATTGCTTCCTGAGGAAGCTAGAGCTCTTTAAGATGGCTCCTTGTAATTACTTTTTTTTAATACCCCCAGAACGCTTCTAGTTAGAAAAACGAAAACTGGTACGATTTTTTATCGTATATAGATAGATATTTTCATATAAATAGAATCCCAGAAAATTTAATATTCTAGTATCAGGAATGCTTAAAAGGTAAAGACAAAAAAGTTATGCGTTAAAATAACCGTTGACTTATCCAAAACGGACGCCTGGAGGTATTAAAAAAAACTAATTACAAGGCGCAATCTTCAAAGAGCTCTAGCTCCCTTGGGAAGCATTTTCGGACTAGGTGAAATGGGTTAAATTATCTTAAATTATCTGAGGAATCTCAGGTCTTCGTTTGTCAGGAGAGTTTCTGGACACCCTGTATTTTATTAAATAGTCGACATAGATGTTCGGGTTTCATTAATTTTAACATCTAAATGTCCACAAGGAAACTGAATTTCCTGTACTCGGCTGTATACCGTAAATTACAAAAAACAAAAAATCCGATATAAATAACGTATATTTATTTTAAAGAACCCTTTTGGGCTACATCACAGAACGTTTTTGGAATTACTAAATCACTGCTTTTACTAGGCATACATGTGTGAAGCCACTAAATATACAGGCAAAAAAACCCTTAAAATCTTGAATTAGTTTTAAGTTACATTATTGCTGATAATATTATTGGATATTAACGTTTTAAACAGAATTAACTTCATTGCAATGTAAGACTCCCAAACTGGGATTGCTGGCCCTGAGACGTAGTCTGTATGAGGATTTTAGGTAACAACTTCGGATTTGTCATTCCGAAAACGTTATGATGTACCCCGAAAGGGTTATTTTAAATAAATATACCTTTTATAAAGGATTTTTTAATTAAAATCTTAAATGACTTATTTCTTTAATTGCTATGTCCGTTAGATTTGATTCTGGTTGGTCATTGGGAGCCAGATAATCCAGGCCACGCGACTTTTATCATTTGTTGTTTGCAGTTTGTGTTTTATCTAATGAAGGTAATTTTGTCAAGATAATATTACGAATTAAATGAGTCATTGTTCTTCTAGCCATTTTTCTTTTGTGTCTTATTTTTTTTTTGTATATACCTACCTTTTTTTGTTTGCAGTTTGTTGTTTTATCTAATCACGATAATGTTGTTAAAAGAATTGCGAAATTAAATGAGTCATCGTTCTTCTAGCCATTTTTCTTTTGTTTGTCTTTTTTTGTATATACCTACCTGTTTATAGATATAAGGCAGTTCGGTTCCCTCTGTCGTCTAAGATTTCTTTGCTTATCGCTTACTGTACTCAACTTTTCTTATGTATATTTGATGTTCATATTTATATTTTCAGTTTCTCTGTATCAGTTTTAAGTTTTCCCTTTCCCAGTCGATAAAATATCTGTATTTTTTGCACCGTATTAGTTTTTTCCTAAATTAAAGTCTCCGATTAGACGATTGTGGTCAGAGGTGATATCCGCTCACATTACACCTCGCTACATATTATTCTGAAAGCGTATGCCAATCAGCATTAAAAGAATGGCATTCAACCAGTGTGTAAACTCTTACACACTCTCAGACAGTTAGAAAGAACCCAAAAGAAAGAAACGGTCAATGCTTGACCTACTGAGATACAGGGTAAAAAGGAGGAGGTACTTAGAGAGTCAAAAGAGATGATATTCTCGACGCATTATAAGGCTTAAACGGTGATGGATGAGACATGTAGCATGATTGCTATAAGGAAGATCCTGGAATACAGACTAAGGAGTGATAAACGCAGCTAAGGCAGATGGCATTAACATAATCTCGACGAATTGGGCTGCAATAGCACAAGATGATCAAACAACAGAAATAAAGGTCAGGATAGAAATAGCAAGAAATGTGTTTGTACAAATGAAAACAATTCTCTAAAACAAAATCCTTAGATTAGAACTGAGAGTAAGAGATGTTACTTGTTTTCGATACTACAATATGGATTTGTAAGCAGGACACTGAGGCAAGAATACATAAATAAGCTACAGTCATTTGAAATGCGCTGTTACCGAAGGATGCTTAGAATAACATGGGCACAGAATAAAATGAAAACGGAAGTATTGCGAGAAATGAGCAAAGATTACGAAATAAGTAACAATATCTGGGATACGTAATGAGGGGACAGCGATATGAAATGCTAAGACTGATAATACAGGGAAAGATAAGAGGAGGAAGGAGTTGAGTCATCGTTGAAAAATTTAAGTGACTTAAAATAAATTTTTATCATCTAGGACCAGATGATATCCCTAAGCGTTGAGAGAGACAAGAATAAGTTGACTAACTGGTCTGTTTGTTAGAAATATGGAAGTATGACAAATTACAGATGAATGAGGAAGCAATATATTAGTACCTGTTTACAAAAACAAAGGAGAAAAAACAATAATGCACACACTACAGTACTATGAAACTACTTAGTTACACTGATAATGCCTTGATAAGCCTTTGATAATGCCTGCCACATATGAAACGTTAGAAAGAAAAAATTCCAGACCAAGCTTGTAAAATATAGAAGATAATATACCATTAAAACCTATAATTTTGTGTCCTGTTACTTACGCTTTCATTGTAATCCATCTCTTTGTAGTTGTCCATGTCTTTGGTTGAATATTTTCACCATTCACTTTGTAATTGAAATCATTTTGTTGTTATTCTTCTGTTATTGCTTTGTTTTTTTTTCTAAATTTTATTTTACTGTCATTAATTTCTCACTTTTTTTATTGTCACGTCAACATGTAAAAAACTTCAATTAGCTGTGAAGTGTCTTTTTTTTAATCTTAATCTAATTAAACTTGATCTGTAAAGAGAAAAAATAGCAAAAAAACAAATTGATTGATTATTAATATCAGTTTATTTAAACAACGAAATTACAAAAATTGCAAGTGTACAAAACCCATTTAGCACCTGTATAATATTGTTGATATTTTGTTGCGATGTTACAAAAACTTATTTTATCTCTTTTTGGTAAGTACCTAGTTTTTTTTTTATTTTTTTCAACACATGACTACTTGTATCCTAAACAGTGGTACTTAAAATTACTATCACAAAAATGTGAATAATCACAAATCAAGGTCGTTTTATCACATTTTTTATATTTACAAGCTTAGTGAACTCACTCTTCAGGTGATTTAAATTACAAAATAAGATTCAATGTTAATTTTCAACCTCACAGATACTTATACTATAATAAAGGTATTTCATTCTATAAGCTATAAGCTATTACATTACATAGTAGTGGGTTTTAAGAATAAAATAGAATATAAAAGACTACCAAAAACTTAAATTAATGACTAATATTTTCATACTTGTAATTGCAAGAGTGGAAGAATATTTATTTAGGAACTACATGATTGATTGTCGTTGATATTGCTTAAGATTGTCAATAATAATTATTTGTTACAAGTGGTAAGTACCACCCAGTTCCTTAGTATTCTTTCACACTTCAGTCAAGTGTAGGGTCTTTTATTGCAATCACATAATTTTCTATTATCAGTTATTATCTAGCTGTGTTAGTTATGACATATATGAAAGAAAGAACTATACAATATATATATATATATATATATATATATATATATATATATATATATATATATATATATATATATATTTGTTATGACCAGCTAGTAAAGTAAAACTTCCAAAGATTCGTGAGGTTGCAGTCAAAAGGCCCAGTGATTAAAACACTCACATTTATCTATGTATATATGTGTATATATATATATATATATATATATATATAATATATGTGTATTATGCGCTTATATAGACTATTAACTCTGCTTGAAACTGACCAGATGTGAAAATCGAATTGTGTACAGTTGTACTATTTATATATTTTTTGTTTTGAGCACTTATCACAATTACTTAAATATCAGAAATAATAAAATAAACAAAAATGACAATTCGTTGTAAAACTTTGTACTTCCTTAAAAATTAATTTAAAAAAAATATCACAATGAAGCTGCCAACTTCAGCATTAAGTATTTATACTGAAAACATGTGATACATATACCTTCGATTATGATTTAAACTACTTTGAATGCAGGAAAGATATAAGCTGGTGATTTACACTGGCTCAAAATTCGTTGTGAATGACATGAATATTAAATTATAAGAACTGTGACATTTTAGATCATTTGGTATTCTACATATTGAATAGTTGTTCCACTTTAATAAGAAGGTTCATGTGAATAGGAACATATTATAGTGAAGAAAAAAATAGTTGTATTAAGCTTAGGAAATTGCATTTACTTATATCAGTTATTTATTAAAGTATTATTGAAATTATGTTTCAAAATACCACCTTTTTATCGTTAAAACAAAAAAAGTGAAATAAAAACTTTTGTTGTTATTTTACTGAAATATTGCTGTTAAATTGTGAGTCAAATAGCTCACAGGATGTTTGGCGCAGAAAAGCCCCGTCGAGACTGGAGCTAAAACATCCAAATATCTCTTATGACATATTAATATACATATTTACCAACGAATATAGATGATATCCGTTGTAGTTACAATATTAAAAATACTACTAGTTTAAACAAGCATTGATGTGACAAATATTGAATGACTCCTGAAGTTTTCATTAACCAAAAAGCAAGTAAATGGACCAGAATGAATAATGTAAAAAATTATTCTTCTACTTAATACTTTTCATTTGATGCATTGCTTCAAAACTATCCTTGTTATTTTTCGAGCTTTATTTCGATCTTAAAAAATCGTGTGAAAATTTTGTAAACAAACGTTGAATTCAAAAATAATCATGTTCTAGCTATTTTCGATGCTAGTCCAATAGCAAACAAAAACATGTGGCCTGACCCATGAGTTGCATACGTCACTATGACGTCAGGGAGTACAACGTGGAATATTGGCAATGTTGCCATTCAGAACGGAATATTTATATGTTGATTTAAGTAAACAGTGTTTCATCAATATTAGACAGAATTTTAAAAAAATATATATGATAAATTGGAATATTGCGATATGAATCATTTCAGAAATTACGATGTTACATGTAATTTGTACATCAATAAAAGTTTGTTGAATGTTACGTGGAGAAGAAAAGCGATATTTCAGTAAAATTCAAACAAATCACATATTAAAGTTATATTTATATATTTTTGTAACGACTTCATGTTCCAATTTTGGAATGATCTGATTTTATAACCAAGTTATACACTAAATTTTTTATACATTTTTCCAAAACTACTCGTGACAAGAACTTTAGGGAAAAGTTATTAAAAAACAAAATTGAAGACGTTATATGGGTTTGTCATTGCCAGCTAATTTATAGAAAAAAATTTTTGTCCATAAATTGGTTATAAGACGCGCTAGAAGGTGGAGACAACACTGAAAAAGTGATCAAAAATTTGATGTTATGAAACTTTCTTTAGGGTGAATTCACTCTTCATTATCTAGGAACTATATTTTCAAGTTTTAGTAGTATTTAGAAAATAATTATATCGAACTTAGATTGAAAATTGAACTTAAAATTACAGATTCTGGAAACACTAACATAGAATGAAATACCTCTCTAATATCTCGTTGTTTTGTCACGAATGATAAAAATTCGCCGAAATTAACCTAATATTATCCTAGAATAAAAAATGAGATTCCGTTTTTCTATCACTATTAAGACGCAAATAAAAAATACTACTTAAGAAATCTATTTGAAACAATAGAAATTCTTTTTCATTGAATCACATTCGTTTGATTATACATGTAAAATTATGTACAGTAGGTGAAGGCAGGAAACAATCGACAAATTTCCTTTTTTGCATCTGCTGTTGCAGATTTTGATTATTTGTTTAAATGATTATGATTTCTGGAAATAAAGATAATATATTATTGTCCAGTGATAGTATCAACAAAGAAGGTTCAAGGTTGGTCATATATCACGTGTGATAAAGGAAATGACTCTTGGGTCATTAGTAGTTGACAAAGACTTAAGGATTTTTAGCTTTACTGATTATCTTTTGAAAAGATATAAGCAAGTTAAAGGTTTCCAAAAAATATGTGAAGTGAAGAAGGCAATACCAAAAATACAGAAAATTTTTGACATGAATTTTCTATAAAGAGAACTGAAAAAAAAATAACATTGTATCCCACTAATGTAGCAAATTAAGGAATGATTTATGTTGGGAATACATTCGTGAATAGATTAGTGTTATCAAAAAAAATGTAGCATTTATGTTTGGGATGTCAAATGTCAAATAATGCTACGAACACCACTTGAAGATGTTTAAATTGTGCTTATGCACTTAGAAGATTTGAAATTACCATAGAACAAGAGCAAGGCAACTCAGAGCGCAAAATTGATTATCTTCCCATGTACCGAAATCTCCATAAGAAAATATAAGGTTCAAAACAGCAAATTGGTCAAAGTACCCCTTTTAGGGGCTTTTTAAAAAGCGATAAAAATTCGATTAAAAATCAATCGCTTTTTGACGCTTTACTTGGATAAAATGCATGTAAAATCATTGAAAGATAAAAGTTTTTTAGTGCTTTAAAAAGCGTTAAAAAGCGATACTTTTTGAATGATAAGCTATTTTGGACTTGGATTTTCTTATGGATATTTACATAAGGAAATGATCAATTTCGCGCTCAGAGTTACCTTGCTCTTCTTACCATGTAAACTTTTACAGGGTGTCCAAGGAGAAAACTTCTCTGATAGACAAAAACAATCGAATTGACTTAGATTAATATTATTAAGGCACAATGTGAAAAACGTAAAACTATTAAGTACCTCCTGCCTTCTACCAAGTTTGACGAAGTTTTGAGATGAAACGCAAAAATGACAAGATGACGCATTTTAATAAATAAAGCATGAGTGAAATGATTGATTTATACAAAATCAATATTGTATGTGAATGTGCCTTCTATTATTATAGTCTTTTCTCACCCTCCACAGCATAAGTTCCATACAAGCAGCAGCGTCCTCGTAGCTGTTGTGTCCATGTGGACTGTTTTGGATGTCTCGCCTCAAAAAGGTAAAAGTGAGCTCCTTCAAAGACCTCCTGAAGGGCAGACCGTGGAAGTGTGGAAAGCACTGCACGGTATCTACGATGACGTAATGCACTATTTTTAAAGCGTGCAAATCGTTTTCCAAACCGTGTCCGATTAGTATCGTACTTGCGCTGATAAAACCCATTAAGTCATTTTGTACTTCTTTGAGCGATTTAGTAGTACTGCGATTCATGTCTTTTTCGGTGATTCCCGAGAATCTGGTATTATAATCGATGATATCAGATTCTGGTTTAACGAAACTATCGTACACTAGTCTACCGTCCATGCCGACAACCGTCACTTTAGTTAACTCCAACCCGTTTATGGTGTAACACATTTCACAGTCTAGCGCGTAAACACCATGGTGTCCTTCTAGTGGGAATGATTTTCTATGTTTGGTATACACATAATCGTTATACAAACCGTTCACACCGACATAAAAACCACCCCAAACATGCAGTTCAGCATCCGTACAACCCTTGGAACCACCTTTTCTTTGACAGCAAGTGTATAAAACGGGGGACTTTTTGTCAGACGTAATATTTTGCAGCTTTCCCCAATGATAGCAACACTTTTCCTTGGTAATGTACTCCTTTTCGGTCGTGTAAAATGTCCTTGAACATCTGGCGCAAGACTTAGCAAAGATCTGTCCTTGCAAACTGATAGGAAGTGGTTCCATTCTTGGGATTTCCTGCGGGAAAATTGAAGTATCTTGATCTGAACTGCTGGTTGTTGATTCGTCGCCATCAAAATTCTCTCCACTATCGCTGGAACTTCCAGAACCTTGACCGCTGTCATTAGAGCTCCAATCATTTTTGGGTACAAACTCTCTGGCATTAAGGTTGAATACTGTACTGTTAGTGTATTGTATTGGCTTCATTGGTACGCGTTGAGTTTTGTATACCACCACTAACGAAGGATCCAGTGCCGATTGGATCGGATATCCCATAGAGATCATCTGTTCCATGTTCAGCATATAATTGCGGAGAAGGTGGCTGTACATTTTCTCAGAAGCGTTAAATTTTTGAAATTGTTTTAAAGGGATAACTGACATTACTTGCTTTTTCGTCAGCACCGAAGTTGCCTCGGGGGGCTTCTTCGACTTGGCCTTTTTCACCTTTTGGCTCTCGGAAGGTGAACGGTCTTCTCTCCTTCTATTTTTCCGCTGTCGTCGGGACAAACCCTTCGGGCTGGGATTGCTCTCAGGTGGCTGGTCGTTCTCTTTGTTTGACTCCCGGGCAGTGGTGGCTTCCTTTCCTCCAGGATCAGGATCTTCTGCACACAAAAATAAAATTTCAGCACTATGTACACAAAATTGCTTCATGAGTCAGAGTCTTTGTTCACTTAGCACCTCTTTTGTTAAACACGCAATTAGCAAATACTTCTTTTCAAGTATATTCACAGACAATATTTAATATTTAAATTATCCAAAGATAAGATTAATGTAAATAGTCAGTTCAGTGACGGCGTTTAGATATATAAAGAAAACAAGGCCACGAACTTTTTGATTTTAATTTAAATTACTCGTACACCACACAAAGATGCGTAGTGACTGTGACAAGTACAAAAAATAACTAACTAAAGAATGCTTATCGACTTTACTAAAGATATGATGTATTTATAAATTTTGCTCTATTTTTTTATCAAAAGAAAATAAAAATGCCAATTCATATTTGGCCAAACAAACAAAACATACTTATTTATGTTTTTGATATCTAAACAAAGTATCTGCTTATTTATTCACTGATTGAAAAATATTTTTGTTTACATTTTTATAACATTCAGTTATTTAAATTTTATCGTGCTAGAATGAGTTGACTCTGTATTTAAAAAAACAAAAATAATGGTTAGTGATGTATGATAATTTGATGTTAAATAGTCAATAACAGGTGGTATGTGGACAGACAGGGGTCTAGTTCAAATATTATTAACGCAACTGCCAAATATATGAGCAGGTTTTTGTTTTCGTTACTAATTATAAGAATCAAAGCGTGTTAGCATTAAACAATTGTATATTTTTTCTTTATCAAATGATTAATATGTAATTCTATAAAATTTAAAAGTACTTTAAAGTAATCAATTTAACTAGTCACTTCTGTACAGATGAACGAGATTTCTAGAAATATTTCATGCCTAATGTGCTCCAAATACTCCCCCGTTCAAAACAGGCCATGCAATATTTATGCACCTATTAATTGCACATTGAAAAGCCGTGTGACTCACGTCGTGGTCGCTAATTCTGTCAGGTGAGCAGATCGAGTGGAAACTAATAATAGCTCAACTTCGGCTATTAATAATTTCATTAATATCCATCCTGCACGCTGGAAGCGACCATACTTACTAGAATATAGAACAAGAAAGTACCAAGAAGAAACAAATAAAGCAAAACAAGGAAGGGGAACGAAACAGCTCCAGTTTTCCAAAACTATGGAACTGCAAAGTGGACAGAAAAAACGCAATGAAGCTTAACAATAATCTAAAAGGGTCGAGCGAGTATGACGGCGCAGCCAAGTATCAGGGCAATCAAGTCGCCACCCAAAAGGGGCTCCACAGCAGGTGCTAAAACCTATCCTAAGCCACAAATATAAGATATGCGAAAAATATTCAAAATAAGATCGGTGTTAATGGTTGATTAGAGACATAGAAATAATCTGTATCAATCGTCCAACAATAAACTTGGGTATTACTTGAAGTCAAAGTATTTGATATAATTTCAGGATAAATTAACGCTTTCAACGCATTAGCGCCATATAATAACGTTTGGAGCATTTATCTCGAGTAGTCTACTTTGAACAAAGCTCTATATAGTATATTTTAAGCATAAGTATGATTGTTTGTGCGAGCACAGTGTATTAGAAAGTTTTGATAGTAAGGCACAGTATCAAATCTGTTCTAGGACACTGTCCTCGTGATAAGAGAACATACCTATTACAAAAAATGTCTCGTTTTACTACGACTTCAGCCGTCAGAGAGTAATATACCGCTCAATATTACATCGATTTACTAACGCTGTAGAAAAAAAATAAGTTCATAATTGCTGAGTTGTTAATTTTGAACAAAAATGTGTATTAGGGCCTTTTTTGTAGAATGAACCGTTCTCTTAGAAACAAAGCTTGAAGTGATCGGCGATTTTGAGTGTCAATTATGCGCGCGAAATCAACTTTTAAAATAAAATTTCTATCAGCAATGGTTAAAATCCGATCTCTTGATCAGAGTGTCCTATCGACAAAAAACAATCATTTAACGTTGCCATTTTTGATGATTCTCATGAGATCAATAAAGTTTATCACTTCCATTCATGGATCGCTGCAGAATTTCCATTCTTGTAGCCTAATCATCAAAACGTATAGCACGAAATTTCAATTTTGAGTTTTGGCAACAAATGAGGCATTTGAAATATGCCTGAAAAACACCAATTTAAATTTTTACATTGCAAACGCTCTACTAACGTTTAAAAGTGATTCTTTTCGACAGCAAAAGTACGAATTTCGAAACTACACAGCTTCAGCTACAAATTCCACCCAATGCCGTCTTCGTGAAAGTAATATATAATAATTCAAATGCCTCATATTTGTTGCCAAAACTCAAAATCGAAAATCCATGCTACAGGTTTTGAAAAATAGGCTTTAACAATGGAATGTTATATTCCTAGACGGTACCTAAAGAAGAAGTAATTCCTTAATTACTATTGTATGCGTAGATGCAAAATCCCTTAATATTATGTATTTAATATAAGTAAATTTTCTCACTATATCAAAAATCGGGTGATTTGGCTGACAAATTCGAGTAGACCCAATAAATAAAGATAACCATAATGAAATCATCTGGAATTTCAGCAATATCTAATGAAATTGCCGTAAACATACGAAATACAATAATGGTGGAAATTTTGATTGATAATAAGGTGAATAACTGCCAATATTGTGACATATAACGAATAGATCAATAAAAAATGATGATACTTGAAAAGCTGATCTATAAAATGAGATACTTTAACGGAATTCCATACATTTTTTTAAATGTGCATTCATCATCAGGAAATGTTTTGTTGTGTCGACTTTATATCCAAGAAATTAGTTTAAGGTTAATAACATCGCAGTATAAACATATAAATGTAACTAAAAAAATAAATATTTTGAATATATTTATGACCGGGCATATTATAAGAGTCTATGTATGTCAATAACCCAGGATTTATGTATAAAATAGCGAGCAACAATCAAAGTATACAATAATTAAATTTTTTGTGATAAGTAAATAAATAAGTAGTATTTAACAAGGTTATCACTTTTCACCTTCAACAGCAAAGGCCAATTAACTGCTTTGCAAATAATATACCGATATAGGCGGATTTTATTCATAGTTTGTATTGTTTTGGTCGTACAACGGCTAAAAAAATGATATTTTTTATCTCGTTTGGTATGTGTCTTTAAATAGCGTATGTGCTAATGGTTAGTCCAACATCCAACCATTAAATGTGTATACCGGGTAGTAAAAATAAAGCGAATTGATTAAAGACACAAAATTTGCCAAATGATATTGAAAAACTATTCTGCCGGAGGGCATTAATCGTGTTTTAATTGTGGCAGCACTCCTTATAAATGTTTGTCTGCCTTCGGCAAATTTTAAACATTTTCACCCATTCTCATTGTGCTTCCACAATTCCTATTCATATCATTTTTAGATGTGAACAGTTTTTAGGTGATTTTTTCTTTATAAGATGGTTGAATTTAATTATTCCCCTGGTGTTTATAGGCAAAAGCAAGTTTTAAATCAATATATCGGCTAAAGTCTTTCTCTAAAGTGTAAATGTCCCTAGCACAATAGATACAAGGGCAAGAAACGCAGTACACACCTAGTCACACTCTAATAATTGTGACAGGAAAAACTACTTACTGCTCAAAGTAATACTCCAATGCTTGAAGATACACAGAGTGAGTTTTCAGAATGGACATGGGACGGATCAATCATCTCTAAAACGGCTTGAACCATTTTTCAATGGTTTTGGTGTATGAGAGTCTTGTGATGCAGCCGAGATTATGGCGGTATTTACATTGTTTCAGATCTTCCAGTTTTCTGGAAATCTAATGATCTTTCTTATTTCAAATTGCCATAATTTCTGAGTTATTTATTGGTACATTGACATTATCTTCGCGGAAGTTAAAATAATATATGTATGTAGATTGCATCAGACAGACAAAATGCATCAAATGAAATCAAATCTTTAGATGTTTGTGTCCTGTTAGAAGACGATTTACACTTGAGTACTAGACAAATATCCCGGGAACTTATTTCAGAAACATCCTTAACGAAAATTTTATTATCCACTAGGAAACTAAGTTCCTGTAGCTGGCTGTATACCATGTATCACAAAAAATTGTGATACTGTTGATACTGTTATATTATTATAATTTATAACTTAATCAATTTTAAATAATGCTGGCTTCCGTCATATTTAGACAACTACCGTAAGTGCACTGACTGCTTTGTTCCGACATCCGTCCTAACATGTCAATATTATCATTTTTATCAGTTGTTATCAACAGGTCCTCGAAGACACTTTGTCTCAGGACCATGTAACCTATGTAGAGTCATACGTCGCCATGTTACCAATTCCAACGGTAACTTAAACATCTTAATTTGTAATAATATATAATGTAACAAAACTTTAAATTAACAACATTTACGGGTTTCTACCCATATATTTTAGTGGCTCATAGCATGTATACTTCGTAAGTATTAACCACATTTTATATTAACCTTAGTCAACATTTTAAATTTTACGTTGTTTTTAATTAGAGTGATTATATACTTTCAGGTTACACTGATGATGGAATTTACATTTCGAAAACGTTCTGTAATGGAATTGGGATATAGCCCTTTTGGGTATTTTATTATATACCTTTTATACAGGATTTGAAATAAAAAAAAAATTGAAAATTTTATGTGAAAATAAATGCCATCTATACAAAATAAGATTAGTTCAAGAGTTGTTAGATGATGATTTCGATAGACGTGCAGATTTCGAAGAGTTTGCAGACATAAATACGAAAAAATGTCACAAACAAAACGATCCAAATTTTTTAAGTATAATAATACTATAAGAATGCCACAGTATCCAGAAAAACTTAATGTAGGGACTGGAATAATAGGCAATAAAATAATTGGTCTCTTTTTCATTGGAAACTTAGGTGGTCTGGTGTATTTAGATTTCTTGGAAAATATTAGTATACCTGAGTTGGCTCCGTTTTTTCGGAAGTAAGTACCTACTTTCAATTACATTTTAATGTATTCGAAACTTTCGGATAATAACCCAATATCCCCCACGACAATATTTGGTTGCAACAAGATGGTGCTTCACCGTGTGAGCAGAGCATATATTACTATACACATACTAATGGGTACTGTGATAAAATTATTTTTAGTGCTAAAATGTCGTGTACAGTTGATGAATTTGTTATAGTACCATCGTGGAATTGTCCTTGGAATAATTTAGGTAGCAAAAATTGTCATTCTCCGTAAACGCCTCACAAGAGGGTCAATATTATCTAATTAAGTTTAGCTCTTCAACATTGATATTCAAGAGGAACCTTAAATGAGTTTAAAATGGTAGCTGAACATATTTGATATTTCTGTAAGATCAAATAATGTTAATCAAATATAACACTGGAATCAGAGGGCTAAAGAATATAGTGAGATATTCCAGACATGTTGTGAAATGTTCGGCGTAAAAAATGAACAAGGCTTTATGAAAATCCTTATGAACTAAATATTCTTTTATTACTGATAATGTACTTTATTGAGCAATATTTAAATAACGCGAACAAATTGTTAATTAACGAATGTAATATCAAATGTGGCACTAATGCATAAAAGCGCCTCAATATCAAGGTATGTCATGTGACAATTTTGATATATTAGTACACACACCATCGATAACTTCTAAGACATACCTAGAACACCACGTACATTACTAAGTCTATATGCCGACAACACAGCGATAGCAGACAAACATAGAAACGTAGACATAGCGGTAAACAACCTACAAACAGCGTTAGATGATATAGAAGAGTTGAGTTTAAAATGGAAAATAGCTTTAAACTCCGAAAAGTTGTACTTTTCAAAAAGAGGCACCAGCAACCAGAAGAACAAGTGACTGGGCAAAACAACCCCATCGAGTGGAAAAGCGAAGCGAAATACCTCAGAGTAATTATGGACAAAGGCGTAACATTCAGTAAACACCTAGACGCCACGATAGAAAACGCAAACACGGCCAAAGTGTCAATAAGAGGCCTAGCAGGAAGAAAAAGCAAACTAAGAATGAATTAATGAATAAGAAAACCAATGAAACGTACCACTAATGCAGAAGAGTATTTGTAGCTAAGTAGCATGTCATTTCAATTGAATTTTTAGAAACCTTATAAAATTTGGGATGGAAAACAGTGTTTGGTTTCTATGGTTTCGGCGATTACATCTATAATATACAGTAGTGGGAGAAATGTAAACATTCCTATTCCACTGGAAGAATATACCTATTTCAGGCCGATTTATGTCAGGTATCAGAAAATATATCGCAATGGAAAATCTTTTTAACTTGCCAGAAGAGGATTAGTTAAAAAAAGCGTCGTGAAAATGTCAGACGTGCAGCATTGGACAGACATGCGCTAATAAGGCGGAAAAAAGCAGGAATTATCTCTAATCATAACCTTCTTACTGGACACGCTCCAATCTTAAGCCCAAGAAGATGATAAGTATGCGATTTTAATACTGGTATCGAGTGTTTTACGATATTTATGTCTTTTGTGCATGGCAGTTTGTATAATTGCGTTTAATATTAACTATATATATATGAAAGTAATCAGGTGCTAATGAATGAGTGATTTTATGTAAGTAATTTAGTGTCATTAAGCTAATTATCTACTAACCGTCGTCGCATGAAGTTAAATATTTGCCATTACTGCTGAAGTCCATATCCAGAATGTTTCCAGTATGACCTTTTAGCGAAACTAAAAGCCATGGATTAGTATACGAATGTTTGTCGTGTTTTCCAGTCCATCTATTTTCGACAGTCTTCTTCTTGCGTTTCCCGGCCTGCGGCAAATCTTTTTTCTTTTCGGAATAGACGGTTGATTTTTCGTCTGAAGCGGAAGAAACATAACATACAGTCATAAGGACGCTCATTTCATGGTTATGTTCAAATTGACGTTTCTTGCTTCAAGCTGTTTATTGAATATTGCTATGTTTTAACAACTGGTATTAGGGATTCACCTTAATAGGTTGTACACTGAAGTTATTGATAAACTACCTTTAGATTAGATAAGCTAGCTTCATGAGTTAGCTAATACATGTCATATTTGGAAATGAAAATGTCATATATCACATAGTAAATAAATATAATTGGTTTCAGTTGAAATATGTGGATATTAAATAACTTTTATTAACCATTTTATTACTTGTATTGATCTTCAAAAGATAAATTAATAATTCGGTATTATGAGCGGTATTTGTCAAAAATCTTCCTTACGTAAACAGATAGCAAGCCAAATGTTCATTCTACCTTAAATTGCATATTTCAAAACAACATGTAATTCAAATTGAAGATCAAGAGAGAAGAAAACAATACACTATTACTGTTATACATGAATAGAATAGAAGCTACCAAGTAATATAGTCACAAAGGAAAACCTTATGAGGATAAACTACCAGAAGGATCTTATTTTATCTGACTGTCATTAAATGGAATTAATGAACTTGGCACATAAAGAATGCAAGGATGCTGAACCAGAGATTTAGGCATAATTTTAGCACATGAATAATTGCAAATTTCAGAAGATTGAATGTGGCAATTCTATAAAATAAAATGATAATACACTTTTCAGTAAACACCAGTTTTATGACAAAGTTAAGACTATGATTAAAATAATAACAAAAGCAAGGTTAGATTTGAACAGATAAAAAGAATAACAGATAAACCAAACTAAATGTTTTTGTGTTTACAAATTGATATGAAGTATTATCAGAAAAGAAAATCATGTCCTAGCCATGTTTGTTTTAAAAACATACACATTTTCCTGGTGTGAATCAACAGAATCATAAGAAGATAATGTAGACATAGGAATGAACTATTCATTAAGATATGATAGTCCATATCATACATAGTAATCAATACTAATAAGGTGGTAGAATAAACAATGGCATACTTTCTGATAGTGATTGAAGCCAACTATGTTATTAATATTAACTTTTATCTGTAGGTACTTTCTAAATATATTACTCATTCAATTTATTAAATTGTTGGGTATTTTTGATAAGTCATGTTCTTATACCTGGCAGAATGCCCATGGATGTTTATTCTAAACTTTACTAAGAACAATAATTGATAATGCTTCTAAGAACTACAATTGTTTATTGTACTATTGTTTGCAGAAAAATATAATTCTAGTACTATATTAGTAAATAGCTTAACTCTAGTTATTACCATTGTAATTAGACAAAAATCAATTATGTTTCTTTCATTTACCTTTGCCATTTGAAGAATATTTTCACTGATGGGAACTACCAATTGTATTAGTCATGGCAGTGGTGTTTCTTTGTGATTCAATGAGCATTATAGTGTGGGAATGGAGCATGATCTCATACCCAATAAATAATAAAAAAAGATCTCTTTTTATATGAGTCAGAATATTTTCATAACTTGAATAATTGTAAGACAAATCAAAAATGTTCTATAAAACATATTTATCTTATAAATAATGAACAGTTAAAGCAATAGCTTACACAAGGGCCCACCAACATTGGAGAAACAAATCAAATATAAAGTAAACAGAAAAAGTTATAATAGGTTATTATGATAAGAGCTAAATTGATTAATGATTTTAATATCAAGTATAAAGGGTATCGATAATAAAAAAAGGAACAAAAACACTTCTTTTAACCTTGATGCATATTTTTTATGACTAGTGACTTCTTCTAGGTAGATAGGACTTTCAGCAATGTGTGAGTTACTTGAAAAGTTTGAAATAGTAGGTATTTTGTTATTGTCTTTGATACAACTATGTGATCGATAAATACATCAACAGATCAATGCAAAAGTATAATACACTATTGATGAACAAGAAAACTATTGATGAACCAAAAAACTTTGTGTTTAAAGAAGAATTGTGTATAAAGAATTTAAATATAGATTTGAAGAGAAGGCAATGAAAATGTTTGTGGATACCTCTGATTCGTCCAATGGTGTTTCTCATCTTGCTCACAGTTCATTTATTTCCTATCATCGCATTCCTCCATGAACAAAAAAACTATTGAAGAACCAAAAAAGCTCTAGATATAGCAGACCAGACTAGAAAGAATTTAAATATAGACTTCAAGATAGGGTGATGAAAATGTTTGAAAATTCCTCCCTTGTTCGATAGTGTTCCTCATCTTTACAATTCATTTACTTTATCATTTCATTCCTTCCTTTTCATATCAATACACTAAGCTGGGATCTTTTCAAAATATTTAAAAATAACAGTGTCATGTGTGTATGTACCTACAGGTTTAATGCGCCTAATTGAGAATGGATCTCTACTATTTAAGCTATGACTGAAGTTTGTACTATTACTATATTAAAACATATCAAAGATATTTGTAAACATATATATCTAATATGAGAAAGAAAATTGGTATATAGCAATGTAAAGCAGTAAAATGGTTAGGTCTATTATCAATAACTTTATTCTCCTGTTGTTTCTTGTCCAAAAAATATATGAAACAGCTTGAAACATAAACAATTATAGAGTACTTTTGAGTCCCTGGTGCATTATTATTTAATAAAAGAAATCTAACCCAATTGTGTATGTTCACTTATAAGGCAATAATAGCTTTTCTTAAGTTTAGTGTTGTCTATACTGTGGTTTAGGTTAGCTAACTTTTTATAGCAAATTTTTTAAAAATTTATAAGGATAATAATCCAATATTCCCAAGGGGAGGGAAATTTCATGATGTAACCAGAATTAAATATATTGTAAGTGGAAAATACAGAGGTCAATGATGAATTGAATAAGAACTGCACATGATAAATTGGTAAAAATTACTATCTATCTCAATATTGATAAAGGAAGGGAATGCTGACTATCACAGAAACAAGGGAGAAAAGAACAATAATTTAACAATTGAGATAAGATTGTATAATAACATTGTAATTGAAATTTGAAAATTATTAATGCAAATCACAAATGGTAACTATGGTAACTAAGCAACTGGCAAATTAAAATTATCAAATAATAACAGGAAAAACTATTATTGCTTGTAAAGTCTCAATGTTCCTCATTGCTGAATGTATTAAAATTAAAAACAAAAAGTTTTCAGAGGTAACAGTAAAATTATGAAGTAAATTTGAATAAATAACTAGGTTAAAGTTCAAAGCTAGTTCTACAAATTTAATAAAAAAAATATTTAGTATTAATGTAAAAGTGTGCTTACTGATGATTGGAAAATGTACCAGGTTCTCGTTTAGTTTCACTGACAACTAATAAAAACATTGAAAGAGACAGGTCGCAAGGCACCAACTAAAACGGTAACTTAACTTTTGTCTTTAAGAGGATACCACGTGGGTTCCGTTCATTGGCCTAGTACCGATCTAGTAGTCTAGTAGTTGTACATCTCTAACTTTTAGCATTTGCTTTAAACAATCTTATCTGATTATATAATTTTTGCAAAGAGCAAATAAGAATGACTTTATTATGAAGGCAAGCAATCTAATAAGTTAATAAATTAAGTTTATCAGACGAAACTATGACCAAAGATATTCAAAATATATTACTTATAAATTTCTTAAAAACATGCAAAGCTTACTTTTAGTTTTTTCAATAACCTCCTCCTGTTTAAACGTATTGATAAAGTACAATATTACTAAACCACTTGCACCAATAAGTAGCGAATAAACAAACACCGTGCTTGTTAGAAAATCAGAAATAACACTTTCCATTTTTACAAAATTTCGACAAAAATAGAGTTCAACGTTTTACTATGAGTCACAACACCACGAGGTCCGCCGTACACTTCTCGCAGCTGTACTTTCCAACTACTTACTGACAACTGAACGAGACTGGTCGCAACATTTACATGGGAGAAAGGCGCCAAACTTGAATTTTTCTTGAAATGACTGACTTTATTCATGTTTTGAATGAACTTTCTATTAACAGACCTGCGGATTGCTAGCTATATAAACATAGGTACACGTCAGGGACACGTATAAACTCTTTACTGATCGATTTTCTGTATAAAATTTGATTTTTATTTACCTCTACAACTTTCTGGTCCTATCCCCTCCAGCCTGCGCTCTTCAGATAAACTGATCACAGCTCACACGTGGTTATATGTATATCACAATATATTATTTTAAATTGTTTTTAACAACTTTTTTGTATAAAAACGATATGTATATTTTGCTCTACAAATTTACTACCGTTCGCATTGATAACAAAGACGCTTATGATAAACAACAAAGGTAGTATGCTATGCCAATGACTAATTCTGGTCTGGACTTCGCAATTATTATCGTTACTAATAAACCAGTTTCCTGTTATGAGAGTGACGTAGCGATTTAGTCATCAATGTATCGTTATTTTAACATTAAGATAAATCCCTTTCTGTTTTGGAGTCTGATGTAATGACGGGAACCACGTGCTCAATATCTTGTAATGTTGGATGTTTCGGAAGAAGGTATTTTACGCCCCAATTAATCTTTTATAGATCCTTTATCTATTATGTCGAGGGAAGCGTTTTATATTAATTTTGCGCTAAGCGGAGCGTATGATAAAGTTGAGTTTAAACAGCGACAAAAATTGAATTTTCTAATATTTACACATGAGTTAACGCTCTATTTTTTCTAAGATTGACTGCCAAGGACCTCACTTGTTAATTTATTAATAGTATCTAACTACATTTTAATTTTACGTGTTATAATAGTTTGTTCATTAGATATTTGGTTCTCCATTCTATAATCATGGCTTTTGATCACCTGCTTATGATATTTCTGTATTTTAATTTATTTTTTGAAACAAGTTTACTCATTTTATTTTTTGATTCCACTTTAGGGATAGTATGTGTATGTTGTCACCAACACATTCTTCTAATTACCACCTCGCAAACGGAACACATGGAAAGCCCCTAAACACAGACCCGGGAGAATTATTAGGAATCAAATAGACTACATTTTAGTAAAAAAAAGATTCTTAAACAGCTTTACATCGGTGAAGACTTATCCTGGAGCAGACTTGGAGACAGACCACGTGGGAGTATTTTGAGTCAAACTCAAAACAGTGCAGAAAAGGGAGCGGGTGTATGGGAGCAACTACAGTCTTCGTAGACACACTGTCTCAAGACTAGCAACTTCAACGTGGAGTCATATGTCGCCATGTTACCTAATCCAACGGTAACTTTAACATCCTAAACCATTATAGGAAAATTTGTAAACTAAATGTAATTAATTATTTGTTAACGGGTTTTTACCCATATATCTAGTGGCTACATTCATGTACTCTTAGACACTGATGATGAATATGGATTCCGAAAACGTTTTGTCTTTTTAACTTAGCCCGTTTGGTTCTTAATATATACCTTTTACAAAGGATTTTTAATAAATTTTTAATATATGGTATACAGCCAACTACAGGAACGTACATTCCTTGTGGATTACCATTTGAAACTAATTTTATACACAAAAAAATAACAGAACTCGACATCAACATAGGCTTACCACAAATATAGAGGTATTTTGGACACAGCTAGAAGAAAGAAAGGAATGGGTAGATTAATGGTTGAAGGCAAAGTAGATGACAAACGAACCCAGAAAATCACCACCGTCAGTCAAAATAAAGAGCACCACCAATAGCTCTCTGAGGTAGCACATCACTACCAGGAGAGAGAAGAATGATCGATAACGTCAAATACCATAAGGTCGCCAGATAAGAAAGATAGAGGAGGAAGAAGAATCTTATGGGTGGTAAAAGTAAAGGAAATTTAATATCATAAACCTATAACCAGTTATATAAAAAAATCTCTAAAAAAACGAAACGCTAATAATTAGAACCAAAATAACCTATGAGAAGAAAGTCAATGATTTTGACATACTTAAGTAGAGTCTAAGATATAATTAATTAATGATATCGCAACGCAACAAATGAATACGAAAACGCAACTAGACGAAAATACACATCCCATTCCCATTATGAGAGGAGTTAGTCAATATCTGCAAAGATTTTTAATCAAGCCCTAGAAGACGTCTATATTATATACCCGGTAATTACATAAATTCAGATCACATTCCTGTAGTAGCCAAGAAAAAATCAAACTAAAATCTCTGAAGGAAACAGTTTGTAAAACAAAACCCGACGTGAAGAATTTACTAGATCTAAAGACGAACGAAGGGGTAGCAGGAAAATTAGACACAATTTTCAAACTTAAAAAGACAAGAACTATCTGAACCTTTTAAAACAAATAACAAGGAATAAAATCCTTGGGGCATAACAAGGGGACCCCTTGTTGTTGGACCTAAAAAAACAACAGGGGACCAACTGAGATTTTTTCGAAAATGGAGTTATTGGTTCGTATAATTGTAAATAATATGATTATGATTAACGTTCTGCAATAGCGAACAATCTACAGGACGATAGAACCACATTGCAGATTAATAAATTCGGTCGGTTTTCAATTTTGAACCAAGTAGCTTTGGTTCCTTGTTGCAGATATTTGTAACATGCAATAGTTGGTTCCATCAAGAATATATACGAATGTATATGTTACGAATTTACTAGTAGGTTTTAGATTATCATTGTTGTTACCTAACCAATATTTATTTATAACGGAAGAGTACAAAAAATATGAAAAATGTTAAGTTGATGCCATCAAATTCGTTGAAGCTTATGTTTGCAATGTGCAAGAGGTATGAGTATCGATTTATAGTTTTTAAGTTTTAACCCCAAAAATATTTTCAGAATTGTGTAGAATATTGTATTTTTAGTTACTTGTATCTAATAGTAAGTTAGTTAAAAAGTTAAATAAAAAGATCTTTTTGGTTCCTTTTTGCAGGTCTAGCAAATTAACAGCAAGGAAAAGCAGGCACTAAGTACCAGCAATAGTTCATGTTTAAAATTAGCAATCAGTTATTTTCATGAACAAGATTGTATCGATTACTAACGATGCCGATAATGAGGAAGATTCTGATGATTCTGTTGATAAAAATTTCGAATCTACCTACAGGAACATATCTTCAGTAAAAATTTAGATCAAAAGCTAAGAGAACAATCTACTTTAAATGTAGAAATATCTTTCTTTAGGAAAAGGTAGAAAGAGACAATTTGCTTAACAAGACAGAGACGAAAGAAAAATAGGAAATAACAGCAAGATAGAATCTGACTCATTTATGAGGAAAGCTAGAAAGCTAAAAAGTTTTTCGAACACTACTGGCATTTAGCTAATTCTAATCTACATACTACATTTGTATCAACATTCGTTAGAGAACATCATGCACAGAGAAAAGAATTACAGATCACAAAACCTGCAGCACGATGATTCTAAAGAAAATACTTTATAACTCCACATTATTATGTGCAGAGACTCTTACGGGGGTCAAAACAGAAACATTTAAATAGTACTTCTATTAAAATGTCTTCTGGAGCAATCACAGCATTTAAAGACAATAAGCCAATTGTTGCCAAAAGGCAACATAATATATTTTCACCTGAGGAATATAGCAATATAATTAAAGCTTGCAGACAAAAAAGAGCCATTAATGTAAATATTATACTACAAAAAGATTTTGTTAGTACAGCAAAATTTGAAAAACAAATCACCAATAGAAAACAAGTGAGACGAACAAGGCAATAAGTTAGTTACAAACCAAAGAAATTAAATTATGTAAAGATAAGCTTTATAGCATATTTTTAAGACGACGTACTGAGACAATGAAGAGTATAAAGAAGTAAACAAAACAAGGAAGCAGGAAGACAATTTTCAACTGGGTCACAGATTGCCTCGTATTTAGAACCATTGTGGCCTACAGGAAAGTGAGTTTCTGAAGCAAAACTTAAAGATATACAAAATTATCTTCATTTAAGATAAAGGAATCAGGGCGTTCCTCAGGACACTATGATTCTTATATAATTCTAGCAGATAACAATATGACCGAGGATATAGACGCGGAATGTAATGTTACATTTAACAACAAAGAACCCAATGCTTTTTTTTCCTTAGGACTTAATTGTTTAGTTTTTTTATTTTATTATAGCATTATTTCCCGTATGATATAATAAAACTGATTATTTTTGAGTCAATTATGATTATTTTTATGCCCAAATAAAAGATTGTCTCAAAACTAAGTTAATGTCAATTGGTTCCTTGTTACACACCACCTTCGTATGCAAATCCTATGTACTCACATTGTAAACCGAGGTACAAAAATCAAGATTTGTAAGACCAAATTATTGAAATGGAACGTCGATGAAACACAGGTATATATCAAAAACTTTGATATTAAGTTTTACTAAAACGAAAAAGTTGTTACTTGAAGATAATGAACGAAAGAAGCAGAACTAGCATGGAAGATTGTCGATAACGGAGATCAAGACATTGACAGGAAATTGTAGAAGACATCCTAAAATATAACTGTTCAAACTGGAAAGAAAAAACAGACAATACATCAGAGAATGCCATGAACCTACATATAAGAAGTAATTTAAAAAATGTAGAAATGGCTATGTCAAGAAGTAGAAAGTTTCAAAATAAGTAGAATATTATAAGAATTTCTAAGAAATTATTTCATATTCTGTAAATATAAGTTTGTAAACAATAATGAATTGCCATAATATCGATGTAAAGAAAATATATTAATTCATTGTTAACATAAATAATAAAAATCCTATACTGTAATTTCGTTAATTTATAACCCAAACTGTAATCGAATAATGTAATCGAAGACGTCTCCTTGAGAATATCTTAGAAATAACAGTAAAAATATATAGACGTTATTTTCTATATCAAACAATGGTTAAGATCGATCGCAAATTGCTATTAATAAAAGTAGATGTAACAAGCTCGGTTAGAAACAATAATTCATATTAGACGGATTGTACATATTGTCTACATTCCTTTAGAATACCATCACAATTAAAAGTATAATTTTTTACTCCATCAGATATCTCGAATGTATTATGATTATATACCCCCACATAATAAGTAATGATCTAATTTGGTTACCTTGGAAGACCGGTGAACTTTTGAGGAGGCACAAAAAATTAACTAGTGAGAATAAAGCTTAATAGAATTTTTGTTCCCATTAATAAGCTTAATTAGTTTTTAAAGGAATTCTTAAAAACCATCCACAATAGACTTTGCACTAAATTTTTTTGTGAAGGCCTGTAAGGAATCTGTTTGGATCAATAAAAACAGCATATGTATGTTCTTTTTGTATTTTCAGATGGTTAACTAGTGATGGCATACGAGTACGAAGAAATATAAGAAAGAAATGATGACGAAAAGTCAATTTCAAGACACCAAAGTCTCTTTGGATAAGACTTCACGTTGGAAGATAGAGAAATTAAAAAACATTGCCATAAATAAAGTAGAACAATCACAAATGGACATTTCTATTTGACGTAGTGCTCTACAATATAGGACAAACTACGAAATAGAAATCAAGTGATTCTTATGTGAGATAACTGTACCTAGCCTAAAATATTCAAAGAACTTGGGGAAGCGGGAGCTTTTAGACCAATCTGCCTATTACATAATCGGCTAGATTTTCGAAATACTCATAGAAAAAGGCGGCTTTTCTGAACACAGTCATAGACACAGTCAATCGGATCTCGGAATTACCTATCACATGTAGATGTAAGTGGCTGGTGGCCTTCTTTCTGGACATCAAAAATCCCATCAACTGCGATTCTAATAGAGCACAATGAAAACTTGCCTATGGACTGGAAAGAGTGAAAGCGCGGCTGAAAGACCGAGAGTTGAGAGTTGCTATGCAAAAAACGGAAGCTTTGATACTAAATGGACCTAGAGACAGATGCCACATCTCATTCACCCTAGACGGAGAAATAAATGCCTGCCAAAAAGGTTAAGTACTTAGAAGTAATGCTGGATAGTTATTTGGCCAACACCTAAAATATGCTGAAAACAAGGTCGAACAGAGAGCAATATCATTGGCAATACTTATGCCAAATATGAGGCCCAGGTCCGGGAAAAAAAAAGATTCTGATGTAAGTGGTACACTTCACAATTCTATATGCGACATCGGTGTGGCATCAAGTAACTAACAAACAAAAGGACAAACAAATTTTAGAGAAGACCCAAAGAAAAACCCTATTAAGGTTTATATGTGCCTAAGAAATGACCTCGACGATAGCCCTACAAGTTATAGCTGGGGTACCAACTATACACCTGCAGGTAAAAGAGAGAACCGAAGCATAAGGCAAGAGAATCCAAGAGAAGGCAGAAAAAAGAATAAAAACCATCCCAAAATGACAGGAAGAATCGTAAATGACTGGAGGGCTGCCTGGACAAGAAATCTAATCCAGGTTGTGGAGGAGTGGATGAAGTAAAGATTACTTCTTTACGGGACACGGGTCATTTATTTTATAACATATCTTGAGAGGATAGGCAAGGCAATAGACGGTAACTGTGTGGACAGCAGAATAAGTGACTCTCTGTGTTCGAATGCAGCAATTTCAATGACGAAAGAGCGGAGTTATATGCAGTAGTAGGTATGTTACTGATATAAGATATAAGTTTAAAGAAGTGACAAAAATTGCTAAAAAGAAGAGATTTAAGAGATTTTAGAAAGAGAGAAATAGAGACAACAGGGGTAAAAATAAGTAACATAAGCAACAGAGAGAAAAAGAAAAAAGAAAGGTGGCTGCGCGCGTGAGAGAACGGTCTGGAAACACGTGCAACGTGCGTAAGCCTAGAGGCTTAAGTGCAAAGGCTTTGTACCGTTCATTCATCCGAGGATAAGACACCCAAAAGGGTTATTGCGCTAAATGTACTCCGTCTAATCTGAATCCAACTTACGCCAGATACGATTCACTACGTCTTTAGAAGATTTCCACTCTCACAAAAAAGATAGTTGATATTTGTTTTAAGATACTTGACATAGGAGCTTTGTAATACATTCAGACCTTCGTATTAGAATGGTATTAGTTAAAACAAAATAACAAGTTAAGAATAGTTAAAGAATCCAAACTATTGAAGTATACGAATATAGTTATATGATCTTCAAAAAATAAGTAAAATATTTCATAGGATAACCATTTCTAACGTGCCCAAAAGTTTTATACCATCTTATTAGAAGTTGTACTTAAATCGTTGTTGATAACACAATGTTAAATTTACAAAAATTCTAATATTATATTTACGTAATGTCAAAAATTTCAACATGTTTCTTAGACAGAAAGCGTCTAAGTAGACGACCCATTACCAACGTGTGGCTAAATGGTTGCCTAATTTTAGGAACTCAAAACAAAAATTTAAAAAAATATTTCCTGCCTTGTCTGTCCACATATTTTTTAATTAACATGTATATGCTGAGAGGATATAAAAATATTTTTAAAGATTGATTGAACGTTAATTTCACTGATTTATATTTTACTAAATAAAAAGAATAAATAGTGCGAATTGCTATGATGATTGGCGATCTCCGTCGAGGAGATGGCTCTTGAAGAATAAATTATGAAAAATAGTGAAAGATAATAGATAAAAAATAGTGAAATATAACTTTTGTTGTGATTACTAAAATGTCAAAGGATCTTAATTAAACATATAAACCATTTGTATCTACTTACAAGTACAACTCACTTTTTTTAACAACTCACTATTTTATGATAAATAGAGTCTAACTAAGAGGAATTTACTATTTTTACTGGGAATCAGGTACACTTTTACCTAATTTAAAATAAATTTGTTTTGACGTTTCGATTTTCACTCCGGAAATGGACGTCACGGCGGCCATATTGTTATTGTTACTTTTCAAACAAAAGTTGAAATGCCCAATCTCAAGACTTTTTAATTTCTATAAAGTTAAAATTTTGCTTCCTCTGCTGCTTTTTCTTTAAAGTATAGTGTTTTTTACGATAATACCATCATAATTCAGTGTTCTATTTGTATGAAATATAGTTTAAAAGTTTAAATTAAAGAAATTCTATCCTTACTTTATTGATACATGCATTTTATTGCTATTTTTATAAAACAACATGCTTTATTATTTACATAAGCTTGTAAAATTATTGTAGTAACTATTAGAATACTTGGATATTGCAAAAAGAGGAGAGATTCTGGAAAAAATGAAAAAATAACGAAAAATATAAATTATCCACACTAAACAAGGTTTCTTTGGAAAGTGAAACTGACAGATGTCAATAAAATCTACGTTCATCATTCTGGCAGTCCATTGTTCTCAAAATACGATTTAAATAAATTTTTGATTTAAAGTTTTTATTACTTGGTAATAAAATTCTTATAATTTAATTTTATGTGGCTCATTCATATTAAAAATTCAGTTTTCGTTCATGAGAACGACTTTATTGGAAGATACCTCTAGTTCGTTCGATTACATGAAATCGATTTTAGAATAATGGTCAGAAAAACCATAGCATATCTATAGCATGTCATATGTCTTTAAAAAGCAAACCACATGCAATGATGACAGTAAAATTCTCCAGTTAGTGATCCCTATTTGTTCAATCCTTAGTAAAGGAAAACCCGGAAAAATTCCATAATACTATCATGTCATGGTAAATACTTGGCCATAGTTAATAAAATAATTAAAAAATAATCCTAAATAGGGACATTCAAACTGAAGAAATAAAAAGAAGAAGAAAGTTAGCTTGGGCAGCATTCGATAAACTGAACTATATACTCAGAAATCAACAAATTCAATTACATCTTAGATCTAAAGTTTTTGATGCATGCATTATTCCGATATTAACTTATGCGGCACAAACATGGATAATCATGCGAAACAAAAAAGAATATGAATATACTTAGAGTCATTCAACACTCGATGGAAAGAGCAATGCTAGGTATATCACTTAAGGACAAGAAAACAAACACATGGATAAGACAGAAAACCAAAGTCACCGATCTGGTGCAAAAATCATTAAAGTTGAAATGGGAATACGCTGGACATGTAGCTAGGAGCGATCTAAGCAAATGGCACAGATCAATTTTAACCTGGAGACCATACCAACACAAAAGACCCAGAGGCAGACCTCCTATGAGATGGACAGATGATCTGAAAAGGACTGCCGGGAAAAATTGGCTACAAGTAGCGTACAATAAAAAACAATGGAAAGGAAGACTTGAAGGGGCTTATGTTCAGATGTGAACGTGAATGGCTAGACGAAGAAGAAGTTAATACCAATAAAACTGAGAGACATAAAATATGGTCTCATGATTTAAGTTGTTGGACACATTACATTCTTTCCGTATACACGATAAAAAAGAGAGAATAACATAGAAAAGGAATATAATAACTCACTACTTTTACTAGATGTATTAATCTCAAAGAACGTAACCGTATGAAACTCAGCTGTATAGAAAACCAACACACACCCACAGATTGATATCTAAATTACAAAAGAAATCACAATATCAATATTCAAGGGAATTGTTAAATCCTTATAGCCAAAATTACTTGTTCTAATCAAAAAATTTTGTTCTTGGAGAAAAAAATTTGTTAACATCAGTTTTATTACAAATCGATTATCTTTTGTCGATTATCAATTTTATCTAAACCAAATTTAACAACGAACAAGAAAAGAACAAAGAATCGTATTTATAAAATATGTACCTTATAAATACTGACATTTTAGTTAACCAAAATTCAGGTGAAATATCAAGATCATTTAATGTTAATAAATGAACAATAATCTTGTATTAAAAATAGAGAATTGGAGAAAAAAATTTGTTAACATCTGTTTTATTAAAAAGTGATTATCTTTTGTCGTTTATAAATAAGGAATTTACAAGAACAGACATAATGAAACAGAATAACTTAGAACGGAATCCACATCCACAAGACACGATACGAAAGTGACAATATAAAAGAAAGATAGGATAAATTTAACATTTCACAACATTCGAAACACTATTGGGATCTATTTTATCTAAAACCAAATTTAACAACGAACAAGAAAAGAACAAAGAATTGTATTTATAAAATACCTTATGAATGCTTACATTTTAGTTAACCAAAATTTAGGTGAAATATTAAGATCATTCAATGTTATAATAAATGAACATTAATCTTGTATTACAAATAGAAAATTTGGTTGAACTCAAATATGTAAACACGCATGCTAAAATGAGTTTATGTAAAGATGCATTTATAGTTCTAAACAAAACAGATCGTAAAAAGAGAAAAATCAAAGAGGCAGCCTTATTACGTTAAAAAGAAACCAATTGTGTCGCAAATTTCTCGGCAGAATGCAGTAGGATCTGATTACCAATATTGAAAGAGAAAATAAATAAAGAAATTACCCTATTTAAAAATAACACTTACTTTGACTACCTAACGTTTTGAGAGATTGTCAAAAGAAATTTTATTATAAGTAATAAAACCAAAATTTGTGTAATTTGTGTTTTGAGAACAATTCCTTAATTGAAATCGAAATAATCAAAATAAACTAAAATAAGTTTATTAAATAAAATAAGTAAAATCGTGGCGTATTCCCAGTAAAATAATAAATTATATTAGGATGTTACAAGGAAATAGGTTTAGAAAAATATTAAGTAAGAGGAAAGCAACAACAGAAAAAAAACAAAAATATTGTTATATATGGTAAGTCATAAAAATTGCCCATGACAACTCTTTGAAGAAGTTTAGATTTAAAATATAGCTCTGAAAAAGCATTAAATATCATTAGAAAATAAAAAACGATACCCAGCAAATAATTTATATTAATATTTTAATTAATAAGTAGGAACAGTAGCTACTAGGAATAGGAAGCAAACCATGGATGAAGCAAACATATTCAGAATTATCCAAAGAATTAGAAACGAATGAATACATCGAACATGTAGGTAGTAAAAATACCTTTTTGGAGAAATTTTACAAGATTCTTAAGGGAATACCAAAAAAATTTATTTCAAAGTGATCATTTTTGGAAAAAAATGAATAGAGAAAAGAGACAATCACGTCAGGAATTACTTATTGTTATAAAATTATAGATATCACATTTTACATTCGTAGACAAGAAAGAATAACTGAATCAAACTGTTCATATAAAGCAATATCTAAGAAAATTATTATTTCGTTAGTTTAAATATTCGTATAAATGAATCCTTGGTTACTAGAACCTTTACTATATAGAAATAAATGTTTCAAACAATTTTGGCTGTGATAAAATATCAAGAGACATTGGGATCCTGCATTTCTCTATTCAAAATAAAATCTAGCAGTTTAAATTTCTTCCAAATGTTCATAGAACAATATTTAAAATTTTAAAAGATATTAATTTCTTTGAGATAATTTTTTGACAAAACTTAGTAAATACTTTTATATCCTCTCCACAACTTACAAATGAAAATAGTATATGCCTAGATTAAAGAAATTATACAAAAAAAAATATTTACCGTAATTCTAGGAGAACTGCAGTATTGAAGTTCTTTCAATCTGGCCAGGACACTTAAATAGTACTGATTTCGAATACAGGCACTACCACAACACGCGTTATAAAGCTATTGAAGCATATGACTAACTCAAGTAGTAGTCTTTGACTAATTCAATAACATTCGTAATCGGCCTTTTGTACGTTATCATTTGTTTATCAATCTCGGTAATTGCTTTTTGGATAAAAATTTCTGGGCAGGTAGAGTCCTCTTGAAGACCAATTACGTGACCAGAATTGACAATTAGCGAACCCCCACCACTCCGTGCTTTAAGCGCATGGATTGCATCATTGTTAGGACCAATTACATTAGGTAACAATTAGTAAAGTGGGAGGTAATGTAACTGCATTTTTTAGAGAAAGTTTAAAATTTCCGGATGACTTCTGTGTTACGTTTAAATATTTTTTGTATCTTTTAATTCAAGGTTAAGGATTGAAATTTTTTTATAATATTACTTTTAAATACACATATTTTCTAAAATTATAAGTATTACCATTATTTTGTAACTCATTGTACTTACTGTTGAAAATAATTAAAATAAACGTTTGTTAAAAGTACTTTTTGTCCAAGCCAGAATATTGGTATACTAAATGAATTATACTATTTAATTTAAAATCTAAAATTAAGGATGCTGCTTTTAGCCTTTTCAGTCAGGGCATTTTTTATTTTGATCTATCTATCTTCCTTATTTTGGTAGTATAACATTTCTGTTCCTCTTATTTTACAATCTAGATCAACAGTCTGTTTTTTATACTATATATCTTCTTCTTCTTTGGGTGCCGTGTCCGTATTCAGACGTTGGCCGTCATCATGCTTACAATTTCCTGAAACCTTTCTCTGTCGGCTGCTGCGCGAAATAATTCTTCTACTGTGAAACCACACCATTGTCTAATATTACGCAGCCATGAAAGTTTCTTTCGACCAATCCATCTCTTTCCTTCCACTTTTCCTTGTATTATAAGGCGAAGTAAATGGTATTTGGGTCCTCTAATTATATGGCCGAAGTATTCTGTTTTTCTCCTCTTTATGATGTTTATGAGCAGACGTTCTGAGTTGATCATTTGAAGAACATCTTCATTGGAAGTGTGCGAAACCCACGATATCTTTAGGATTCGTCTATAGCACCACATTTCGAATGCTTCTAACTTGTTTAGCATTGTGGTTTTTAACGTCCATGTCTCACAACCATACAATAGGATCGACCACACATAACATTTCAGGACCTTCTTACGAATGTTCATTGACAGGTTTCTGTTGCATAAAACTGGTTTCCAGGTCATAAAAGCCTTACGTGATATTTCGATCCTGGATATTATCTCTTCATCAGAGTCACAATTTACATTTAACCAGCTGCCAAGGTATTTGAAATGATTTACCCTTTCTATCTCTTCTCCATTAAGAGAAAGCAGACCTTGATCTATATGGATCTTTCCAACTGCCATCCACTTTGTCTTTGAAATGTTGATTTTTAGGCCTCTCCGATAACTTGCTTCACTGACTAGATTTAGTAATGTTTGGAGATCTTGTAAACTTTCTGCAAGAATGGCTGTATCGTCAGCGTATCTAATATTGTTGATTACTTCTCCACCTAGTCTTACTCCCTCTTGTCTGTCATCCAAAGCCTCCCTAAAGATTTCTTCAGAGTACAGATTAAAAAGAGTGGGTGACAAAACACAACCCTGCCGTACTCCACGTTTGATGGGTATTTTTTCAGTGGGACTGTCTCCAATTTGGATAGAGGCTACTTGATTGTAATATAAGTATTTCAGCAGTCTTATATCATAGTGGTCAAGTCCTGCTGCCCGTAGGCAGTCGAAAAGTGTATTGTGTTGGACTCTGTCGAACGCCTTCTCGAAGTCGATGAAACAAACATAAACATTCTTTCGGAATTCACAACTTTTTTGTAATAGAACGCGCATACAGAATAGTGCCTCTCTAGTTCCTAGACCGTTTCTAAATCCAAATTGCTTATCACCCATCTTACTTTCGCATAGAAGGAATACTCGGTTTTGTATAATTCGTAAGAGTATCTTCAGTGTGTGACTCATCAAACTGATTAGTCTAAAATCGCTGCATTTGGTGGGCCTGCTTTTCTTTGGTAATGTTATAAACAGTGACTCTAACCAATCATCTGGTATTTTTCCTTCGTTGTAAATTTTGTTGAAGAAAGTGGTTAAGCAGGCAATGCTTTCCTCATCCAAAAGTTTAAGTAGTTCGGCAGGGATTTGATCTGGTCCAGGTGCTTTATTGTTTTTGGCTTGCTGTATTGCCTTTTCGACTTCCGAATTCAGTATATTGGGACCTCTGTCCAACTGGTTGTCATAGGCAGTATTTGGAGCATTTTCCCTAGAAGCATCGTCAAAAAGGTCAGTGATGTATCTCTCCCATTCTTTGCACTGTTGTTCGTGATCACAAATTTTTCCGTCCGCGCTTTTAAGTATGTGAGCATTTTTCTGTTTTCTAATTCCGGCAGTATATTTAAGTTTCTTATGCAGGTTGAAGCTGTCATGCTTTTTTTGGAGGTCTTCTATTTCTTTACATAAATTCTCAAGCCAGGATTCTTTGGCTTGCTTAATTTTTCTTTTTATGCGTTTATTAATTTCACGATATTCGATAATATTTCTATTTTTGTGTTGCCGTCGAACTTCCATCAGATCTAGAATTTCTTGTGTCATCCACTCATTTTTTGCCAACATGGTAGGTGTTTTCAAAGACTCTTGTACGTTCTCTAAAATCGAGTTTTGAATGGCATACCAGCATTCGTTAATGGTTCTGTTTTCGTTTGGTATATTTGATATTCTGTGTATTTTACTATTTATTTGCTGTGTTATGTGTTCGCGCGTTTGAGGGTTTTTCAGGGGGTCGAGATATATCTTACAAGGCTTAGTTGGCTTTGTTAATTTCTTCAATTTAATTTGTATTTTGGAGCAGAGTAAATTGTGATTTGAGTTTATGTCAGCGCCGGGGTAAGTTTTTACATCTTTAATATTGTTTCGAAATCGGTGGTTTATTAGGATGTAGTCTATTTGATTCCGTACTATTCTGCCTTGATGTCCATCTTGAGGGGATTTCCACGTGTAAAGACGCCTTTCTGGAAGTTGAAACCAGGTATTTGTAATGGCGAAGTCATTTTCTTGGCAGAATTCTATTAGCCGTTCACCTCTTTGATTTCTGTCTCCCAAGCCAAACTTTCCGGTGATGCCCTGCGTCATCTTCTGTCCAACTTTAGCGTTGAAGTCACCCATAATTATTATTGCTTCGTGTTTCTTTGTTATTTTTAGCACTTCTTCTATTTGATGGTAGAATTCTTCAATATTCTGCTCATCTGCGTCAGCAGTGGGAGCATAAACTTGGATGATATTTATATTTACAGGTTTAGCATTCAGCTGTAT
The DNA here is from genome assembly GCA_918026665.1 of Diabrotica balteata. NCBI lineage: Eukaryota > Metazoa > Arthropoda > Insecta > Coleoptera > Chrysomelidae > Diabrotica > Diabrotica balteata. The sequence continues at coordinate 29,664,411 of OU898281.1, read as the reverse complement.
TAAAATTACTCTGTCTGATATTGGGATGAAGTTAGTGACATACTTATTAATATGCTGTTTGATAATTATTGCTACTCCATTTCGATGCATATGGTCTTGATTTCCAGAAAAATAAACGGCGTAACCATTTGCACTGAAATTCCCTTTGTTTGGCCATCTTGTTTCACTCGCCCCCATGATAGTAATGTTTAATCTGTCCATTTCAGAGAGTAGATTTCTCAACTTACCGGCTTCATATAAGGTTGTTACATTCCATGTAGCCACTTTGTATGGATTCTTCATTTTCATCGTATGTCTAGTGATGTTTTCCTCACAGGGATTTCGCTGGCTAGCGACCTGGGAAGCCCTGTGGTTTGATTGTGTATTCCTTCCCCTGCCGGATCTTGAGTTCCGCAGCCATGATCAGTAGTTATACTACTGATAACTATATGAATATGCCGTAGTTATTAGGTATAGTTCAATAATTGTTTTCGCTCTTTGAGAATCTTCAGGGCCATTTCGTCAAAAATTGGTAGCTATCCAGCACATCAATGAATGTTATAAACATTTAAATACATTTACACAAAAAAAATAACACTACATTGTGGGCAGTATCTTCGGTATCAATTTTTTTTTTAACTGTCGTAATTTGATCGCTTTTATCCGTTCTATTCTTAAATGGATTTCTTAAAATAAACTTATATTTCAATACACCATATTCGATATGTTCTTTAACATGATTTTTATGTATTACCGACTAGACAGGTATTGTTTAAAATCGTGTCTTTAACTCTATATGTCAGTTTGTCTCTATGTGCGATATCTGTTGAAGGAAATCTCCTACAAATCTTGAAACTTCTACTTAAAACTGTACTGACATGCACTCTTTATCTAAGAAAACTCTATTAGGTAAATTTGAAGTCAATAGGTATAAAGGCTAACAAAGATACAGATAATTCCAGATAGAAAGGGACGCGTACGAACTCATCAGTTTATAGCCCCCTATAAAATTATTAGACCCACCGAAATATAGCAAATTGATCATCAGCATCCTTTGGAGATAGGTTAACTTATCACTGCAGATAGGTAAACTCATTATCAGCATTTTTACCCCGAAGCGCTGGTTTCTAATGCGAAAGATTGCCTGTTTTCTGTTACACTTCTTTTTTATGTGGTAATATATTAAACTCATAAATAGTTTTAGGCAAATTCTTTTAACATTTAACTAATATATTTATTTATATCGGGTATATTTGAGTGCTCTAATAAAGAGATATTTTTATTTTCGAATAGTTTTAGAGATGACTATCAATAGAATCAATCAATAGAATTTGTATGTGAACCAAATGAGAATTGAATTTTTCTCACAGTACAACTAATTGGGAACTATAATCAATGAGTCGTGGGAGATTGCCCAAGAGATTAAATGTCGCATTGGGTTGGTTACCCAATCTCCAGTGGGGTTGCTCAGGTTACCGGCGTGTACCAACTTGGAGGTGAAGATAGGAATTGAGTAGGATAGGCTAAGTGATGCTAACAGGATACGCCATCATGTATTGCGCCTCACTACCCCCTTTACACACCACCATTTAAATAGTAATTACTTTAAAACGCCACAAGACAATAGCTTCAGAACAATATTTTTAAATTTTTCAATAATAACAAGATTCAGCTTGTGGGTAAGAAATAATCAATTTCAGACATAAGCGTTTTGTCCGTAAATCCCGGAATTCAGCGGTAATTTAGTTGGTTTATTTGCATTTTATGAATAAAGAAAGCGTTCTACGAAAAAATCACCAGAATAACTTTCGTCTTATAAATACCATAAATATCCAAAAACAATTTGTTTACAACTAAAAAAAATGTTTTTTTGATTTGTTTCAAAATTGTCATAAATAAACAACTTCCCGTGATAGACTTGTGTAAACTTTTTACTGTAAGGCTGTAGCATAATATTCTTTAGAAAACAGAATTTAACGTGTATAATAATCAACGTTTTCCGATCGTTAAAGTTAAGATATTCATCAAGTTTTTATATCACGAAATGCAATGGTATATCAATTTTTGTATGCATTCCTTAATTAAATTTTTGCAATATAAAATCAAAATATAACTGAGCATTTTGCAACAATTTTACTTAAGCTTTTATCTAATAGGTTTGTTTTTTTTTAATTTGTTGCCCTACCTGTAGAAAAATATCCTCGAAAAACGCTAAAATTGGTTTTTTTCTGTATTTTTAATTGGTCATTTGCATTTTACGCATAAAGTAAGCATTTTACGAAAAAATCACAGGAATTACTTTTCTCTTAAAATATTCCAAAGTTTCGAAGCGAAAAGTGCAATTTTTTATAGTTTGTTCGTGTGAAAGTTGATGCAATGGCTGAAATAATGAATGTTGAAAACTGTCGGTAAACTTTTACGGGGTTTACACCAACAATAAATTCATGAAGAAATTCGTGAAGTCGCTTCAAGGTCAAATTTGACCTGTGTAAAGCACAATTTGACATCCAATTTTGCCGTGAATAAATTCATGAATAACTTCGTGAAGAAATTGACGAAATAGAACATGTTCTATTTTTCTCATTTATTGGACGTGAATTCAGTATCACCAACCTGTGTAGATTTGGCGCGAAGTAGGGATAATAATTATTTTGTTTTTGATTATTGAACCAAATTGAACTTTGCATTTTTAAGTCGTGTGTCAAGTAATAGTTATGGAAAAGAGGTAAGTTTTTATTCTATAATAAAAGACAGAAAATAATATTATGTATTTTTTTTTAGGAAAAACATAAAATTTCGAGGCAGAAAACTCTAGTTTTTATTAAAATATTGTTTACTTTTCCCTTTCTTACATGTTTTTTTTCAAATATTATTTATTTAACGCTTTGAGAATATATAGTAAATATTTGTTAATAAAAGATTATATAATTCTACCTTTTTCTTCACTCCTATCTTTTACTTGGTCTAGTCATAGGTAAATGTTTTTATCATCTTGAAAGTTTAAAAATGGATTAATCAACGTTTTCCAAGAGATATGGATGCTATTGATTTCTGAAACAGGAAAGGATGGTTTTCTTTGAAATGCCAAGTATTATAAGATTGCAAAATGAAAAGTATGGAGTGATATAGTACCTAGGCTGTCACATTCCGCTCATGATTCTCAAAAACAGCAACTTAAAAAAAAAGAATTTAGAGATTTTAAATTCTGATAATTTGGTGATACTCCCTGGATATATTTTCTGTTGAACCAGGTATGGATAATATTGTATTATTGATAGGATTTTTAAATTAACTTTGCGTTGAGTCCACTCATCTATTTTTTTGAACCAGGTATGAATAATTCTATATTATTGATTAGATTTTAAATTCACATTCAGACTGTCCACTAAACAACACTAACATCCTGAAATTTTGTGCAATGAATTCCAGATATGTAACAGAATGTGTATGGAAGAAGAAAGTTTCCAATTTTAGCCAATGAAAGTGGCTGTATAGTTGAAATGATTCAATTGAAAAATCAAAGTGGAGACAATTTTGAAGATGAATTGCTAAATAAAGACGTTATTGAACTTCCTTAAGTTGAAGGTGTTTGAGAACCCTATAAAATATTTTTGTGTTATGGGAAAACCTCGGAAGAATCATTAATATACATAGAACTTTTTTTTATTTTTTATTAAATTTTTCTTTGTATAATTTAATTTTTAAACCTAATAAATCTATTTCTTTTCAATGCATGTCTTCACCAATTCCATTTCTCTGACATGTTTCTGTTGTGCTCTTTTTCTACATGAAGCCGTTGGCCTGCTACTAATTTTGTTCTTTCTTATTCATTCTTCTTATTCTCATACTTTATTATTCATAGTTTTCTTCTTAAATTGACTATCTTCCTTTAAAAGTGCAGGATTCCATATCCTACGGATAAAATCTGTACAGTTTTTATTTAGAAAAAAATCATAGTTGTTTGTGTATAACAAATATTAAAACTAGCTTTTATTCCTGTTATTATGATTCTTCATTTATTATTTAAATTATATAATATTTAAAAATTATTGTATTTTTATACACCTATTTAGTTTAGTCCTAACCTACCCTACTATTCAATAAAGCAAATTGTAATATGTTAAAGACAAATCATTAAAATTGTAAAGAATCAGCTCACAAACTAGTGGTAAAGTATTACTGGTTATTTCCATGTTTTATTTATTTTAAGTATTCATTTCTTTACAATATCTCTTTGTGATTAGAATTGTACACATCTCAATATTCTAACAATAAACATAGCTATTTATTTATATTAGGTAAATATCTCTTGAGAATATATTATGAATAGTGGTTAAAAGATTATAAAAAGTATTGTAGCTTTCTCTCTTCTTTACTTCTACTTGGTTGAGGCAGGTATTGTATTTAAATAAAGGCTTTCATCATTCTAAAAGTCACAATGAATTGATTAACATTTATACTAACTACAGTTAATTTTTAGTATGTAATGAATGCTAGATTTTCTTGTTCTTTCATATAAAAAAATCAAATTACCACTTTTTCTGTTTCTTTAGCTATGTTGTCCTTATTAAAGTTATTTGAAATTATCTTCTATGTCTAAAATAAAAAGTTTTCACTAATTATAATGTAATTTCCACTTATTTTTACCTCTTGTTCAAGCTCTTACTCTTTACCAAATTCAGCATAATTTTTTGTACAATCTTAATCACTATTTTCTTTTTAAAACGATATTGTTTTCTGATTCTGATTATATTTCCAAATCCAAATATATATTTATTCAAATAAACAACAATAAATAACATCCAATAATAAAACCATTGGTACTACTGAAATAATGACACTTGATGTAAAAATTTATTTGAAGTCAAAGAAACTTTTACGTCCAAGAAATTCACGAATTTATTGACACAGAAATTGATGAATAAATTCATGAATTTCTTCATGAATTTATTGTTGGTGTAAAGCCCGTATGAACATAGCATATTTTCCTCATAATCTATCGGTTAAAACAAATTTCATCTTATGGATATGAAATAGATCTTTTTCGACAAAAACCACTAGCCTACTAATTTTAGCATCTACAGTAAATTTGCAGTAAAAGGAAGATATCTTTAAATCTTATAAATATAATGTACCTAATACTAAATACAGTATAAGAAAAATCACACGTAGGTACTTTTGGTAATGCACACACTGTTTATGAAGAATATTACAAACAGAGACAAAGGTAAAATCTGTAAGAAAAAAATGACATTTAGTAGATAAAAATAAAGAATATTGGGTACATTTGCAGAAAGGCGCATAACAATTTTAGACATAACATTCTTTTCATTTGAAATTTTGCTGCGAGGTTAACGTTAAGAGAATCTAAGTTAAAAAACGCGATTGAATGGCAAATAAAGAGACCGTCAACAAAAAGTTATGAATAAATAGATAAACTTCAATCGCAAAAAATACACACGCAAAAATATATAAAAAATAGAGAAAACATTAATAAATTTACTGTTTATATAATGTTTGTATTTTGAGAACGATTTCCGAAGTGGAAATTGAAACGTCAATAAACGTACTTTAACCTTTAATTGTGGCTTATTCCCATTTAAATAGTAATTATCTATTACTCATGAAGAAACGGATTAAGAACATCAATATGAAATGGCTATATTAGTATCGAACAAAATTGCGCAGTCAGTCACATACTTCATTTCTCTAAATGATAGAGTAGCAATATTGAAATTACGAACAACCCATAGAAACCTAAATATTATTAAGGTCTCTGTTCTAACAACTTACAAGCAATCCAAAATTTTTTTAACAAATAAATGAAATAATGCGACCGACAAAAAGAGGAGAGATAATAACGATCATGAGTGACTTTAACGTCAAAATTAATCGTGGTACTGAATGAGACAACATAGAAGCATACGTTTCGGTACCAGAAACTATAGGCGAGATAGATTTGTACAATTCTGCGTAAAGAACAACCTTTTAAAACCTTGAAACAGCCACCATCTTCTTCAAATAACATCCTAGCAGGCTATACTCTTGAAAATTATCTGTAGACAGAGAAGATAGAATATAAATAATTAATAAATACATATTATCTACTAAAAAATATCCCGAAGCTGATATTCATGGCGATAACAGAAACAGTAGAAAACTTGGTACTGACAGTCTTTAGCAGTAACAAGGACGGCTTTAATAATGAAAATAACAAAGACACGAGAAGTATCGGGTTCACGAAAAACAACAGAAAACAAGAATACATAACGCATAATCATGGACCTCATAAACGTGAAACGACCTTCAAGGTCATCGAAGACGAATACATAAAACAAACGCAATAGAAAACAAACGAGTCAATAAAATTATCAGAAAAAAGTGCAAAGAAGCTAAAGACAACTGGATGTCAACAAAGTGGCTAGAAATTGAACAACTGAGACAAGAAATAATATTAAGAAATAATACTAACGAAATAATTATATGTACAGAAGACAAATTGAAGAGATGGAAAGAATATGTTCCGACACTTTTCACGACGATAAACCTTCTTCTTCTTTGAGTGCCTCTCCTATCGGAGATTGGATATCATTATGGCGATTCTAATTTTATTTACTGCTGTTTTGAATAATTCGTTAGTGGTACAGCCAAACCACCTCTTAAATTTCTCATCCAGGACATTCTTCTACGGCCTGGATTTCTGCGTCCTTGGATTTTTCCTTCCATTATATTTTGTAGGAATGTGTACTTTTGTCCTCTCATCAGGTGGCCTAAGTATTCAAGTTTTCTCTTTTTTATATTCAGTATAACTTCTGGATCGTTATTTATTCTGCGTATTACCTCTTCATTTGTAATTTTATCCACCCAACTTATTTTTAGTATACGGCGGTAGCACCACATCTCAAAGCTTTCAAGATTTTTAACATTCCTCTGTTTAAGAGTCCATGCCTCAACACCGTAAAGCAAAGTACTGAATACATAGCATTTTAACATTTTAGTTCGTAGATGAATACTAATATTACGATTACAAAATATTTTTTTCATTTTTATGAAGGTAGACTTGGCAATTTCAATACGTCTTTTTATCTCTTGATTTTGGTCACATGTTTCATTGATGAGGGTTCCCCATCAATAGTTCATCATCGATAAACCTTACCTAAACCTAAAATGTCAAAGTACTAAAATTAATTGCAGACAACGAAAGTAAAATCCTAGACTTGGTAACAGCACTATTCAATTCCTCACAATGCGGTGACTATCGAATATTAACCTTGATGTCTCATATCCTTAAAACTTTTCTCAGAACCATCTATAATCTATAAGAAGTATGAGTTTCAGATGAGTTTCACTCAATTTAGATTTCGAAACTAATTAGGAACACGAGAAGCTCTTTTTGCCTTAAATTTGTTAACACAACGATGCAGATATATAACCTAGATGTATATGCATGTTTTATTAATTATAGAAAAGCAGTTGACTGCTTTAACTATCAAAAGATGATCGAAATTCTGAGAACACGTGAAATTGACGAACAAGACTTTCGAATTATCTCGGAACTATATTGGCACAAAACGGCAACAATTAAAGTAGTTCAAACAAGATCCGAAGATATACGAATCAGACGAGGAGTGCGACAGGGAGACCCGCTGTCCCCATTACTATTTAACCTAGCATTGGAATACGCAATGCGAAAAATCTATACCAGAGTCAAACCAGACATAACTGCCAGAGGAGCAAAGATTATTCTCGCATTTGCAGATGATGTAGATGCAGTAGCACAGACAACACTGGAAGTTAAGGATATAGTATCGAACTTTGAAGAAGCAACACTAAGCGTAGGCCTGAAAATAAACGAAGAAAAAACTAAATACATGGTCGTATCAAAAAAGGAACGACAGCGAATAAGACAAAACATTACCATAAACGATCATAATTTTGAGGTGGTCAAAGAATTCAAATACCTAGGAGCAACAATTACCAGTGAAAACACAGGAGAACGGGAGGTTGAAATACGAATACTGGCGGGGAATAAATCATTCTTTGCCATTCAACATCTAATGAGGTCAAAGCTTCTCTCAAGGCGTGCCAAAATCCAAATGTACAAAACCATAATACGACCAGCAGTGACATATGGAAGTGAAACATGGACATTGAGAAAGAAAGAAATCAATAAGCTATTAGTATGGGAACGCAAAATCCTGCGAATTATATATGGTCCTTGCAGGGACAGCGTGACAAATGAATGGAGGAGCAGATACAACAATGAAATAGAGACTCTCTTCGGGAAAGGAAACATCGTAAGATACATAAAAGCCAATAGATTAAGATGGGCAGGCCACGTGGTACGGAGTGATGACGACAGACTGATTAGCAATGTGTTTTGGGAAAGACCAGATGGTAAAAGATCGACAGGAAGGCCTAGAAAAAGGTGGAAAGACGCAGTCAGGGAAGACCTGGAGAAGATGGAAGTAAGGCCATGGGAAATAATAGCACAGGATCGGAATCAATGGAAGGCAATAGTAAACGCGGCAAAAACTCACGAAGAGTTGTAAAAGCCAATGATGATGATGAGGAGTGCGACAGAGTTGCGTCTTGTCACTGCTATTGTTAAATCTGTATTTGGAATCTACATTCAGAGAAGAAATAGGCAAGGTCCAAGGTGGAATTACGATTAACGGAACCAGCATAGGTACAACATCATGTACGCTAATGATACCATCCTAATATAAGATTTTAGTATTTTTAAAGATACCAACAAACGTACATCTGCATACCAAAGGACAAATAACAGAACAGGTAACTTCCATAAAATAATTGGTAGCAAATATCAAGAGCAACAGCCAGTGCAACCAAAAAAAAAATGAGGAAAATACTCATGGACAGGAAAACATTTTTTTCTTGTAACGTCAAATAATGATGACATTACTTATCTAACTTGATCCTGTCAAAGTTTGATGTCTCCGCCGGCAGCAGTTTTTTTTCCCATTTCTTTACGGCGGAGGGAAAAATGTTGTCATGGCAACAATATGAAACATGTCACAAAGCAACAATACAAATGTCATTAACAACAATTAAACATCATTTTTATTTATAGTAATATTAAAAGTACAATTAGTTAATGAGGCATTTTCAAAATTGAAACCGTGCAAAAATGTTCCCGACTCTTGATACGCATTGGTAATTGTTGATGATACTGATGGTCGAGAACAACTTTCAGCAATCATTCCCGATGTTGGCGGCTTGCGAACAACAATAAGCTGTCTTTAATAATTGCAAACAACTGTCAAACAACTGTAACCAGGGAGACGCAAATCCCACCGACGACTTAATTATTTTAATTTCTAACATCTAGACGACTTTGATAGTTGTCACAGTTAATTTCGAGTAAAAATAGCGTATGAATTGTACTATTTATGGTTGAAAATTGCTACGTTTGAAGAAAAAATAGTATACTTTATTCGGCAAAGAAGCGACTTTTCTTGACTTGCCCTCTATTACGCGCCTCACTTCGTTCGGCGCGTAATATCGGGCGCGTCAAGAAAAGTCATGCTTCTCCGCCTCATAAAGTAATACACTATTACAAGATCAGAATTTATTCTAGAGCTTAGAATCGCAATGATTGGATATTACGTTTTCTCTGTCTTGCTGTATGACTGTGAAAGGTAAAAAATGGAGTCTTAAATGGAAAATATATTAGATGCCAACGGTACAAAAGTTACCAACGATGCGATACTTCGGTGCATAAGTAAACAAAAAGAATTACTAAGTATAACCAAAGACAGGAAAATACAATACTTGGTTCATGTGTTGAGAGGTGAAACATATGAAATATTCCATATTATATTGGAAGGTTATGTACAGGGCAAAAAATCAGTAGAAAGACAACAGAACTCGTGGCTAAAAGACCTGAGCAGATGGTTTGACCGCTCATCCACAGAAATCTTTCGTGCAGTAGTTTCAAAAGCTACCATTGTCATTTGGATCGCCAACCTTCGAAAGGAGACGGTGCGATAAAAAGAAGGTTCTCAGCAGGAGAATTATTCGAAAAGCACATCTTATGCTAGAACAACTAGAAGTGAAAATAACAAAACACTAGATATATAACATGGTCTATAATATTGATCTTATTTATTAATATTTGTATTTTGAGAACGATTTTTAAAATGGAAATCGAAGTCATCAAAAATAAACTGATTTTAAACTTAAATTGTGGCTTATTCCCAATAAAAATAGTAATTATATTAAGCTTCTAAAAGAAAATAGCTTCGGAACAATGTCTCTAATGGAGGTTGGCGATGACTTCTCTAAAGTTGTCTTTTTTTGTGCTTTTCTTATTAGGGTTTGGGGGTCTAGTCCTCTTCAACCATTTATGTTACGCAGTCAGATCATTTGTCGTCTGCCAGAAACACGCTTTTATTCTATTTCTCCTTCCATTAATAGTTGTAGGAAGTTATCCACAAGGAAAATTAATTTCCTTATCTCTCAATGTCTGAATATAACAGGAAGTTATATCTCTCATGTCTGAATATATGTCAAAGTTAAGATGATTTCAGTTTTATAAAAAAATCTACGATCTCTACTCATAGGCCTTAACATTGAAAACATAGTGTTACGTTGTCTCTGTGGGCTTTTAATAAGATTGACGACCAGTTTCTTTTTAATATCTTTTATTAAAGACCAACTAAACTTAATACATGATTATATCTAACGAGCCATCTTCTTCCCTCCTGTCAATGTCCTTCACCTGTCACCCATGTTAAGGTAGGTTTACAAATATTAAGGTAGGTTCACATAACATAACATGCCCCTTTTTTTTTACAAAAAAAACTAAACTATCCCAACAACCTAAATCTACCCGCAACACTACACTGCCGCATTACTCTTCTGAAAATGAAAACCTTTTTGGTCTATTTACAATTCGACCACTCCTGGTACAAAATTGATTACTTACATTTAGTCTATGTGACCTATTTAAGTTAACATTTAAATTGTCATAACTTTGATTTGAAATTGATGTATCGTTGTTCATATTTGGAGCCTCATACAAATTGGAACTAGCTGCTGTACTATTTTCATGCTTAACTATCACCTCACTATTTTGTCTACTAATTGTACTGGCAGGCTTTAATATGTGTTGTCTGTTCCTACGATAATGTACACCTTCAGGTGTTCTGACGACATATGATCTTGGAAAAGGACCTATTTCTATCACAGTAGCTGGTAACCACGGTGATGATGGAACCTTTTTATAAAATACATTTTCTCCAACAAACAGATTCGGTAAGTTTCTAGCTGACCTATCATGATATTCTTTTACTTTCCTTTCTTTTTCCTTAACAAATTTGCTATATTCGTTCCTATCAATTGTTTTTGGTATGAGTATTTTTTCACTAACAGGTAATTTCATTCTTAAATTACGTGACATTAATAACTGAGCTGGAGAATAACCACATTCTAACGTTGTATTTCTGTATTGCAACATTCCCTGATATGGATCAGAGCCTGACTCTATACACTTATTAAAAATATTTTTTACAGTTTGAACTGTCCTCTCTACCAAACCATTACTTTTTGGATAATAAGGACTAGAACTTTGATAAGTAATGTCCCAATCTACTAAAAATGACTGAAACTCTTTTGATGAGAATGGGGGACCATTATCAGACATTAAGATCAATGGTATTCCATGTCTCGCAAATATAGACTTCATTGTACTAATTACCTCTTTTGCTGAAGTATTATTTAAAGGCGCTATTTCAAAGTATTTAGAATAATAATCTACTAATAATATATATGTGACTTTACTATAATAAAAAAGATCAACACCAATTTTCTGCCAAGGCAAAGTTGGTATTTCATGTGGTAATAGTTGTTCTGGACTATTTGATCTATGATATTTAAGACATGCTGGACACTGTTCAACTTTATTCTTTATATCTACTGACATGCCTGGCCAAAAAACTACCGTACGTGCTTGTCGAATACATTTTTCATATCCTAAATGACCTTCATGAATTATTTCTAATATAACTTGACGCAATGACTCAGGAATTATTATTTGATTTCCTCTAAAGACTAATCCATCCACAACATGTATTTCATGATTGAAATTGTAATACGGTTTAACCTCCGTTTCCAATTTATTTTTCGAACTTGGCCAACCTTCATTATAATATCTTATTATTGACTGTAAAACTCTATCAGTTTTGGTTGCTGCCTGTATTTCCATTAATTTCTTTGAAGACACAGCTAAATTGTTAACTAATAAACTTCCATGTATACGTAACTCTTCATCTCCACTATCAGTATTATCTGGACCTTCTACTGGTGCCCTACTTAATGTATCTGCGATGAAAAGAAATTTTCCTGGAGTATAGCTAACTTCTAAATCATAAAGCTGTAAGTTTAGCATCATCCTTTGCAAACGTGCTGGAACCTCAGATAATGGTTTTTTAAAAAGACTGACTAATGGTTTATGATCTGTTTCAACTTGAACTTTTCTACCATAAATGTATTGTTTAAATCTAGTACATCCGAACTGTATTGCATATAACTCTTTTTCTATTTGTGCATAATTTGACTGAGCCTGTGACAAAGATTTAGATGCATATGCTATAGGTTTTTTGTTTTGTAAAATCACTGCACCAACTGCAAATTGTGAACTATCAACTGATAATGTTAAAGGTAAATTGTTATCAAAATATGCTAGTACTGGCGTTTGACTAATCATTTCTTTAAGCGACTCAAATTCTCTTTCATGCTCTTCTGTCCAATGAAAACTAATATTTTTTTTCAATAACAACCTTAAATTTTTTGTACGCTCTGCTAAATTATCTATGTACTCACCTAAATAATTAATCATTCCCAAAAATCTTCTAATATCAGCTCCACTGTTAGGAATAGACATTTGACAAATTGCACTTACTTTACTAGAATCTGGACATATGCCTTCTGCACTAAAAATATGACCCAAATATTTTATATCTGATAATAGAAATTTGCATTTGTCCATATTGAATTTTAAATTGAATTGTTTTGCCCTTTCTAGTACTAGTTCTAGTATTTTATTGTGACCTTCCAAAGTTTCACTATAAATTAAAATATCATCTATATATAAACAAACTCCTTCTATGTCTCCTACTATTTCATTCATTACTTTATGAAAAATCTCAGGAGCGCAGCTTATACCGTAAGGTAATCTTGTAAATCTAAACCTTCCAAAGGGTGTATTAAATGTGCATAGCTTAGAACTCTCTAAATCTAATGGTATCATCCAAAACCCTGACTGTGCATCTAGTGTTGAAAAATATTTTGCTTTTGCTAATTTTGACCTAATCTCATTAAATGTTGGTATAGGATAATGACATCTTTTTATAGCTTTGTTTAAATTACGGGGATCCAGACAAACTCTCAAACTTTTATTACTTTTTTCGACTAAGACTATTGAATTTACCCATTCACTTGCTTCATTGACTTTTTCTATTACTCCCGTAGACAACATTCTATTTAATTCTTCTTTTAATTTATCATGTAAAGAAAAAGGTATTCTTCTTGGCGGTTCTATTATAGGTTTAATATTTTTATCAATTTCTAAGTGACATACATTAGGTAGACAACCTAGACCAGCAAAAACTTGTTTATTTTTCTCTATTATAGACTCATGACTTACTAGACCAACTCTTTTAATTAATTTTAATTTATGACAAGTATCTAGACCCAAAATTGTTTGACACTCCAAATTCACAATAATGAACTCAATACTTTCTAACCTATTCTCAATTTCACATAACAAATTTACTTTTCCTACTATAGGTATGACATCATTTGAAAAAGACTTTAAATTTATACATGTAGGTACCAGTTCTAACTTTTGTACATTAACCTCATTAAAAATTTTTATTGACATCACATTAGCTTGTGCACCTGTATCTAAATAACATACTACATTTATTTTATTGATTCTGACTACAATTGACCAATTCTGATTAATACTATTCTGACTAATAGTTTTAATAACAAAACATGAATCATTTTCATTATTAGATGATTGTACTGTACTTTCTCTTAAATTTATATTATTTATTCTTTTAGTTTGACAACATTTTGCATAATGACCTTGTTTTTTACAATAATGACAAATAGCTACTAATGCTGGACATTTATTTCTATGATTTTCACCACATCTTTGACAAACTTTTCTTACCGCTTGATTATTTTCACTATTCTTACTCTGATTTGCATATCCATTATATCTTGATTTAAAATTCTGACTTGTTACCTGACTTTGACTGTTTGTGTTCGTACCATCTATGTTGTACCTTTGACTATCATTTCTCCAACTTGGACCTGGGACTTCATTTCTATACCTTGAATGATTTGAAAAATTCGGACCTGGACCATCTTTATTCTTCTCTACTTTGTATACCACTGCTTCTGAATTTTTATTTAACTGTTGTGCTTGCATTTGAGTTGTAATTATATTTTGAGCAATTTGTAATACCTTTTCTGTCTTCAGATCTACTTCTTGCAATAGTTTTTGCTTAATTGAATGGTATTTAGGATTTAAACCAATAATGAACATGTCACACACCAAACTTTCTTTTAAAATTCCTAATTCACATGTTAAACTCAAATTCTTTAGACTAGTCATGAAATCTTCAATGGTTTCACCATCTTTCTGTACTCTAGTAAGAAAATAATGTCTTTCTACTGTTAAATTTTTCTTCGGGTTACAGTATTTTTCAAATTTCCCTACAACTTCTCGAAATGTTACAGTATCCATGTTAAACTCAAATGACTTGTAAATATTTCTTGCATCTGTACCAATATAGTGCAATAATAAAGCTACTTTTCTCGCATCGTTTTCTTCCTCTAAACCTGTGGCTCTCAAAAATATTTTGAAATTTATGCTCCATTCTCCCCAGTTATGTGCCAAATTTCCTTGCATTGACAACGGTTGGATTTCATTTCCTATCACGTTACTTTTTATTTTTACAACGACAGGTTGATTCTGCTCTATAGAATCTTGTTCCGACATGGTTGAACTTTACCTTTTGACCGTTTTTAATTAATTTCTTTTAAAACCAACCAGATCACCACGTGCTGTTAGACCATGTTTCGACTTTTGTATGACTATTATAATACTCGTTACTATAATCTGACCTGAATTTTTACTTCTGACACCATGTTACGTTGTCTCTGTGGGCTTTTAATAAGATTGACGACCAGTTTCTTTTTAATATCTTTTATTAAAGACCAACTAAACTTAATACATGATTATATCTAACGAGCCCTCTTCTTCCTCTGTCTGCTGTCAATGTCCTTCACCTGTCACCCATGTTAAGGTAGGTTTACAAATATTAAGGTAGGTTCACATAACATAACACATAGAAATGACAGACCATGTCATTTCTAACATGGTCAGTCCATGGGATTTTTAGAATGAGGTGAAATATCCACATCTCAAGGTTTTCCATGCATCGTAATGAGCTAATGGACAGCCGGAGTGTGACGTCACAGCGGCCATATTGTTGCTTTTACTTTCCAAACAATAGTTGAAATGTCAAATCTCAAGACTTTTTAATTTCTATAAAGTTAACATTTTGCTTCCTCTGGTGCTTTTTCTTTTAAGTATAGTGTTTTTTACGATAATACCATCAAAATTCAGTGTTCTATTTCTATGAAATATAGTTTAAAAGTATAAATTAAAGAAACTCTAACCTTACTTTATTGATATATGCATTTTATTGCTATTTTTATAAAACAACATGCTTTATTATTTACACAACCTTCTAAAATTGTTGTAGTAACTATTAGAATACTTAGATATTGCAAAAAGCGGAAAGATTCTGTAAAAAAAATTAAAAAATAACGAAAAATTCAAATTATCCACACTAAACAACGTTTGTTTGGAAAGTGAAACTGACAGATGTCAATAAAATCTACGTCATCACTCCGGCGGTCCATTGTCAGCATCAGGCTTCCAGATGTGCTAAATGTCAAATGGATTGACCAAACAGTTTATAATTTATTTATTTTGTTTATCCCATAGAGCGATTATTTAAACAACTATGCTTGCATAGTTGCCTACATTGACAATACATTGACCAATAAAATTGAGATCAAGAAAGGGGTACGACAGGGCTGTATCTTGTCTCCAATTCTCTTTAATATATACTCAGAAGAAGTATTTAAAACAGCGCTGAAGGAAAGCACAGAAGTCATAAAGATAAATGGAGAAATAATTAATAACATAAGGTATGCTGATGACACTGTGATTCTAGTAAGTAGCATGGAGGAACTGAGTTGCCTAATGAGTAAGATACAAAAAACAAGTGCACAATACGGACTCAGACTAAATATCACAAAAACCAAATGGATGTTAATAAGCAAAACCCAA
Source organism: Diabrotica balteata (assembly GCA_918026665.1). Taxonomy (NCBI): domain Eukaryota; kingdom Metazoa; phylum Arthropoda; class Insecta; order Coleoptera; family Chrysomelidae; genus Diabrotica; species Diabrotica balteata. The sequence goes on along the minus strand of OU898281.1, from coordinate 29,648,033 downwards.
CAACCACCACAGCAACTGATATTAGACAATGAAAGAATTGAACACGTGGATTCGTACATCTACTTGGGAACAACAGTTAACTCAAATTGGGATCAAGCGAAGGAAATACGTATAAGAGTAGAAAAGGCAAGAGCATCGTTCACTAGCATGAAGCAAATTTTCACCTCTAAAAGCCTCACCCTACCTCTCAAAATTCGACTTCTGAAATGTTATGTATTCCTGGTTTTGTTATATGGAATGGAGGCGTGTACAATGACCGCAACATTGATGAAAAAAGTAGAGGCCTTCGAAATGTGGGCTTACCGACGTATGTTACGTATATCCTGGACTGAGCACGTGACCAACGAAGAGGTACTACGCCGGATAGGTAAAGAGAGAGAGAGGTAGGAATAAGTATAAAGAAAAGAAAGTTGGAATACTTGGGTCACGTTATGAGACATATTAAATATAGAGTACTACAGCTGATCGTTCAAGGGAAAATAGACAGCAGAAGGGGTCCAGGGAGGAGAAGACACTCGTGGCTCCAAAACTTGCGGCAATGGTTCGGATTATCATCTGCTGAACTATTCAGATCTGCCGTAAACAAAGTCAGAATAGCCATGTTGATTGCCAACGTTCGGAACGGACAAGGCACATGAAGAAGAATGCTTGCCCAAACAGCCACTTTACAGGTATTTTATAAATCGCAATCGATTCGCAATAATTTTTTTATTAAAAATCAGTTTAAAAAAGGACTAACTTTTTAGCTTATAAACATTTATAATATCTTTGATATTGTTTATGCCACAAGCTCATATGAAGGGTCAATCAAAAGCTGACGTATCCTTATAAAATCGGATAAACGGGATAAACAAATTGAATAACTTAAAAAGTATTCGGTCTATCCATTTAAAATTTAGCACACTTAATTAATTGATTACCTGACACAATCTTATTGAGATATAATACATGCCATTATGCAAAAAACAAAGTTATTGAGATTACTAAATGACTGCACAATTAAGGGTTTTTTGCCACTATCTTCTTTATGTATTTTTAGTTTAGAAACTCGCAAATTGAAGAACATTTTAAAATCTACAATTTTATAGAACCATTTATAACTGCTTAAGAAACGTTTTATAGACAAAAAAAGACTTTCAGCTTTTAAGATTGTTAAAAACAAAAAACAAAGCAAAATCAGCTGTACGTCTTCACGGATTTTTTATCAGCTACCCCCCCCATCTACCCTTTAGAACCTTCAAATATATGTATAAGATTTTTACGTAAAATCAATGATTTTCCCCAGATAGACTATCATAGTGTATAATTACTTTATAAAAATAGATCGACAAACATTTTATACAAAAATTAGGTCGTACACGTATAATAGCCAACTTATCATAATGGAACCATTACAGAAAGAATTTCAAAGAATAAGTTTCGGCTTCTATTTCAACAAATATTTATTAGTTTTTATTTGATATATTAAAATAATGTCTAGATATTAGTTAATCTTGTTTTTATAAATTAACTTCAAGTACCATAATTTATTTTTGTAATTACCTGTTCTTCAATTACGAGATATTTATACTAATGGGACTTGATAACAAATATTTTTTAAAAGAAAGTTGTTATCTGAATCTAAAAAACACAATTATATTTTAAACCGTAATGATCGTAATTTCCAAAATTGTCCCATGTAAATCTAACGGCATAATTATTTTCTTTCCGCTAACAATACTTACAATACGGCTTATAAATACAAAAGATGTAATTAACTAATGGAACTTTATCTATTCTTAATATTCCCGGAAACACCATTCAAAGATTTCTAGACCTGATTACATTGACCATTTTACCTGGATTTTAAAAATGTACTAATTTGAATATTTTTTAATTTTCTAAATGTTTTGGTTCTATTATTCAATATTTATAATTTCGTCGTAGTTATTGACAACAAAATAATGTTTACCTTTTCGTATACTTTCTCTCTATTTATGAAGAATAAAGAAATATGAACACACACACACACACATATATATATATATATATATATATATATATATATATATATTATATATATATATATATATATATATATATATTATATAATGTTTATTTACTTCCCAATATACAATATAAAACAATGTTACAATATGATAGTTCAATATAATACAATTACAAATTAATTATAAGTTAAATATTTTGTACAAACAAATAGATGTTAGCAAATAAACAAAGAAGAAATTCCCTGATGAACCAGAGGTTGTGCTCAGGGATTACCTACACTCATTTACACTATTCAATATTTGTTCTACAGTACCATTAGGTTGATAATATAAAAAAATGTTACAAAGTGTCCTGTATAGTATTAGTTATATGATGAATTATTTAATTAAAGAAGATCGAATCAAAAATTTGAGATCCAGTGTTCTTTAGAAATTTTGTAAAAATGGATTTATTCATGTTAAATGGGTTGATTTTTCTTATGTAGGTTTTATAGATCTCGGGTAAATAGTTAAATATTTTAGGAATAAAGTAAGAGAAATTGTGTTTTCCAATTGATTTATAAGCACTAGTAGTTTGGACTAAGACGAATGGTGAAGGCTAAGATACAAATTAACAGCCAATTTGAAACCAGAGAGAAAATCGAAAACGTACAAAAACTAGATATGGAGAAACTTAGCCAAAACGAAGAAAAGTACAAAGAAGAAACAAAAAAAATGCATCCCAAATACAACCGACCTAATAAATAAAGAAACAAACAAAATAAATGAAATACTAACAACTACATTGCTACATGCCGGGGAAAGAATTGCAAAATCGACGACAAAAAAAGAACAATTATATTTCAGAAGAAGTAGAAAACCTGATGAAGACAATAAGAAGCCTACTTGAACAGGGCAAAAGAAACACAGTAGAATATACTGAAATAAAGCAATTAGAAAAAACATAAAAGAAACCAAGAGAAAAACGCAGGAAGCAAAGATTGAAAGAGTAATCCAGCAGAACAAAAATATGAAATGCTTAAAACAATGACTCGGTAAAACTCAGATAAATGAAATGACAAACAGCGAAGGAACAACCATTAATGATATGAAACAAATAATAAAGTTAACACAAGAATACTATACGCACCTATACAGAACAAGACATAAACCACAGCAAGAAATTCTTAAACAATTAAACACAAAAATAAAAAATATAAACTCTGACATACAACTAGAAATAAGTAAAACAGAAATCAAGAAAGCAATTCAAGAATTAAAAAACCATAAGTCACCTGAAAAAGATGGAATAACTGCAGAGATGCTGAAGAGAGGAGGGAAAACAACTAAAGAAGTCCTACATATCATCATAAACAAAATATTGACCACAAAAGAAATACCCGATAGCTGGAACGATGCGGAGACACTATTAATGTTCAAAAAAGGTGACCGAAAGAACTTAGAAAACTATAGACCTATAACATTACTAAGTGTTGTATTTAAACTACTAACGAAGATCATGACAACTAAGCTTGACGAATACCAAGCAAGAGAACAAGCGGGATTCAGAAAGAGTTTTAGTACTGGCGACCATCTGCTAACAGTAAAAATACTAATTGAAAAGTCGAATGAGTATCAAATCTTATTATACATGGCATTCATAGACTTCCGAAAGGCGTTTGACAGCATAGAACATTGGGCCAAGAAAAATTCACTACAGAACGGCAGAATTGATTACAGGTAAACGGACATAATAACAAACATATACAAAAATGCGAGTACCACAATAAAATTGACGAACGAACACGCCACAGAACCAATAAAATTCGAAAGAGGAATCAGGCAGGGAGACACAATATCGCCAAAATTGTTCAATCAGGCTACGGAAGACATATTTAAAAAAATAGAATGGGATACAAACGGAATAAGAATAAATGGAGAGCTCTTGAACCACTTGAGATATGCAGACGATATAGTCCTGATAACAGATAAGAAGGAAGAGTTACAGAAGATGGCTGAGGAACTAGATAGAAAAGCGACAGAACTATAGTAAAACCAAGACCATGACAAACCAAGAAGACCAAATTAGAAATAGTAGTCAAACAAAATAAATTAGAGCAGGTGGCAGATTACATATACCTAGGGCAGATAATAAAGCTGAACAGGGACAATCAAACAGAAGAAATAAAAAGAAGAACTAGACTAGCATGGGCCTCATTTGGTAAACTATCATATATTCTAAAAAATAAAAAGTTCCCTCAGTACATGCGAACGAAAGTATTTAACCAGTGCATTTTACCAGTTATCACATATGGCTCACAAACATGGACTTTCACAAAGGAGAACATCGACAGGATATCCAAAATACAAAGAGCAATGGAAAGACAGATGCTGGTTATCGGTCTTAAAGACAGGAAAATAAACTCATGGATCAGAGAAAAAACAAAGGTGAACGATGTATCAAGACAGGTTGCAAAACTTAAATGGAACTTCGCCGGTCACAGTCTCCGGCAAAAAGATGAAAGATGGAATAAGCGAATTCTACACTGGAGACGATGGAAAAAGAAAAGAAAAAGAGAAAGACCACAGATGAGATGGACTGACGATCTTAAGAGAACGGCAGGAAAGGACTGGATGCAGATCGCCCAAAATAGAGACCAATGGAGATTAACAGGGGAGGCCTATGCCCAAGAGTGGGCGTTTAAGGCTGATTAGATAGATAGATAGTAGTTTGGACAGAGTCATGAACTTTTCTTCTAGTGCTGTAAGTATGATCCATTGATTTTAAAACATGTTTATTTTTGTATGTAAACAAAATAATGTTTAACAAACATAACTGTCTACTACTAAAAATATCTGCTTGTTGATAAAGAAGTTCTGAAGTCGGGTAAATTGTTTTTGTATATCGAAAATGGTATGAAATAAGTTTTATCAGTATTAACTGTCAGTAATTTCCTATTTAGCCATTCTAGAACCTTTACAGTTTCTGTTTCTGCTAAAGTTTTCCCAAGAATCACTAGTGTAAAGTATGACAGTATCGTCAGCAAAACAAATAATCTTTCCATTTATTTTCATTGAAGCTAGATCATTTATATATATTGAAAACAGTAAAGGACCTAAAACAGTACCTTGCGGTACACCATACTCAATGATTTTTTCAGCACTTACTTTGTTATTAATTTTGACAATTTGCGATCTATTTTTTAAATAACTTTTAAATAGTAAGTACGGTATGCCCCTTATTCCAAGATTATTTAAAGCACTTAACAACTGCTGATGACAAACAGTGTCAAATGCCTTAGCTAGATCCAAAAATATCGCTAAAGTAGGAGAACCATTATCCAGCATCTTATATAAATAATCAGTAGCGGACGTTATAGCATCTGAAGTGTAATATCCCTTCTTAAAGCCAAATTGGTTTGGAGACAGCAGGTTAAACTTTGTAAGATATTGATTTACTCGTTCTGCTAAGGCTCTGCCTTTTCTAAAATTTTTTCAAGGCTGCTAATAAATGATATAGGACGATAATTTTGCACCAGTTTTGTATCACCTTCTTTAAATATAGGTATAATTACAGCTTTTTTAAAAAGGTCAGGACATATACCATGTCCAAATATTTTATTTATTAAATCAGTTATCGGATCAACAACATAATTACAAATGATCTTTAACAGGTCGGCGGAAATGTTGTCTATGCCTGGAGATTTTTTTGGTTTTAGCAAAATAATAATACTCGGAACTTCTGATTTTGTTACGGGTTTTAGAAAAAACGTACTATGGCATGTATTTTTTGGAGGATCAGAAGAAGATGATATTTTAATATTTTTAGCAAGCGTGCACCCTACATTACTAAAATAATCATTAAAAATATTGCTAATATTCTAACTATCAGTGATTACCTCCTAATTTTGATTTAAAATGGAATTAATTTCACTTTTTGTACTAATATTATCCAATTTTTTAATAGTATTTCACATACCTTTAGAACTATTTTTATATTTTGTAATTTCCGTGTGAAAATAATTTTTTTTGTCCTAATAATTAGCTTATTTAATTTATTTTTGTAAATTGTGTAGTCTTTTTTTAATGTTAGGTCATCTGGGTTGTTCAAAAATTTTCTGTAAAGTTGATTTTTTTTATTAACCGATTTTACTAAGCCGTCTGTCATCCAGATATTTCGCTTAACCCCACATTTTTTTTCTTTATTTGTTTGGTATTTTTATTGATTAATGAAATAAGGGTGTGGGTAAAATTATTTAAGAAAGCATTAGGGCTATTCATATCAGAACAGTGATCCCAATTTTGAAAACTAAGATCTCTTTTTAAATCATCATAATTAACTATTTTCCTAAACTTAATCTTGCATTCAATTTTACTTTTTTCAAAAGAAAAACGTAAAAATGTTGCTTATGATCAGTTACAGAAAGATCCAGAACAGCTGGTAAAGCATTATTATTAATACAAAACTTACTTTTTAGAAAAATGTGGTCTATACAACTACGAGAATGTACTCTGCCCTGAACTATAGTATTTTTATTTATTATTGATAAAAATTATGTTCACTCAATATGCTTAGATACTCAGAAGAATCTGGTGCCATATTTTTAATATTAATATTAATATCACCCAATAAAACATAATATTTACAAACATAATTTTTAATGCTCTCTAAATATTTGTCTAGACCAATACAAGAATGCTCTTCATCTGTCGATGGTGGTCTATAAATTAATGTTAATATTGTATTTTGATTATATTTACCTAATAAAGTTATCTCTAATACCTTACATACACTAATGTTTACAATCCTCCACGTAAATCTTAAATTCTTTTTTATGTATACAACAACACCATCATTTTGATTTATATCTCCTTCATTATATAAAATGTTATAATTATCTGTTTGAAATAAATATATATCAGGAATGATCCAAGTTTCCGTTAGACATATACAGTCAAAATCAAGTGTCATCTGTTGTATATTTAATCGTAACTGATCTAGATTTTTATTAAGGCTTCTAATATGTTGGTGTTAAATGGTAAAATTTTCATTATTATTACCTTTATTAAAATCCGCAGTTCACTTATTAAAATCTTCAATATGTTTAAGTTTATGAGTAATTACGGGAATGTAGTCTACATCACGAATGTATGGATCCATACTATAACAACAACTAAAAAAAATTGATAGTGAAATACCTAAGAAAAAAAAATTGTCTTACAAAACTCTAGTACTTACTGCTTTGCTGCCGAGTATTAACTCTCTCTTTGGTACCTGAAGTAGAGTTGTGTCTGGATTTTGGCTTTTTTCCTTTTTCGTGTCTATCTTCGTTTTTGTTCTTTTCCAGTCCTCTTTGTACTTCTTTATGGTCTACAATATTTTTCTTTTCCGAACTCTTTTTTTCTAATTTACTTTTATCGGTATCTGATTTATTTGTCAGTTTTTCACTCAGTGTAGTTATCAGATCAAGGTTTAGTTGTTGGGTAACCTCTTTTTTCTGTGATGAATTCTTGAGCGTAGCTAAGGTAAATTATGATATGCTGTCTTCAAAAAATGTTTTAGAATTTGGTGTTGGTGTTTCTGGTGCACTGTGTGGTTTAGGTTTTTCTGATTGAACATCATCTTCATTTTCATCCTTTTCCATATTTCTTAAGTCTATATATATATATATATATATATATATATATATATATATATATATATATATATGTATATATATATATATTATATATATATATATATATGTATATATATATATATATATATATATATATATATATATGTATATATATATATATATATATATATATATATATGTATATTATATATATATATATATATATATATATATATATATATATGGGGCTCCTTTTTCCATGGCAGCTTCTGAATAATTCCAAGTACCACAGCTGAATCCAAGTTTATGAAACAAAGTATTAAAAAAATTGTCTTTGTTTTTATATTGCGAGATTGGTCCGTCACTAAAGAAATAAACAACATCAATATTTTCTGTTTTAAGTTTTAATAAAATTGGCATCAGATGGGCCCACGCTGCTAACGGATCATGTCTTCTCGAGTCAGATACTGTGCAGAAATACGTTTGATATACGTGTAGACAGAATTGTTCGTTAAATTCTTTGTTAAAACCTTCCATATAAATGGAATAAGCTTCCCTCTTGTTTAACTTTTACTGTCTTTAAAAATTGTAATGTTTTTCCATTTTTTTCTATTATATTTCTTTCGGTTTTCCAAGCAAACCATGTAACTTGCTTGGATGAATATATATCCTGGCTAATCACTTTTTTATCCTTACAAATTGGACATTTATTAATCATACATAATATCGAATTCACATGACATTTGACAGTTTCACAGAGCCCTTCTAATTCCACTGCACCAACAACTTTTTCTCAAATAAAGAGTTTAAGTTTTTTGTAAATTGTCATGTTTTTTACGTAAACATGAGTTACGTTCTTAAAATTTTGTTTGCACCACCCAAAAAGAACGCCATTTGAAAAAGTTGCTTTTTGCACATTTTATGTTAAATTCCTTGCAAAATTTTTGATGAAGACTATTAATTGAAATCATGAATGTGTTGCCTATATGAGTCCATGTCAGATAGGCAAAAAGAAATAAAATAAGACTAATCAATTTAATTTTATCCCCAAAATCTCCGGTTTCGCTTACTACAATATTCTAAGCATCTTCAGGACTAACGGTAAATTTACCTGGTACCTGAAGATGCTTAGCAAATTGTAGTAAGCGAAACTGGTCGTTTTGATGGTAAAATTAAATTGATTGTGAGTAAGTCGTATTCTATTTCTTTTTAGCTATTATTATTATTTATTATTATTGTAATATAAGCGAGGGCGGAGGAACTAAGTCCATATTATGCCCAAAAAACAAAGAAATTTCATTAATCACCTACTAGTAAATAACAAAAATTACAAATTAAAGAAATAAAATTACAATTTTATGGTTTAAAAGAAAAACAATATTTTAACTATAATATAAAACGGTCAAGTCTGTTTTTTAAAGAGTTGGTAGAGGGAGCGGAGACAATGTTATCGTTGACGTTATTCCAGCACTCAAAAACTCTATTTGGAAGAAAGTTCTGTCTTGGTCTTGTAGAAAAAATTTCTTCACAATGATTCACAAGTGAATGAATGATCAGTTTTATTTAGGTGAATCATCAAGGCCATTAAATGTTAGAATAAGTGAACATCAATCTTATATTAAAAATAGATAATTTGATAGATCTCAAATATGTAAACACGCATGAGATAATGAACATAGGGTTCAATGGAATAATTAAAATGTAGTCCTAAAAGAAACGGATGGTAAAAAAAGAAAAATCTAAGAAGCGGCTCTAATTATGCTAAATGAGGCCAATTGTGTCGCAAATTCCTCGGCAGAATGTAGTAGGATCTGGTTACCAATATTGAAAGAGGAAGTTATTAATAAGAAAATACCAGTATTAGTAAGTCAGTAACATATTGTTACGAACATGCTTTCGGCATGACTCATATAACGGTTACATCTCGAAACGGCTTCCAGAATCATCCTTAGATCTCTCGAAGGCAAGAGAACAATGGGCCACGTGCGCGAATTAGAGGTGGGAACTTTCTAGAATATAGTAACTTAGGTATATATATGTAACGACCTTAGGAGTTAGTTTGGTTGATAAGAGAATACCGAACTGTAAAGTTATAAATAAATATACTTATATAAATTCGAACCGCTCGTTTTATTTAAAAACGGTACAGTGGTGTCCGGTATGAGATTTGAAAATAAATGCAGCAGTGATTTAAAAAAAAAAAGACTTTTGAACTTTTGAACTTTTGAAAAGTATTGTTCGTCGGGAACATCCGCGTATTTCGGTAGTGATCTTTGTACGAAAGAACATTTAAAAAAAAAAAGTACGTGTGTGCTTGACCAAAGATGCTGCTAGTAGAACTTTCAGTGAAACAGTTGCGTGAGCAACTAGAAGAACGCGATGAAGACTGCAGCGGGTCCAAGAAGATACTCCAAGAACGACTGAAGACTGTTCTCAACAAGAATGGAGACGACCCAGAGACATTCCAGTTCCAGTCAGCAGAAGAAGCCGTCCTAACTAAAATAATTGATGGAAAATTCGAGACTGTTTCCAAAAGATTCGATGAAACGTCTCAAATTATTAAAGAAGTAGCTAGACAAAACGACGAAAAACTCGAAAATGTGTCAAAAAGATTCGACGAGAAATTTGAAAATGTTTCTCAAATGATGGAAGAAACTTCAAAAAAAAATAATGAGAAATTTGAAGAAGTTTCTAAAACATTCGATAAGGTAGAAGAGAAGATCAAACAGTTAGAGAGCATGATAACTAACACGAAAGTGCTACCACTAATTAATACGGTAGCTTTAGATCCGGTAGTGAAAGAAGAATCATCTAGAGACGAAATGACACATAATATGAGATTCAAATTACCACCATTTGATGGAAAGTCCTCTTGGTCCATATACCTTAGACAATTTGAAGCTATTGCGACAGCCAATCATTGGACAGAACAAGAAAAGGCTGTTTCCTTGACTGCTGCTTTACGAGGTGATGCTGCAAATATCCTAAGATCGATTCCTAAGGGTCAAGAAAAATGTTACCAGACCTTGTTTACTCGACTAGACAAACGTTACGGAGATGCCCATCTACAACAAGTCTACAAGGCGCAACTAAGAAGTAGAACTCAACGAGCAAGTGAGAATTTGCAAGAGTTTGAAGCAGATGTTGCTCGTATAGTGCGGTTGGCTTATCCGGAGGTACCAGACAACATTTTGGAAGAAATTGCCGTAGATACCTTCGTCAATGGGTTAAAAGAAAGTGAATTACAGAAAGCTTTACGACTAGCAAGACCGAAAGTTTTAGATGAAGCGCTCGCTATTGCCTTAGAACATGAAACAGCTAGTCAAACTTCACGGAGCCATCGAGTAAGAGCCATTGAGGAAGGCGACGAACCAAACAATGAACGTCTAGAAGAAATGGTACGAAAACTAGTTCATAACACGCTGCCGAAGAGACGCGAGCCCAGATGTTGGAATTGTGGTGAAGTAGGTCACATTCGCCGTAATTGCAAGAAAATGATACAACAGTCGGAAAACTAGAACGGGTCGACACTAAGGGGCAACTGCCGACCTCGAGAAACACAGCCCCCATAGTAACTGTTAACATTACGTCCTACGGTGGAATTCATAGCTTGTACATCGAAGGTCGTATTAATAATAAATGTATATCATTTTTGGTAGATACAGGTGCAACAAGAACTATAGCACGGCCAGAAGTAGTACGAGACCATCTTAAATTATCGCCTGCAACAGTAAAGCTTAGAACAGCAACTGGTGAGATAATTAATACATATGGCGAGGCTAATATGTCAGTATCCATTGGCCAGACCACAGTGAAACATCGAGTATTAATTGCAGAGATCTCTGACGAGTTCATATTGGGGATGGATTTACTACGGAAAGTTGGGGCTGTATTGAATGTCAAAGATGGAGTCCTCGAGATCGGTGGTGAAGAGTTGCCGTTTCATGAAGACAAAGAAAATGTTATCAGCTTAATAACTACTTGTGACGTAACAATACCCGGTAATAGTGAGAAAATTTTGATGGCCACACCTGATGGTTACTGCCGAGAGGGAAGTTTAAGGATGGTCGAAGATGTGAACAATGCCGAGTTCCTAACGGCAAAAGCTTTGGTAAGAATTCGAGATGTCGTTCCTGTAAGAGTTATGAATTTAAAGGGAACTGCTATTAAGTTAAGTAAAAGAACTTTGATCGGACAGTGTGTTCCCGTGGTTTCGATTTGTTCCATGAGTACTAATGAGAAACCGTCGAAATCTAAATATCCAAAGGAGCTTGTAGAGACGATGATTAAAACGTGCCAAGATCTTGATGATGAACGAACTAAAAAAGTGAAGTCTATGCTGATAGAATTTCAAGATGTTTTTGCCATTGATAAGAAGGATAATGGCAAAACAAGCATAGTAAAGCATAAAATTAATACCGGAGATGCTCAGCCAATTAGACAACAACCTAGACGACTTCCATTTGCGAAAAGAGATGAAGCTGAAGACATCATCAAAGATATGAACAAACAAGGGGTAATTGAACCATCAAACAGTCCATGGACATCACCAGTAGTGCTAGTAAAGAAGAAAGATGGTTCAACACGTTTTTGTATTGACTACCGACAGCTCAATGCGGTAACTAAAAAAGATAGTTATCCTTTGCCCAGAATAGACGATACTTTGGATACACTTTCTGGTTCTCGTTGGTTCTCCACACTCGATCTGAAAAGTGGATATTGGCAAGTAGACATGGAGCCAGCTGATCGTGAGAAAACCGCATTCTCGATAGGATCAGGGCTTTGGCAGTTCACAGTTATGCCCTTTGGTTTATGTAATGCTCCGGCCACATTTGAAAGATTAATGGAGGCAGTTTTAAGAGGTCTAACATGGAAAACATGCCTGGTTTATTTGGATGATGTAATTGTAGTTGGAAGATCCTTCGATGAACATGCCAATAATCTGACCGAAGTCTTTCAACGATTGCGGGCAGCGAATTTAAAGTTGAGTCCGAAGAAATGTCACTTGTTTCGAAGAGAAGTGAAGTACTTGGGACATATTGTAGCAAGTAATGGTGTAACAGCTGATCCTGAAAAACTTGCAGCAATTAAGGATTGGCCAGTACCAAGAGATAAACACGAAATTAGAAGTTTTCTTGGCCTATGTACATATTACCGACGTTTTGTCAAAGGTTTTGCCAACATCTCCAAGCCATTAACAAAGTTGACAGAAGAAGGCAAAGAATATACATGGAGCGAAGAATGTCAAAGAGCTTTCGAACACTTACAAATGGCTCTGATCAGCGCACCAATTTTAAGCTACCCTAGACAGGCAGGAAAATTTGTGTTGGATACCGATGCAAGCAACAGTGCAATAGGAGCTGTTCTCTCCCAAATCCAAGATGGACAGGAGAAAGTCATCGCTTACTTTAGCAAAGTCTTGTCGAAACCAGAAAGAAACTATTGCGTTACCAGGAGAGAATTGCTAGGCGTAGTAAAGGCTTGCGAGCATTTCCATAAATACTTATATGGCAGAAAGTTTCTTCTTCGCACGGATCACGCTGCTCTAAAATGGCTCCTACAATTCCGTAATCCAGAGGGTCAGATGGCAAGATGGTTAGAACGATTACAAGAATATGATTACGAGATCGAACACAGGGCTGGAAGAGTTCATTTAAATGCTGATGCGCTTTCGAGAAGGCCGTGCAGTGAACATTGTAATCACTGTCTTAAATTAGAAGAAAGACTTTGTCCTGTGAGACGAACCACCGTCATTAATGATCAATGGCAGCCACAACAGCTACAAGAGGCTCAAGCAGATGATCCATGTATAAAAAGAGTATTGGATTGGATGCGTCGAAGTGAAAGGCCTTCTTGGCAAGACATTAGTGCATGTAGTCCTGAAGTCAAGTGTTACTGGAGCCAATGGAATTGCCTAGTGCTAAAAGATGATCTTCTTTATAGAACCTTTGAGAACGATGATGGTACAGAAACTAAGTTTCAGTTGATTGTACCTAAAAGTAAAGTGTCAGAAGTATTACGTCAGTTGCATGACGGTGCATCAGGTGGACACTTTGGTATTACGAAGACTCTGCAAAAGGTTCGAGAACGGTTCTATTGGGTGAACTGTAAAGATGATGTAAGAAGATGGTGCCGGAAATGTGAACTGTGTGCAACCAGTAATGGTCCAGTTGGTAAAAAGAGGGCACCCATGAAACAGTACAATGTTGGTAGTCCTATGGAACGAGTAGCAATCGATATTGCAGGTCCGCTTCCAGAGACAAATGATGGAAATAAATATATCCTGGTAGCCATGGATTATTTTACGAAATGGACTGAGGCCTATGCGCTACCAAATCAAGAAGCTACTACCGTTGCAGAGGTACTGGTTAAAGAATTCTTTAGCCGATTTGGTGTTCCATTGGAGATCCACTCCGACCAAGGGCGAAACTTCGAGTCAAACCTTTTCCAAAACGTTTGTAAATTGATTGGTGTCATTAAGACCAGAACGACACCCCTTCATCCTCAATCAGATGGAATGGTCGAGAGAATGAACCGAACGATGGGTAAACACCTGTCCAAAGTTGTATCAGAACATCAAAGAGATTGGGACCAGCACATTCATTTATTTCTAATGGCCTACCGCTCGGCCGTGAATGAAACTACGGGCCAGACTCCAACCTGCCTGATGTTAGGTCGTGAAGTTCGTTTGCCCTGCGACCTAGAGTTTGGCTGCAGACCTTCTGAAGAATATGTTGCAAGCGAAGATTATGTCGATCGCCTAAAGTTAAGAATGAACAACATTCATGAACTTGCCCGACAACACATCCAGTTAGCCAGTGACAGAATGAAAGATCAATACGATTCTCGATGCAAGAATGAAAGCTATGAAGTAGGTGATCTTGTTTGGCTTTATAATCCACAACGTCGTCGTGGCTTGTCTCCTAAACTGCAAAGACAATGGGAGGGTCCGTACGAAATTAAAAAGAGAATAAATGACGTAATATACCGAATTAAGAAGTTGCCGAAAGGTAAACCTAAAGTAGTTCACATAAATCGTCTTGCACCTTATGCTGGCTCAAATGAAACCGAAGAAGTCCGAACCCTTCAAAATAAGATCAAAGATGATCGGCGACCAAGCTTTAAGGAGTTTATGTCAAATTACGCAGAGAGAAAGAGTGCTAGATTCGGCGTGACAACAGAAGTTCAGCAGGATCTTTTTAGTGTTCCGCATAACGTCTCTCTAGCCCACTGTGTTGCCCAAGATCTTGAGATGACTAAAGGAATCTCATCTGTATTTTATAAGAAGTTCGGTCGTTTGGACGAGTTAAAAAACCAGCAGCCTAAAGTTGGAAGAGTATTGAGATTAGAAGATGGTTCTCGATCTTTGCTGTATATGGTGACCAGGAAGTCGTATACAGCTAGGGCAACCTACGAGGATATATGGTGTGCTCTAACTAATTTGAAGAAAATCGTCTGCAATCACGACATTAAGAATTTGGCCTTACCCAAGATAGGCCATGCACTAGATAATCTGGATTGGAAGATTGTCAGAAGCATGCTTGAAGTGATCTTCCGAGAAACCGGCGTACGAATTACTGTGTGTTGCACTAATCCGAAGAGATCGTGTCCTTCAAAGACAGTAGACTGTTATTTCTTTCTGATGGGTTCATGCAGAGCTGGAGAGTCCTGTAGATTTCGCCATCCTGGGCCTACATATAGAGTTGCTGATCGGGACGCTCAGATCTAAGAGGGGAGCAGTGTTACGAACATGCTTTCGGCATGACTCATATAACGGTTACATCTCGAAACGGCTTCCAGAATCATCCTTAGATCTCTCGAAGGCAAGAGAACAATGGGCCACGTGCGCGAATTAGAGGTGGGAACTTTCTAGAATATAGTAACTTAGGTATATATATGTAACGACCTTAGGAGTTAGTTTGGTTGATAAGAGAATACCGAACTGTAAAGTTATAAATAAATATACTTATATAAATTCGAACCGCTCGTTTTATTTAAAAACGGTACAATATAGAGGATACATCATTTATGTTTTTTAAATAACGTAACATACAAAATCAGAATTTTGATGTTTGTTGAAAGTAAACTAAATTCACGAACAAATACTTACAATGTCGGAAAAGTATTATGAGGTTTTTTTCCTGGTTTTTCCCTCATAATTTACTATGGAATCACTAACAGGAGAATTTTACTGTCGTCATGTCATGTGTTTGTCTTTTTAAAGACGAATTTCATGCTATGATTTTTTTCTGGCGGATATTCTCAAGTTAAAGTTGATTTCATGTAATCGAATGAACTATCTTATAAGTAAAGTCGTCCCAGGAGCGCAACTCAACAATATTGGCAATATCATTTTAAAGTCGTCTACTTTAAAATGCATAATGTATGTCTGAATTGTCAATATAAATGAGTCAGATAAAATTAAATTATTAGAAGAATTTTTCACTATGTAACAAAAAACAAAATTTGTTTAATTTACTGTTTGTATTTTGAGAACGATTTCCGAAGTGGAAATTGAAACGTCAATAAACGTATTTTTATCTTTAATTGTGGCTTATTCCCAGTTAAATAGTAATTAATTTACAATGCCACAAGAAAATAGCTTCAGAACAATATTAGGAAATTTTAATCATTTGAACTTTACTTTAACATAATTTTTCAATGATAGAAGATTACACAGCGAGGCAGAGTAAGTATTAAAAAAAGATAAATACTAAAATAGTAATCTATTTAGAATATTAAATTTTTTTTAGAAATGGAGATGTTTCATGGGGATGTTCTCAGTAATAATTTGGTAGTAGATTACGTTTAATAGTATTGTAAAAATACAAGAATTGAAAAAAATAATTGAATACAAAAAAAAATTAGGGGTGTTGGGGGTTTTTTAAGGGTGAAAGTATTCCAGATGTTATTATTCCACGATCTACCCAAATAAAAGAATCATCAAAATTAGTTAATTTTTCACCGAGATATTGCAAATTTTTCCGAGCGTCGCCAGATTCGTTTCTTAATTTAAAAAATGTATGTATGATACAATTAACGTTAATACAATCAATGTTAATTGTATATTGATTATATATATAAAACTGTGATTTTAAAAAAAAATATATGCTAACTCGGCTCCTATTAGTCGTAGAAAACTTTTTTTTTTATCTTCGTCTCGAAACCAGCTACAATGATCTGCAAATTAGAAATTTGTAGGGTACATAGGGGGCGCTGCAGCTCTAAATGTTTATAACTGCACTTTTACAACTTCATAAATAATTGTTTTTACGGATTAAAATTTTTTCATTATTTTCCAAAGGAATATGAAAATTTACGGCTTCCCAGACAGCACAAGACATCCCTGGGACGTCCATTTTATGCCATTTTAAGGTCCAAACGTCCCGGGACTTCTTTTGGACGTCCGAAGGGATATTTCTAGTCGGACATACCAGGGACGTCCCATAAGGTCGTCCGAGGGACGTCCCATTAGGGATGTTTTCTAGATGTTAACTGTGTCATTTTTTTACTTAAGCATATTTTTTACAAAATATAATATCTTCCTACTAAACTTTATTTTAAAAAGTTATATTTAGTTTTAAATACCATTAATTTATACGAAAACAGACATCTCTAAAATTTTGTTCTGTAGTGGAACTGAAATTTAAAAATTAGAAGATGAAAGAAGAATGTGGTTATGTTTTAACGACGCTTAGCTTTAGCTAGCATTTTCGGAATCTTTTATTTCTCGAATTATAATCATTGTGGTTGTGGTTGTAATTAGAGTTAGTTTATTGCATTTCGATACTAGTTTATAGTTTGGTAATTTATTATTATAGACATTAAGTAGGTATATAGGAATTTTATAGGTAATTTTTGTGGTTGTGGTGTGAGTTGCTACATTTGTAAAGTAAGTACTAGTAATGTGCTTAAAAAATACTATAAATTTAAATACATAATATGTTAATATAAGTACACAATAAAAATCCCATTTATTTTTGCTTTTCATTTTATTAGTTTTTTGTAAGTTCCCTTTAGGTCCTGTATACATCCTCATTTAGGTCCTGTATTAGTCCATGTGGACGTACAATGGATGTCCCCAATACATCCTTTTTAGGTCCTATATAAGTCCGTATTAAGTTCTGTATTTGTACTATGTACGTTGCACGAAACCTTTTTTGACTGAGATCACAAGAGAGACGAGTTGAATTTTGTAATGAATTTATAAACCGCGATGAGAATTTTTGGTCTAGGGTTGTATTTTCCGATGAAAAAGTATTTCAGTCGTATAATAATGGTCGAATAAGAGTTTATAGGCCGAGAAATCATAGGTATGATGAACAGTATACGCATCATTTAAGAAATAGTGGAGGATTCTCTGTCAACGTATGGGATGGATAAGTGCCGAAGGCCCGGCGTTTGTTATCATGTAGAGGAGAAGTTAACAGATTATATTACAAACATATTATTGAGCACACAATGTTGCCATCGGTGATCCAGAGATTCCCCAACAACGACTTTATCTTCCAACATGACAATTGCCCGGTGCATACGAGTAGAATTGTTCGAGAATGGCTAGAAGAAACTGATGTTAATGTTCTTCCGTGGCCTTCCCGTAGTGCAGACTTTAACCCCGTCGAAAATGTGTGGGCAGAGTTAACAAAGAAACTAAATGAAAGAAACCTTAGACCACGGAATAGAATTGAATTATGGGAAGCTTTCCCCATGAACATCCCTGAGACGTCCAGGGTACGTACTTTTTGGTAACATTTAGGTCTTATTGGACGTCCCGGGGACGTCCAAATTATGTAAACGGATGTCCGGACATTTAATGAGGTACATCCTTCGGACGTCCATGGGACGTACTTGTGCTGTCTGGGTTTAGGAAGAGAATGAAATAAGAATTAGCCCTCTACCATTTTTTTGACAATCCTATCAACATTCTAAGTTCTCATAAACTAATTAACGTATCTCAGCAACAAATTAAGCGATCCAGACCTACTACGGCTAATGCGATTCGTAATTTTATAGGCTTGAATGTAATATACTTGAAATAAAAAAAAAGCAATTTTGCAATAAATATTACGTTTTTTAATTTTGACCTTCATTCGTCATTTTTGCAATAACAAATAAATTAAATTGAACATATACAGGCTCAAATTAAAGGTCTTTTAGATTTCGTTCATAATCTATACAGAATTACTCATTACAATACTTACTTTGAGCAAAACATGAAAACAACTCAAAAAATACGTATTTTGCACCTATAAACAAAATCTATTTTTTTTTGAATGAAATGGGGGATTGCTCCTGAGGTTGCCCTTTATAACCTAGGCCACATTACATAAATTCCTGGATTACAGTGTAAAATCACCCCTTTTTCTCCCACTATATCATTTGTTTTAATAATGTCGTAAAATTAGCGTCAGATCGAAATTAATAATAGTATCCCATATTATAGGACATTTTACTCTATCGGTATAAATGCAAAGAGAATGACATAAAAACAAGTTGGTTCAAGATCCGTTCTTCCCCCTCTGTGGCTCAGTGGTAAGAGCGCCTGCCTTTAAATCTAAAGGTCGTGAGTTCGAATCCCACCTGGGTGGAAATTTTCGTTTATTAAAAAAAAAAAATTAATAAATGAAAATAATTTCTATCCTTGTGTGATCGGTACACACCGGAGGGACCGCAGACGTTCGGATACAATTAGCGTCTCTTAGCAAAGACAATGACGTCGTCGACTTTGCTAAGTATCAAGACAATTACTCTACACACACAAACACACTACACACTACATTAATAAACTTATCTTGATTGAGACTGGCTGAATGACAATTGTCCAAGCCAAAACACAAAAAAAGAGATCCGTTCTTTTAATATTTTCTACATTACATCTGCGACTTATTTTTTTATTGTATGTCAATTAAGAAATTGTTATATTATTGGTTTTTTTATCTTTGTTTTATATCGAATATAAACCAAACAATGAAATCATATTCTTACAGTACGCTATAAACGTATTTTATTGGTTTTGTGTTTAGTTAATGTTTCCAATATGCAATAAATTACTGTTGAAGGTAATGCATTTGAAGTGTGTTTATTTTTTAAATTGTAATTAATACCTATTGTACTCGTTGTAGACGGGTTTAACATTGATGATATCAACAGAACATGCAGAGTGAGGATTTGGTACGCCATCGATCATTTCGACACCCTGTATATTCTCTCATATTTAGATTTCTCTGATAATCTTTGTTCTTACAATATGAAGTTTCACATTTATATACAGGTTATTTAAGGAGTTATGACCATTTTTGTTTCGACATCGCTATGAAATGAATCATGTCAAAAGCATTATGCAAGAAACAACTAAAAAGTATAAAACTATTAATAATCGCAAACAACAATGGATGACTGATGAAATATTGGGACTAATGGAAAGCAGACGAAAACAGAAAAATAAAAACACTGAAGAATACAATAAAATTCATAAAGAAATCAGAAGAAAATCTGGGATGCAAAGGAAAAGTGGTACAGCAACAAATGTCTTGAAATAGAAGAACTGCAGAAAAAGAATGACACGTTTAATATGTACAAAAAGGTAAAATAAATAACTGGAACATATAAATCAACTGCAAGTAGTTTACTTGATAAACAAGGAAATATTATAGTCAATGAACAAGACAGATTAGAGAGGTGGAAAGAATATATTAAGGAGCTGTTTGATGACGATAGAACAGAAATTCAAATCAAAAATATATCGACTGGTCCAAACATAACACTCGATGAAATGGAAAGAGCTATAAAGCTATCAAAGAATAGGAAAGCAACCGGTCCAGATGAAATTCCAAGCGAAATAATCAAACTGCTCGACGATAAGGGCAAACATTCTCTTCTAAGCCTCTTTAATAAAATATACGACACAGGACATTTACCAACAGACTGGCTACTGTCAACATTTGTAATGATATCGAAAAAAATAAATGTCAAACAGTGTAGCGATCGTCGCACTATCAGTCTGATGAGTCATGTACTGAAAATGAAAAGAATACTGCACTCGAGAATTTACAACAAAATAGAAGTACAACTAAGTAAAACACAATTTGGTTTCAGAAACAACCTTGGAACCACACAAGTGGCCTTTGAGATGTGGATTAATCGACGCATTTTCACCGACGATATGTTTGCTCCCAGTTTGGTCAGTGAGAGACTTAATCCTCCAGGTGAAACTCTTCCTGATTAACCTCTAACATGCCAACTAGCTGCAGGTCTACCAACTTTAGAATCTGAAAAACCACCCTCATCTCCCCAAATTTCAAGCGAAAACTTTCAGCAACCAATAGACATTCCATCAACATCAAGCTGCCAAAACTATACGCCTATGCCCTCTCAACAGCCTGGCTGTTTAAGTCCTAAGGAGATACGAGGATATCTAAAATCGAAACTCAATACTAGCTTCAAGAAACAAAGAGAAAAGGGGAAAATCATAATAATAACTGACACCCCAGAAAAGCTTCTTCTGGCAGAAAACAGATCAATAAAAAAACAAAGAAAACCACCAACTCTAATGCTGAACGTACTAAATCTACGAAAAGAAAACTACTTTTTGAAAATAGAAGACAACTGATGCTGAAAATGACAAAAACTCTGATGATAAAGTATTAGAAGAACCACAGCAAAATTTTGACAGGAGTGAATTGAAAATTGAAGATTTTGTGCTGGTTAAATTTGGGACTGTAAAACAAAAAGATGTAATAAGTGTACTATGTTGGGAGAATCATTGGTAAATGTGATGATGGGGATGTTGAAATTTCATTTTTGAGAATGTCATCTAAAGTAAATTATACATTTTTCTACCCCATCGTACCAGATATCTCTAGTGCTTCTTTATCAGAAATTGTAGCCCTTTTGCCAACTCCTTCTGAGCAGGGTACAAAGCGACAGAAATCATTATTGTCTTTTTCAGTTTCATTGCAAAACTTCAATATACATTAGGGGTTTGATTAAGTATCATAATATAGTTTTAAATATTGTAACAAATAATTTCTAAAACATTTATATGAGGTCGTCAATTTTCCAATTGTATCTGAAGCTGTCCCACTCCCCGTCTGAAGGTGCCCCCAAGTGAGGGCACCTTCAGACGTTTTTTGAAAAATTGGTTCTGATTTTTTATACAAATATAGGGTTTGACAATTACAACAAGTATATGACAGTTCAAATTTTTATGTCCGAGGGAGCCCCACTCTCATCTACCTATAACCCGTAAATGTACATTAGAATCTGCGTGTAACAAATAGTGTGATTGTTGCAAACATAGTTTAAAATGTACCTACGCGAATATGTGAAAATTTAGCTGCGATAATTCTCCTCTGTTAATTGTGATCTTGAATACAAAAAATCCTGTGGACAATAGATAGAATAATAAAAAGGTCTAAACAAGGCTAGCCGTGCGTGTGTGGATGAGGAAGGTTTTAGTTGGTAGGCAGGGCATCATGGACGCACTCGAGGGCACAAACTTCCAAGAGCGCAAATGTACTTTTACTCTAAATCCAACACACGTCTTTTTAAGATTATACATCCTCACCAAAAAAAAAATCTTTGTGGGATCCGAAAATGAACAATCTCAGCAAAATTTAGCTTGTTCGTATAATTTTTATAGATTAAATCCCTAATGACTAGACTATTTTACAAAATATTACTTTAAATTAACAACACTAAACTTTTTTAAAAATGTGCGTTTATTAAAGTGGTACTTAACATTTTGTGAAAACATCAGCGGACATATCAGCTGTCTGTAAATATTTAATTTTTATCAAATTATCACCTACTGCTTCTATTACAAAATGATGAGTTATCAATAGCTTTGATAGCTTATGAAATTTAGGACAGACAGCTCCGTGCACTCTGATGGTCATTACATAGTACAAGTCACCTATTAGTTTATGAAACAAATTTCTGAAGTATCTATATAGTTTTCTGCTTTGCCAAGATATTACAGAACCAGAAAAACTTAAAACAAAATCCTGCACAAAATTTCCACCGCCAAAATCAATTGCCAACAGATATCTACAAAACCCTTTAACTAGGAGCTCAAAAAACTTTATGCCATAACCTTTATTCCTCTGTAAATACACTCACCGGCAAAATTAACGGAACACCTTAAAATTGGGACATGTTAGATGTCTCGAATTTCCTAAACCTGTTGTCCGATTTTAGTGATTTTTTTAGTATGTTATAGGTATATTATTTAAGAATATCGATGTAATAATATTGTTGCTAGACAGGTCAATGTCATTTTATACCGGGTGTAACAATCCTACTGTGTTTTTTCCTTAAAGTTCGGAACACCCTGTGGAATATTCTAGCATATATAAAATATTGAAATTAAAACTTAATTATAGCCTCAGGCTTTCTTAACATTTTCTTTTTTGATTCATTTGCTTATGTTTGATAATAAAAAAGTTAGGTACGTTAACAACTAGCCATGTTTTTCATCAATAAATCCTCATTTTCTGCTTAGTTTAATAAACAAGCCTAAAGTAGGCTATGAGAAGTTAACAATTTAATACACACACCGGCAAATTTAAAGGAACCTGTTATTAATGCAATATTTCTTTATATTTGTATTTTATAGACTATATCTACATAGCTTTGAAAGCTCCTTGTCACAAGAAAGTCTTAAATGTCAAATGTCAAATTAATTTGTTTATTTGTATTGTGTTTTACATTTTACAGTCATTCTGTCTGTTCATAACAAGTACAAACTTGTATTTAATTGAGCGCATAGTAAGAAAGAGACTTAAAAAAGCCGGTCTCAAGTCATATGTGCCAATAAAAGCTCCCAGACTCCAGAGACACCATCGTTTAGCACGACTACAATTTGGTCGAGTACATCAAAATTGGAATGATAACCACTGGAGTCAAATTCTCTTTACGGACGAGAGCCGTTTCTGTGTAAATTACATCGACGGTAGAGAAAGATTGTATCAACGCCAAGGAGAACGAAATGCCCCTTTCAATTTTACTACGACCGTACCTTTTGGTGGAGGTTCAATTATGGTGTGGGGCGGTATATGTTTGGGAGCAATAACAGAGTTAGTGGTGATTGATGATGGAGCATTAACAGCAGATAAGTATATCAGAGATATTCTCCAAGACCATGTGGTACCTTTTTCACCATATATTGGCGAAAATTTTATTTTAATGCAGGATAATGCGAGCCCACACGTCGCAGACTGTGTAAGATATTTCTTATTACAAGTGGGTATAACAACGATGAATTGGCCAGCTTGTTCCCCAGACCTAAACCCGATATAGGATATGTGGGACATGCTAGGCAGAAAACTTAGGGCACGGGTTCCTGCTATTCAAAACAGAGAAGAAGTCACAATTGCTTTGATTGAGGAATGGGAGAGACTGCCCAACAACTGATCGATAGCGTTATCAGAAGTATGAGAAGACGAATAACTGCAGTTGTAAGGGCTCGTAGGGGAAACACACGCTATTAAAGCCAAAAAAATGCATAAAAAACCAATTTAAGTTCAAACTGTACAATAAAGTTAATGCGTTTAAAATCCGTATTTTGTTGAGTCTGACATCTTTGTGTTTTATTTCTTCTTAAACAGGTTTTATATTGTACTACCATTGTAATATAAATTCAAAATACTTCACCAACATTCGTATTATGATATTATCTAAACAGTATATAGACTAGAGAGAAAATACTCAGATTTTATGGTTGTTCCTTTAAATATGCTGGTGAAACTAAGAAGAAAATGAGCATTTATTGATGAAAAACATGGCTAGTTGTTAACGTACCTAACTTTTTTATTATCTAACACAAGCAAATGAATCAAAAAAGAAAATGTTAAGAAAGCCTGAGACTATAATTGAGCTTTAATTTCAATATTTTATATATGCTAGAATATTCCACAGGGTGTTTCGAACTTTAAGGAAAAAACACAGTATGATTGTTACACCCGGTATAAAATGACATTGACCTGTCTAGCAACAATATTATTTCATTGATATTCTTAAATAATATACCTATAACATACTAAAAAAATCACTAAAATCGGACAACAGGTTTAGGAAATTCGAGTCATCTAACATGTCCCATTTTTAAGGTGTTCCGTTAATTTTGCCGGTGAGTGTATTTTAAAATTCTTTTAGCCTGTTTCCGTTTTGTCACCAATCCATTTAAGTCTTCTATATTGCATGCTCTTCTTATGTTTTCGCTTCTCTCCCTATCCAACAGACTTTTCCCTGATATACGTCGGGGTATTTTCATCTCTGTTGTTTCTAGCAGTCGTCTCGTTTTAGATGTGTCAGCTCTTGTCTCCGCCGTGTTTGTTTATATATGTCTAATTGCTGCTTTATAAATCCTTGTTTTGGTGTCTTGTCTTAGGTGTCTGTTCCTCCAGATTGTATTATCCCTCCGCTTTACTTGCTTTTAAGCTTTTTTGTCGTACTTCTTCTTCAACATCTTCGTAATTAGTTATATCTATTCCCAGATATCTAAACCTTGCTTCCTGCTTTATTATTTTCCCATCAATTTCGATTTTACATCGTAGTGGGTATTTATATGTTATCATACATTTGGTTTTTTCTGCTGATATTATCTTATCGTATTTCTTAGCTGTTGTATTGAAGATATGTGTGAATCTTTGGAGCTCGTTTTCTATCTCGGCGATTAATGCGGCGTCGTCTGCATAGCATAATATTTGGATTTCTTTGTTTCCCATTAACCATGAACTTTACGTACTGCTTGTATTATTCCGTCCATTATTATATTAAAGAGAAGTGAGCTTAACGAGTTACCCTGTCTGACTTCGCTTCGTACTGGTATACATTGTGTTAGTTTTCCATTTGTCTTTGCCTGTATTCGATTATATAAGTAGATGTTTTCGATGGTTTCTATACAGTTAATTGGTACCTTTCTTTTATACAGTAGGTGTAAGACGTTTTTAAGTTGGATGCGATCGAAAGCCTTTGTCAGGTCTATAAAACATAGATACGCTGGTTTATTGTACTCGATGGCCTTTTCTGTGACTTGTCTTAGTACAAATACGGCGTCTACGCAGGATCTTCCAGAGTTGAATCCTTGTTGTTCATCAGATAACGTTGTTAGTTTATTGATTTTGTTGGGGTAAGGTTAATTGCGGTCTTCAGTAGATTTATACCTCTACAATTGTTGGGGTCTTCTTTATCTCCTTTCTTGAACATTGGTATCATTATGCGTTCTCCATGCGTCGGTATCTTGCAGTGCAATATTACTTTTTGTATAAGTTTTGTCATCTCTAGGGTTATACTTTCTCCTCCGTGGTTTAGAAGGTCGTTGGTTATTCCGTCTGGTCCTTGTGACTTTCTATTTTTAAGCGAATTTATGGCTATCTCTACTTCCTGAAAACTGATTTCTATTTCGTGTCTTAACTCAGGTAAGTTATTGTGTTGATTATTATTTTCTTTCTTTAAACAGTTCCGTCAGGTATCTTTCCCATTCGTTTGCTGGTATGTTATTATATTAATTCAATTTTGCCATTTTGCTCTTTTATTTCTTTTCTGCACCATGGTGTATGGTTGCTGTTTCTTTTGTACAATATGAATCTATTTGTTCTGGTCTGGTTAAAACCACTAAATATATTAAACTGCCTATTAACTGTTAATAAGGTACCTTCCAATTAATACTTTCAACATTATTCAAAATTACTTAAATTATATAAATAACCAAGCGATGAGCCACAATAGACCTCTTAGGTCGAGTGGAAGGGTGGTTCGCGGAGATTCTTAGGACCCCCTAACCATATAAGGTCTGCCGCAGATTGGGGCCAAATGCTTAATTGTGCTTTGCGTAGTCATTGTTCTTGGAAGATAGTACTTTCAGCCTTACAGTAGCAGTTACACCATAAATCGTTATATTTACGTTAATACATACAAAAACTCATTTATGAATAATATTGCTAGTTTGGGTAATTTGCACTCATAAATTATGTTGTTTCTTCTTCGTACTTGTCTACACAATTTGCGCTTTTTTTCTCAGGACTGCTTCACATCAAGAATATGCCCTGCATCGGTAACTTCAGTTTTTGCAACAACACAAGGTAATAATGCTTGTGTAAAGCCTAAATATCATTTATTCCCAGAGTATTTGTTAAATTACGATAATTTGCGAGAATCATCTCGAGGAAATGCATAAAAAGTTTTTTAGGCCAGTGAATTGTTTTCTTTCACATAAATAATAAATCATTTGGTACAGTCGTTAAATGCCCTTTACGTAGATTTTACCGGCAGATTTGAAGATGGTTTGACTATGAAAATACCAGTGAATTATTTACCAATATTGTGAAATTTCAGAAATAAATGTTTCATTAATAAATTACAAGAATAATTGATCGCAATTAGCCTAACGAAGAAGAAAGTATGTTCTTCAGGTGTTCACAAAGGGGAATCAACAGTTCTGGCTTCAGAAAACTATACCTTTTTCTTAACCTTTATTTAGGACTGTCGTAAAAAAATGTTTCGATAGCTTGAATTCACAAATTAAATTATTGGCATCGGAGCATCATCCCCCTCATTGGGTAAGAGCGAACATTAATTGTGTATTAGTTCACCTTTCCGTGAATTTTCAATAAAATACGAATTAAACATTATGTTTTTATTTTTCAATTATTGCCCACACAACAAAGTAAATAAATAAAACATTAGATTGCAAAACAATGTACCATCTAACAAAAATACATTTCGAGGTAGTTATTAAGTTTTTTTAAAATAGACTTAAGCGAATCGAATAGATTTCAAAAAATGTTCTCTACACTCCACTGCTCTACATGGAAACCCCTTCGTTAAGATTTACATTGCTGATTACGGTCTCTTAATTTTTATTTTTTTGCCACTAAACTTTACAAAGAGCGTCTAAAAATGTTCCATACATACAAATAGTTGGTGGTTGCCAAATATTCATAGCAATAATGCTTTTTAACTCAACAAATTTGTGAAGTAGAATTGTTCAAATAAAGGGACAGATTGTGGATTAGACTTTTATGCTCACATAAACATAGAATCGAAAATGTATCATTGCTATCGCCTCCTGGCAATGTTACTCGTGGAACTACATCTTAATTATTGTTGGAGGGGACTGATGAATCTATATTATTAGACTTGATGTATCTCTGTCATTAATTACGTGCTCCCAACGTTTTCCAATTCCAATCCAGTTAAGATAAGATTATTTATGAATTCTAATATGCTAATACCTCACCACACTCAGTACAAGAGGAATCGGTGGTTCAAAAAATTTTTTTTTTAACTTTCTTTAGTTAAAGTTTTTTCCTAGTGTGTACTCTCAAATGTGTTTTCAAATTACTTCTTTGAGAAAACTGCTTAAAACAAACTTCGCACTTGTAAGGTTTTTCCTCAGTGTGCACTCTCAAATGTACTACTTGCAAATTCCTTTTTTGAGAAAATTGCTTAAAACAAATTTCGCACTTATAAGGTTTTTCTTCAGTGTGCACTTTCAAATGTGTTTTCAAATTACTTGTTTGAGAAAACTGCTTAAAACAAATGTCACACTTGTACCGTTTTTCCTCAGTGTGCACTCTCGAATGTGTTTCATTATCAGATGTGTTTTCAAAGTGTTTGTGTGAGAAAACTGCTTAAAACAAATTTCACACTTATAATAAGGTTTTTCCCCAGTGTGCAATCTTAAATGTGTCTTCAAATGATGTACTTGGCGAAACTGTTTAAAACAAATTTCACACTTCTAAGGCTTTTCTACAGTGTGCACTCTCAAATGTGTTTTCAGATTACATGCTTTATTAAATTGTTTAAAACAAATTTTACACTTGTAAGGTTTTTCCTCAGTATGCACTCTCAAATGTACTTGCAAATTACTTTTTTCAGAAAATTGCTTAAAACAAATTTCACACTTGTAAGATTTTTGTTGAGTGTGCACTTTCAAATGTCTCTTCAATGTACTTGTTTGAGAAAACTGCTTGAAACAAATGTGACACTTGTACGGTTTTTCCTCAGTGTGCACTCTCGAATGTGTTTTCAAATGACTTGCTTGGCTAAACAGTTTCGAACAAATTTCACACTTGTAAGGCTTTTCTTCGGTGTGTGTTAGCAAATGTCTTTTCAAATTACTTATTTGAGAAAACTGCTTGAAACAAATTTTACACTTGTAAGGTTTTTCCTCAGTGTGCACTCTCAAATGTCTTTTCAATGTACTTGTTTGAGAAAAAAGCTTAAAACAAATTTTACACTTGTAAGGTTTTTCCTCAGTGTGCACTCTCAAATGTCTTTTCAGAGTACTTGTTTCAGGAAACTGCTTAAAACAAATTTCACACTTATAAGGTTTTTCCTCACTGTGCACTCTCAAATGTCTTTTCAAAGTACTTGTTTCAGAAAACTGCTTAAAACAAATTTCACACTTGTAAGGTTTTTCCTCAGTGTGCACTTTCAAATGTCGTTTCAAATTACATTTTGAGAAAACTGCTTAAAACAAATGTCACACTTGTACGGTTTTTCCTCAGTGTGCACTCTCGAATGTGTTTTCAAATGACTTGCTTGGCTAAACTGTTTCAAACAAATTTCACACTTGTAGTAGGCTTTTCTTCAGTGTGCATTATCACATGTGTTTTCAAAGTGTTTGTGTGAGAAAACTGCTTAAAACAAATTTCACATTTGTAAGGTTTTTCTTCAGTGTGCACTTTCAAATGTGTTTTCAAATTACTTGTTTGAGAAAACTGCTTAAAACAAATTTCACACTTATAAGGTTTTTCCCCAGTGTGCACTCTTAAATGTGTCTTCAAATGATGTAAATGGCGAAACTGTTTAAAACAAATTTCACACTTGTAAGGCTTTTCTACAGTGTGCACTCTCAAATGCGTTTTCAGATTACATGCTTTATTAAATTGTTTAAAACAAATTTTACACTTATAAGGTTTTTCCTCAGTGTGCACTCTCAAATGTACTTGCAAATTACTTTTGTCAGAAAATTGCTTAAAACAAATTTCACACTTGTAAGGTTTTTCTTCAGTGTGCACTTTCAAATGTCTCTTCAATGTACTTGTTTGAGAAAACTGCTTAAAACAAATTTCACATTTGTAAGGTTTTTCCTCAGTGTGCACTCTTAATAAATGAATTTTCAAATTAATTGTTTGAGAAAACTGCTTAAAACAAATTTCACACTTAAAAGGTTTTTCTTCAGTGTGAGTTATCAAATGTTTTTTCAAATTACTTATTTGAGAAATCTGCTTGAAACAAATTTTACACTTGTAAGGTTTTTCTCCAGTATGCACTCTCAAATGTGCTTTCAAATTATGTGCTTGGCTAAATTGTTTAAAACAAATGTTACACATGTAAGGTTTTTCTTTAGTGTGTGCTATCAAATGTCTTTTCAAATTAGTTTTCCGAGAAAAATGGTTACAACAAATTTCACAGTTGTAATGTCCCTGTCTAGTCTGAACTTTTACATTTTTATTCATGGTTTTCCCTTTAATGTATTGACTCATATAGTGTCCTTTATAGGATGAATGTTCAAAAAAAGTCTCCATAATTTTCGTTTTGTTCTGCTTCTGAGTAAAACCTAAAATAAAAACCATTTTTTAGAAGGGAAAAATGAATTCAGACAAAGTAAAGTGGAATTGTTAAAATGTTTTTTGCAGGCAGCTAAATTCTACCCAATAATACACTAAATATGCTTTAGGCACCTGCGTTTCTGTCTTGTAGATGCATAAGTTGTACCTTTGTTTTCAACAAGCCTTTAGAAATCCATAAAAATATGATAAGTCAATTAAAGCTACCAAATAATACAATATACAGTTGAGTTTACAGAAAGTACAAGCTGAATATAGCCCGAAATGTCAAACATATTTGGGTTTGGCAGTGTTGGGATGTTTTTATAATGCATGTTACATGCTTCAAATATAAAGAGAGAAAGCTTTTAAAAAGTACATTTTGATTATACTATTTAATGAATCCTGCAATTTTTAATTTATATGAAACAATAACGCATAAATATTTGTCTCTTTCAAGATCAATTGCAAACATCTGTTTCAATCTGACAACTGCTGTTTTGACGATTGCCAAATCTATCAAAGGGTAATTGCCAAAATAAAATCTAATAATTAACTGCAATTAATCTCCAAGAAAACAAATACTTACCCATTCTTGTTTTATATAAATCAAAAATTGCAGAATTTATAACATAATATAAACAAAATGTACTTTTCTAAAGTTTTATCATTTTATATTTGAAGCATATAGCAAATACATTTTAAAAACATGCCAACACTGCTATACCGAAATTTGTTGTTCTATGTTTGACATTTGTGGCTATAATCAGCTTGTACTTTGGTTTTTTTCAAAATACAGGAATCCTCGAAATTGAATTCAGGTTTCCGAGTAATTGCATGTTCTGCGAGTGCACATTTTGGCAAAAGAAAAAAAACCATACAAAACGTGTTTTCTTGGAAATGTGTTTAATAAAATATAGTACATCTTGCATAAATAAAAAGTCTGACATAGATAAATTGAGCAACATTTATTGTTATTTACTGGAAAATCATCAATAATAAAATACATAACTACCTTTACCTACATATTCTTGTACGCACAACTGGTTGCATACCATTAAGACATATTGAATAATCAAAACTCCCCAATTAGGGCCTCTTGTTTCTTGAAAACAAATACAATATTAAGAACAACTAATTACTTTTTAATAAGATTGTTTTTTACTTTCAATTCTCTATGGATCAGAGTCAAAACACACTATCAAAAGAAGTCATGAAATAAACTAAGTTTTACTATCTGGACCAAAATTTTTAAAATTTTTAGAATGTATTGTCCATTATTATATTTTATATTTGTGTTGTTAATGTTGAGTGTCCAAGTTTATTTTAAATAATCTCAATGACTAGTAAGTAACACTGACAAATTGTGATATTTTTTAAATATTTACACATTTTTTATATATATTACAGTGTTCTGAAGAAGGAAGAAAATAATTCTGAAAGCTTGACAAAAAGTCAAAAGAGTGTTTCTCTAACATCTTGGCCAACCTTCTGACTACAGCCCTAATAAACTGGTGTTTTTGTTTATAATATCGACAGTCACTAATATCCTGTATTTCTTGTATATGTATTATATATATATATATATATATATATATATATATATATATATATATATATATATACAGTGTACTTATAATTATAATTTAAAAGCTATTATTACAGAAAACACTATTACATAATTATTAAATATTTAGCTTTATACAGAAATATACTAGTGATCCTAAGTTGTGGGGCCAAATCCTAGATTCTAGATCCAGAACCTAGATTGTAAAAATTGTGTTAAAATCTATTTCTGATAGTTTTTCAAAATGTGTATTTTTTACATCATATCTGCATCCCTATAATGTAATTTAACCTCATCATTTATTTACATTTCAGCATTTCTTTTCAGGTTCCTAAAGCTCATATCCTTGTACTTGTACTGAATAACCTAAAGTGTTATGAAAGTAACTAATAAACATCATAGGACTCAATTTATCAAACATGTAAAAGTTCAGTAAATATATTGAATACATGAAAGCTCTAAGACTTTATATTTTAATCATTTATCTTACCAGAGTTATACTCATCTGATTCATTCTTCATTTCTCCCAGATCAAGTGATGTAGATAACTGATTCTCTAGATATGTTGGGTCACCTTCAACAAACTCTTCCTTAATGCCAGTTTTTACTGAAACAGCTAATAAAAAATTGGAATTCATACATCACATTGTTTGGTGAATTAAGTATTTGCAAAGAATATATAAGATAGGCATATACATCTATATTCTTTGGCATTTGTTTTCATTTGACTTACCTGAGTTATTTTCTAGTTCATTCTTCAATTGCTCAAGATCTGTTGATGTGGATAGTTGCCTATGTATATCTCTTTCGTCAGATTCAACAGACTCTTGCTTAATTTCAATATTAAATTCCATTGCAAAAAAATATACCCCTTTATTACACTGTTGTGAAAAATATAAATTTATTTAGATTTAGATGAGTTCAGTTCACCGAAAGTAAAGCTGAATCAGAGATTATCTCTGAGCTGAATATAGCCGCAAATGTCAACCAACAACTAGTGGTGTTGACAAAGGGAGACTCCTTGGGAGTTTAGATGTTTTTAGGAAAAATCCCGGACATGGCCCAAGATCTGTTGATATGGATAGTTGCCTATGTATATCTCTTTCGTCCGATTCAACAGACTCTTGTTTAATTTCAATATTAAATTCCATTGCAAACAAATATACCCACTTATTACACTGATGTGAAAAATATAAATTTATTAAAATAATTTTAGACGATCCGACGCGCAGATATTTCTTTTCAACTTTCAAGTAGTTTCAAGGTCATAAACCTGACCTGACACATGACATGTCAAAAATTTAAAGCAGTAAGCGGTAACTAAAATAGTAAGCACCGTAAGCAGTTTAATTGTCAAAAATAACAGGTACTAAACATCAAATATCAAATGAAAACCAAATACCACACCTTTTAAATACAGTAATAAACAAAACAATATTTTTTAATCAAGTAGTGAACAAAGACCATCTACTCCATTGGTGTAAATGGTCTTTGGTAGTGAAATAATTCGGTCATGAAATACAGAAGAGAAACATGATCCCAATAAATATGCATGGTTAATAGATCATTGTTTTAATTTCTTTCTACCTATCATAAAGCTGTGATAATTGAATGTATCTATTATAATTTTTTTATATTAAATATTGAACTTTACTTCTTGCATTAATGTGGTAAGTTATTTGTATGGCAATAAAATGTATAAAAGTGTCTAAAATATAATTAAATTTTTAGTGTGTGGCAAAATGGATAATAGTGATGCCTTGCTAGATAATGCTATAGAAGCAGCCAAGAAAGCTGTGCAATTTGACCAAGAAGGTGAGCAAAGAATTGCTTCATACTATTATGAAGCAGCAGCACGTTTTTTGGGACAACTTGTGGTTTCAATAGCCTCAGATGATCCTGAAAAAGCACAATCACTGCAAGAAAAATCTAATCAGTATAAATCAAGGGCAAATGAATTAAGAAATAATGTACCTCAGGAACATAAAACAATAGATGAAGATGGGAGTAAGTCTAGGTTAGTGATAAATATCCTTATTTTTAGGAAATGTTTTTAGAAATACTTAAATTTGTTTTAAAATATCTTCAAATCCAGATATTCAGTCTAAACTTCAGCTACTATCCTGATAATATTCCTTCTCATTTTCTCATAAGATGTGGTTATACTTTGAGTAAACCCATTTGCATGTTGTTTAATCAGAACACATACAAAACAGTTTTGTCACACCTATACATAAGTTGGGACTGGGATCAGTAAACCTAGTATACCTAAGAATAAGTGTCAATATAAAAATAATCCCTTTGTGCTTATATTGTGATCAAAGGTATTCTTTTCTATAAGCTCTCTCCTTGCAATTTGTACTGCAGCTAATCAGCTTCTTTTACATCCTTCATTAATTATTATGTAAGTCCTTGAGATTTTAGCAGATCTGCTGTAGATAGCTTGATTGCTTGAAAGGAGGTACTGGTGGATACCAACATATAGAATTTTTCATATAAAAATGATTGCACATCATTCAAGATTTACGACTCAGAACCCACAGCATTGCCAAAACATCAGAATAGTTAGTAAGTGAGGAATTTTTAAAATGTCAACTATTTGTCAAACTATTATAATAACAGTAAATACACTTAAATTTTAATACTACTGCAACAAACTAAAATACATAAGAAAACATTTTAATACAAAATTATATATCCTAAATTTTAAACTTACCTACCTCTTTTAGAGCATTAATAGTAAAAATGTCCCGCCATTATTTCTTGTTCAAAATAATCTACCTTATATGAAAGCTTATCAGCTTTCTACAGACTATTTAGTTGTTTTGGCATAGCACAATCACAATACACAACAATAATTAGTTTTTAAAGCTATTAATCTAAATTTAATATGTATTTATAAATACAATTTATTAATATATTATAATATATTATGATCAAATTGTGTAAGAAATCATCGAAGTCGGTTTTTTATGAACACTATGTTTATGATTTCAAAAACTGTAATTTTAATTCTTTTAACCTTTATCTGTCTTCAGATAATTGGGATGCATTATACCATTGTAATAATATTAATGAGGCTTGTCAAATATTTTACATCTATATGTATCAGTGTTTAGATATTGTTGTTCCTATAAAGGCTCTCAAGTGTTCCTACAAGTTCCCAATTTGGTTCTCAATAAAACTTAAAGATCTTATTCAAAAGAAAAAAGCTCATCTGAGGTTTAAATTATCTAAATCAATAGAGGACTACTTATTGTTCTCTAATCTACTGTGATCAATGTAAAGTTGAACATATACTTTGTCAGAAACAACATTTTTCGTCTCTTGAAAAAAATTTAATAATAACCCCAGGGAATTTTGGGGAACATTGACAGACTTCGAAATTCTTCCAGTTACCCCCAAGAAATGTATCTTGTTAACAGAAGGGCACAATGCAATATCAAAATTGCTAACCTTTTTGATGAGTTCTTCTCTGGTATATATGAGAAAGATAATGGTGCTCCCATTCCAGATTTTGAAAACTGTGTCAGACACATTGACCCTGTAAACCTAATTCAAGTTGACACTTTATCAGTGTTTGATGAATTAAGAAAACTTCCAAACAAATTCTCCTCGGCGCCTGATTGAATCCCACCGGTATTATTAAAGCACTGTCTATGCTCTTTTACTATGCCTCTAAAATATCTTTATAATTTATCTCTTATGACTGGTGAGTTACCTTCTTTCTGGAAGAACAGTTATATTGTACCCATTTTTAAGTCAGGTAAAAGGGAAGATATTGAAAAATACTAAGGAATTTGTATACAGTCAGCAATCCCAAAACTTCTCGACAAGCTAGTGACTTCTAATGATGGGAAAACCTGGTTTGTTTCAGTAACCTGGATCTTCCAGATCCTCCTACGAAAACAATTCCAGGCGCTGTATATAATTCCTAATAATATCTTGTAAACTACATTTAAAACTGTTATGCCCCTATAATTTTTGGAGAGTTGTTTGTCTCCCTGTTTGCACATAGGAACTATTATTCCTACTTTCCAATCTTCTGCGATGACTTCTAGTGTCCATATGCGGTCGATTAGTTTATGGATACGCCTCCATAGCGCATGTCCACCATTCTTTATCAGTTCTGCAGTTATTCCACCTGTGCCAGGTGCTTTGATATTTTTTAAATGTTTTATGACATTTATCGTTTCTTCCAATGTTGGTTGCTCAATTAGTTGTTCTGCTGTATGGTGAATTATTTCTTTGTCTTCATTTTGTTCTTTTTCTGGGTTTAACAGCTCTTGAAAATGCTCCTTCCACCTTTTCATTATTTTCTCTTTCTCGCTGATAATTGCCCCATTTTTGTCCTTGCAAACTGTAGATTTTGTCATGTATCCTTGGGTGTATTGCTTGGTTTCCTTGTAAAATTTTCTAGTCTCTCTTCTGTTATTATAATCTGTAATTTTTTGTATTTTTCTATTCAACATTTCTCACTTTTTCCTTCTACATATTTTCTTTGCATCTTTTCTGAGTTCTTCATATGCCCTTCCATTCAATCGCGAATCCCTTTGTTGACATTTCTGTCTCTCTATATTATTTCTATTTATTACTTGTTGGCAATCTTGGTCAAACCATTCCTCGTTTCTTTTGCTTGAGGTTTCACCTAATGTTTCCTTTGCTATATTTGTACACACTTCTTGGAAGTGAGGATAGGAATTGAGTAGGAGAGGCTAGAGGTGTTATCTGGAAGCAACACCTTACGCCTCACTACTCCTTTGAACCCCCTTAATTATAACTATTACAATATTTTATCAAAAAGTATTAAACAACTAAGCTGTAATAGTTTCGATAAAGTTATAAAAAAATATCTTCTAAAACAATGTTTTTACTGCTCAGAAGAATCTAAATGACCGTTTTTCTGTTTAATATGTGTTCTTATTTGTATATATTTAAGTTACGTTTTATACTCCTTTTTTAATACTATGTATTTTTTTGACTAGCTACAAACAATATTTGTATTTGTTATGTAGTTAAATAAATACTCTACTCTACTTGTATAATATGTACTTTAGCTACTATTTAATAGTACTTACTGTTAGTAGTTAAGTACATACCGTTTACCTTCTTATTTTTTAATCAGGTTAAAAGAATGTTACTTTTTATTAAACCAAGCCATAGATGAAGATGAAGGGGGAGATAAAGAAGATGCAGTGGAGTTATATGCCAAAGCTATTGAATATATTACCCAGTATCCTGATTTAATGCAGGGAGAATTAAAAGCTCTTATTATGCAGGCTTTGGAAAGAGCTGAAGAATTAAAAGGTAATTATTGAAGATTTGTTATTTCACTGATGCTTCTTTTGTATTTAAATCTACTATTACTTTTCAAATTCTTGTAGTAATCAAAGATACACTCTTATCTCTGTCATTTGATACTTAAAATCTAGACTTGAACAACAGTCTAAAAGGTACATGACGAAGAAGCTTGTTCAAAATGCAGTAAAAACTATACTTAATATTGTTTTTATTATTCAGTGTTTGATCTGTTTGCTTTAGGAATAAAAAGAGAATCTCCAACTACTTCAAGTACAGAACCATCCCCTACTAATAGTAAACCATTTAATCCTGTTCAGCAAAGGCCAGTTATTACTCCCAAACCTCAACCAAGAGCTGTTAGGCCAGTGACAGCGTCTGATGGTAGTGGATATACAGAAGAAGAAAAAAGGGTACTCTTGCATACCTCAAATATTAATGGAAGGAATTATGTTCCTTTTATGAACATAGATTTGTCAGAAAGGTAATGTCTATATGTCTCATTCTTTTATATATGAGTTACTACCACAATTATTGTACTACAGGACAATTTTATTTAAGACTATATAAGAAAACTTATTTTTTATTGACAGGTTTCAATATTCAATACCTTTCTCAGATAAAGATGGCCATTTACAGTTGTCTCCCAAGCAAAGAAGAGATTTTTACAAATTTGTAAGGCCAGAGGAAATATGCTCAGACCCTTGCATTGTCTATGGGTCAGCTCCGAACTATTTAAGTATAAAACAAACTGTGATATCTGATTGTTCGTTTGTGGCCAGTTTGGCAGTTAGTGCTTCATATGAAAAAAGGTAAGACCATATTTAGATCTCAATTTAATATTTGAATAAATTGTGTAATGTGTGAATAAAATATTTATCAAAATAACTTCCAAAGTATGGCTTAACTTTCATTTTTTTATCACATTCTATTGAAAATATTGCCTGTTACTTAAATTATAATATAGACATTTTTATTCTTCTTCTTTTTCCTCTTTTAAGCAATTCTGCTTGTTCATTGGCGGGTTAATATCTGTATGGAAGGTTGTCAGTCCATCTTTTGTGTGGTCATCTAATACTTCTTCTGCCAATTGGTGACTTATCTCTTGCTATTTTGACGACACGGGTCTCCTCCATGCTGCTTATGTGGTTATTCCATTATTTTTTATTTTGTGTTCATTCGTTTATAGGTACGCTATGTGAATTTTGGGATTTTTCCCGAAAAATATTAATTTCTGGCGGTTTTCTGAAGATAATTGTAATTGTGCTAACTAATTATTAATCTTCTCGAAATTTGGTATATTTAAATTGATTATTGGTAAATAAATAAACTTTTATTTATCCAGTTAATGTGAAGTAAGTGAAGAAGAAAATGTTTCCAACAGGAAACGGACCAAGATCAAATAATTTTCAATACCCTACAGTGCAGTTTCCAACTCTAATGCAGAACGAGCCTACAAATCTAATACATCTGTATTACCAAGTAAGTCAAATAAATACTCAAGATCCACCATTGTGCTCAAATCAACCAAGTCAACCAAATGATACCTTTTGATAATTATCGACAACAATATCAGGTACAGCCAGTAGTTGCCCAGCAAACCAACTTGTCTATTCTACATCAAACTCTCAAACTAACTTAAAAAACAATCCAGAAACACAGAATGAATATGATTCTATGTCAGATGAAGAACATGAAGACTCTCAAAATAATAAACACCCATGGCAAACAATAACATCAAAAACAAAAAGGCTTAAACGTCAAGATTCAAGAGAAGAATAAGCTCCAATTACACTCTCAAATAGGTTTCAGTCACTTCCACAGGAAAACTCCGTAAATGATGTGAATAAAAATTTACCAATTTCAAAACCCCCTCCAATTTTTATATATGGCGTGAATGACTATAGTAAAATGATAGATAATTTAGCTCAAGCAGTAGAAGTAGAAACTTACATCACTAAAGCCTTAACAAACAACACAATAAAAATTTTACCAAAGACACCTGAATCTTACAGAAAACTAATACATCACGTACGAGAGGAAAATATCGTCTACCATACATACCAACCTAAGGAAGACAAGCATACAGAGCAGTTATTCGAGATCTACATCACTCTTTTCCGATAGATGAAATAAAAGTGGAAATCCAGAAAAAGGGTCATAAGGTAAGGAACGTTACAAATGTCAGACACAGGTTGAGCCGTGAACCATTACCATTATTTTTTGTGGACCTCAAGCCTCAAACGATAAACAAAGAAATATTTGAACCACAGTATATATAACATTGTAAAATAAGGGTTGAACCACAGAGGATTAAAAGAAATATATCTCCATGTACACGATATCAAGTATATGGTCACACTAAAACGTACTGTGCAAACCCATATAATTGCGTAAAATGCGCTGGATCACACAACACAAAGTACTGCAAGAAACCAAAAACACGCCAGCAACTTGCACTAACTGCAACGGAGACTATCCTTCTAATTACAGAGGATGTTCTGTTTATCGTGAACTACTAAATGTCAGATGCCATGACAAATCAAAACAAATCACCACTCAAAATCCTGTCAACAATCCCAATGTAAATATACCTACCCAACATCATGCTCATAATTTCAACAGAATCAGTTATAGAGATGCCATTGGAAACATAAATGCAGATAACAAAATTAACAACAATGAATTAGCAGATAAACTATCAAATTTCCTAAACGAATTCAAAAATATGTTCTCTCAACTCTTAAACCAAAATAGCATGATTTTAACCATGTTAACTAAGTCATTAACAAAATAACAAAATAGCTTTCAAGTCACTACGAATTGCGTCGTGGAATGCTAATGGCATTTCAAACCATATATTAGAGATATCACTGTTAAAATAAGTGCATTTTTAGCATTTTTTTACCTTCAATGTCATCATCATTATCATTATTTCCAGAAGAAAATTTGATTCAGTGATTCTTCATTCTTGATACCTGACCCTCTAAAGTTATCCCACAGTTTTTACACTTTGCTCTTTTACCTTTTCTGCTGCTAAGTTTAATACTTTCAAAGGAATTCCATACTAGTCACGTCTTCGTCTCAATCTCTATAATGACCGGTCTTAAATTATTACATTTTTGTTGAGATAACACAATGATGAAAAATTTAAATACATATTACTAGTGTAAAATTACAGTTGTTTTAATTATTGGAATAATTTAAAATATATTAATTTAAAAATTTAATCATCAAATTTGTATTTATAGTTTGTTGAGCTGTAGTTTTCATTATTAGGATAATATCAACAATATAGAGAAAAACATTAAATCAATAAATAAACCATGGTTTAAATAAATTGATTAAAAAAAACAATTGGTTTAAACCTGCCAACCCTGTGTGGCATAATATATTGCAACATTACCTGTTGCCACAGACAATCTGTGGCTTTGTGGCATGGTGTTTATAAAAAATGTAAAAATTGATGTACTTAAGTATACAAAAATTGTATATCTACATAAAAACATTTTTTCACAAATAAACATTAAGTAGACCATTTCTAAACCACCTACACAATAATTTACTCTTTAGGTTTGGTCGAAAACTAGTTACAGCTATTATCTACCCCCAAACGAAGGATAATAAACCGATATATAATCCATTTGGAAAGTATATGATCAAATTACATATCAATGGAATCCCAAGGAAGGTGATAATAGATGACAGTTTACCTATAGATAGATATGGCAGGTTGTTATGTTCATATTCAGCAAATAAAAATGAATTTTGGATATCACTTTTAGAGAAAGCTTATATGAAAGTTATGGGAGGATATGATTTTCCAGGAAGCAACAGTGTAAGTATTTTACTTTATTTACATACTAAAGAAAGAAAAAAGTGTGGAAACAAAGTAGTAAATATGGACCATATTCTAGGTTTGTGCATTAACGAGGAGTGGTGCACAACTATTTGTATTTTGCTTAGGCTGTGTGCTATGTAAATATATACATTTGTTTATTGTTGTAGTGGACTGTATTTATTGAAATTAATTAATAGTCTAAAATACTGCATTTATTTATGAATTTGCACAAAAATATGAAAACAATAACAAATAGTTCTATGCTTCTCAACGGCTGGTGATGGAATGTCATTCTGTCATCTGTCGTCTGTACCGACTAGCTGGCTGGCTGGGCTGCAGTGGCGGACCGTTCAAATACAAAATGGGTTGTCGTCGACATACTCCCGGCCTTGAAAGATCCTGAATCTTTCAATTTAATGGAAGGAGAGGACATATTTTGGAGAATGACCTCGTGATGATACCTTCTTGAGTCTTTATTTTTGCAACTCTAGCGGTATTCTGCGATCCGTCATGTATGTGAGTTATTCTGCCTAGTTTCCACTTTGCTGGTGGCAGACAGTCATCTTTGATAAGGACTAAAGTTCCTTCTACTAATTCTCCCTTGGATATTTGCCACTTAGAACGTCTCTGTAGCTCGACGACGTATTCGGAAGACCATCTCTTCCAGAAACTTTGGAAAATTTGTTGGATGCGTTGAAATCTATTGAGTCGTTGTGGAATCTCTTGGA
This sequence comes from Diabrotica balteata, assembly GCA_918026665.1. Classification (NCBI taxonomy): domain Eukaryota; kingdom Metazoa; phylum Arthropoda; class Insecta; order Coleoptera; family Chrysomelidae; genus Diabrotica; species Diabrotica balteata. The sequence continues at coordinate 29,606,458 of OU898281.1, read as the reverse complement.
GTAGATCTGGTTCTGGAGCTAGCGTTGGCATTCTACCGATGAGGAAATGAGCGGGACAGAGTGGTGTTAAATCATTAGGATCAGGACTAATAGGACACAAAGGTCTGGAGTTGAGTACTGCTTCTATTTGTGATAGTATTGTTGCAAACTCCTCAAATGTAAGATTTGTATTTTTAAGTGAACGTTTTGAACGTGAAATGATGTTTTGAATCCAAGACAATGGGATGTTTTTTGTCATATAGAAAATCCGAGTTAGCCAAGCGACCACCAACACGTATTAAACCATCCTGGTCAATAAATGGGTTTAAAGAGAAGAGCTTGCTGTTGGAACTAACGCTTTTTTGTTTTGACAGCTGATCATACTCTTCGCGAAAAGAGTGTAGTTGTATGATCTTCAATAAATAACGACGAGCGTCATTAATATTGGTTAATGTTAGAGAGCCACACTCTCTAAGAATTTTGGGTGTTAATAAATTATTTTTAAATCTAAGGATGTATGCAAATGCGCGCAGTAAACGCGAATATTGTGAAAAGGCCTTGAATGGAAACCATTGTTCTTGCTGAGAATAGGAAACAAAATTGAGAATAGTTTGAGATTTTATTTCGGGTAGAATGTCTACCTTTGGATTTAAAAGGGGCCAAAATTCTTCCCTTAAAGACAACCATGACGGACCGTCCCACCATAGTGAAGAATTTAGTATTTGAGAAGGAGATAATCCCCTTGATAGATGGTCTGCAGGATTATCTTGTGTGGGTACATACTTCCATGTATAGGACTTTGTTAAGACCTGAATTTCGGAGACTCTGTTAGCTACGAAGGTTTGAAGATTGTTAGGAGAAGTATTGATCCAAGCAAGGGTTATTGTGGAATCTGACCATAAATAACATTTATTGAGGTCTATATTAATGGATTCAATTACCTTAGTTAAAAGACGTGAAAGTAATACAGCTGCGCAAAGCTCTAGGCGTGGAATGCTTAGAGTTTTGATAGGGGCAACCTTTGATTTAGCACATAGAATTTTAACCGAGATATTTCCCTTGTCATCAGTACTTCTTAAATAGATACAAGCACCGTAGGCTTGTTGTGATGCGTCCGAAAAACCGTGTATTTCTATATCTTTAGCATTATTGCACACTGCATGACGTGGTATACTTAATTGTTTCAGATTGGCAAGATCATTTTTCAATCTATTCCAAGTATTTAGTGATGAACCGCTTAATTTTTCATCCCAATTCAGTTTTTCAGTCCATAGCCTTTGCATTAGAATCTTCGCAAGTATGATACAAGGACCTACTAAGCCTAGTGGATCGTATATTCTTGCAATTAAAGAAAGAACATCTCTTTTGGTACAAGTTTCCTTGTAATTGTTATATTGTACATTGTATAATAGTGAATCACGTTGGGATGACCAAATAAGTCCTAAAGTTTTTGTGACTCCATCTTTAGAGAGGTTTAGAATTCCAAAGGAATCATCTTGATTATTTACCCTTTCTAAAACTCTTGGGTCATTTGAAATCCATTTTCTGAGTGGAAAACAACCTGTAAGTAAAATACGTGAGACTTCACGGCAAATGTTCGAAGCTTCAGTAATAGTATCCGCACCGGTTAACAAGTCATCTACGTAGAAATCCTGACGTAATATCTTCGCGATTTCTGGTTGCGACAATTGGCATTCGTTAGCTAACTCGAAAAGGCATCGGATAGCAAGAAAACTGGCTGATGCTTGGCCATAAGTAACCGTATTTAAAGCAAAATGTTGTAATGGATCTGAAGGACTTTCCCTCCAGACTATTTTTTGAAGACTGCGTTGGCTGGGATGAATTAACACCTGCCTGTACATTTTGGTTACGTCTGAGCTTATGATGAATTTGTGTTTTCTGAATCGGATGAGAATTGAGAATAGATCTTGTTGTATACTGGGTCCGACGCATTGAATATTGTTTAATGATAACCCGTTGCTTGTTGGTGAAGATGCGTCAAACACGACACGAAGTTTTGTTGTAAGACTGTCCTCCTTTAGGACACCATGATGTGGCATGTAGTAGTCGACAGTAGAGTTTTCAGAGATATCTGCTAACGACATGTGGTTTAGCTCCTGATATTCGCGCATGAATTGTATATATTGTTCGCGAAGAGGATTGTTTTGTGCTAATCTTTTTTCTAGATGATGAAATCTTCTTTCAGCTTGTATCCTTGAATCACCCAACACATGCGGATATTGTTTTAATGGCATCATAACTATGAATCTACCATTTGGATCACGTGTAGTAGTTTTTTGAAAATTGTCCTCGCACAATTGCTCTTCTTCAGATAGATGAGGAATATTTGGCAATTCCTCTACTTCCCAAAATTGCTGAAGAAGTTTAGTTAGTTCCAGATTTGTGCTAAGATTGCAAGATATTGTATTGTGGGGAACCGATCCCAGCGGGCCAGAAATTATCCACCCAAATATTGTTTCTGTTAAAATAGGACCTTGATCTAAAGATATGCGACCTTTACAAATCAAATGCCAAAAAATATCTGCGCCGATAAGAATGTCAATAGATCCAGCATTGCCAAAATTAGGATCTGCTAACCGAATTGTATTAGGAATGTTTATAGCGCTTACATCAATGTTTGTATGAGGAAGAATATTTGTTATTTTTGGCAATACAAAACAGTTGATTATTTTTACAAATTTATTATTAGATGTGCAAATCTCTAACTGACATTGACCTGTAATAGTTGATAGTTTGTTGCCTATGCCCAAAAGATTTAAGCTGACATCTTGTGGTTTGATTCCTAGTTTGTTACACATGTTTGTTGTGATAAATGAAGATTGAGACCCGCAATCCAATAGTGCACGAGCCCTTTGCATTTTACCATTCATATCTTTAACACTTAAGATTGCTGTTGAGAGAAAAACATAGCCTGTATCAGAACAAGAAAGCATGCTGTTACCACAAAATGTATTGTTACTTGTTCCTGGATTTATTGGCTCACTTGTACTTTGTGATGGATTTGTATTAATACTGCTATTGGATATATTCGAATTTCTATTGAACGTGCCCGAATTATTTTGGCTTATAATGATGCTCCTATCATTTGTATTATTGTGTAAAAGTGAGTTGTGACGTGCTTTGCACTTGCGACATGGCCCGAGTTTGCACTGTTTATTGGAGTGACCCGATCGCAAGCAGTTTGTACACAATGATTTTGATCTAATAAAATTCCACCTTTCGTTTATTGGATAATTTAAAAATGTTTCGCAAGTGTAAATGCTATGGTCGCCTTGACAAGAGACGCATGTATAGTTTGTTTTTGTTGCTAAGAATCCCCTAGTCGTCCTGTTCTCCTTACTTTTATTTTTTGTTTCAATGTTCATTTCAATTGCCTCTAGAAAATCTGCTCTTGATTTTAAAAATCCTTTTAGATCGGATAAAGTTGGTAGTTCCGTTTGAGTAGCAATATGCTTTTCCCATTCCCTAATAGTAGTTTCGTCTAGTTTTGATGTTATAATGAATATAAGTAAGGCATCCCATTGTTCACACGGCTGATTTAATTGTTGAAGTGACTTTAAATGTTTTGAAAAATCATCTACTAATTTACGAAATTTTACAAAAGATTCTTTGTGAATAGATTCCAATGAAAATAAAGCTTTAATATGATTGTGTATTAAGAGTTTTTTATTATTGTATCGATCACATACAGAGTCCCATGCCAAATTGTACCCGTTTGCGGAAAATTCGATAGGTTTTATGACTGCGGCGGCATTTCCTTGTAATGATGCCCGAAGATAATGATACTTCTGAATATTTGTAATACTATCATTTGTATGAATGAGTGACTCAAAAGTGTCTCGAAATTCTAGCCAAAATTCGTATGTGCCGTCGAACTTTGGAATTTGTATTGTTGGCAGTTTTACACCTTGTAAACGATAAGCCCCGTCAGAAATAGAAGTGTTATTGTTTGTATGCTCGTTTGTCACCGACTGTTTATCATCAATATCTGAAATGAATTTATTTAACAATGCTTTGGCATTAGCCGATAGTGAATAAAAATTGTTTTCAAGTTCTTCCCTTATCACAAAGTGTGGTTCGGGATCGTCTGCCAATTCTTCTATTTCTGATTGGATAATTTTAATTTCTAAAAATGTATTTTCTAGTTTATTTATTCTGTCGCTTAGTTCGATTTTTTCAACATCATGTAATTCTAATTTGCATTTAATAGACTCTAGAAATTTGGAGAAAATTGTAAATGAAGCTTTATGACCAGCACGTTTTCTAATTAATCTTTTTAAGTGTTCGTCCGACATTGTTTATTAATCAAATAGATTCGAATTGAATTTAAATAGATATATAGATTGTAAATAGTTTTATGCAACTTACACAAACAAAAACAGTATAAATAGGTATAGGAATCAGATGGGAACTCACCGGTATTTTTGGCTGTATATTGTTCGGCAATCCCACGTGTTCTTTCACTTGACCGTTAACTGTGAATCACTTTTAGCACTGATTTTATCACAAATATCGGGTCGAATGGACCAATGTTTATTGTTGTAGTGGACTGTATTTATTGAAATTAATTAATAGTCTAAAATACTGCATTTATTTATGAATTTGCACAAAAATATGAAAACAATAACAAATAGTTCTATGCTTCTCAACGGCTGGTGATGGAATGTCATTCTGTCATCTGTCGTCTGTACCGACTAGCTGGCTGGCTGGGCTGCAGTGGCGGACCGTTCAAATACAAAATGGGTTGTCGTCGACAACATTGTTGCTATGTAAAGTTGGTTTCATTGTGTATACATAGTCACTTACTTACTGTATGGCAGATTATACATTTTTCAATTAACTGAATAATTCATGTTTTCCTAATTCTAGCTTTACTTTGTTTAAATGTGTTGATACATGATTTTCCATTTTAAGCCTAGTTTATAGTGTTTGTTTTCTTTTTTTGTAGTTATTATTATTTCCAGAACATTGACCTTCATGCTTTAACTGGCTGGATCCCAGAGAGAGCTGCAATAAAGAACTGTCCAGACTTTAATAAGGATGCAGTGTTTCAGAAAATCGAAACACGCATGGCAAAAGGGGATGTTTTGGTGTCTGTTGCTACAGGAGAACTTTCCGATGCGCAAGCTGAAAGAACTGGGCTTGTTGCTACTCATGCTTATGCTGTAATGGATGTGCAGACCGTTAATGGGGTAAGTCTTTGGTTGTTATGTTACTAATTTGTAAAGTTAAGTTGCTTTCCTTATAATTATTATACCATTTTCTTGTATATTTGTGATACTTTCCAGCAACAACTGCTAGTCCGTTATTGGTACATTTACATCTATCGTTCTCAGCAATTTCAATTGATTATGTTATTGTTTCATTAAGCTTATAGTATTGCCAGAATCTAATATGAGGTTGGTTTAAAATTAATATAGCTTAAGTAACATTCCACTTTCTTCATTTTATTTTTCAATGTAGATTACTTTTATCTTAATACAGTTTCCACAAATAAGTCGCTTTTTGTAACTATTATCTGAATCCACCGGATTGGGAACCGAAACGTTAAAATGAATGTAAAATATAATTCTCATTACAATCATATGAGGTTTAAAACCCATATAAAATAATATATATCTTAAACATGCCACAGAAAAACAATTTCAGAATATTTTTACTTACTTTTGCTCCCAAAATATACCCCTAACCAAACTTTATATTGACAATATCTAACAATAATTCAGCACATTGATTAGTATGTGTCTGATGGTTGATCTGATGAAATGCTGGGAGTTTGGTCGTGAGCTTCATTAGATGTTCATATATTTTAAACAAGCATTTGATAGAGTATGCAGGGACAGACTGTGGACAGCGATTCAGAAACTTGGCTTTCCAAAAAAACGAGTCAGCTTGATACGGATGTGTATGGAACGGTTACGATGTAAGGTGAGAGTTGGACAACAATACTCGGAGACATTTGAAATAAACAATAGACTAAAACAGAGAGATGCACTTTCACCACAACTCTTCAATTTAGCTCTGGAGCACATAATCAGAAGTGCAAGAATCGAAAAACCGAATACAGTATTTCATCGAGAAGGACCAAACTTACTACTGGCATTTGCAGACGACATGGATCTAATAGGAAACACACGATTAAGGATGAAGGAGACTTTCGTGAGGTTCGAGAAGGAAGCAGAGAAGATGGGACTCCAAATCAACGACAACAAAACGAAATATATGTATATGAGCCGCAATAACTGTCATCGGTATCACTGGCAACCGTCATATTTATTACCACAGGATCAATATCGTCTATCAATCCGTCATTAACACAAAATTTTTGCTCTTCCTTAATAGCAAGTTTACAGTAGTTTTCTATTCTTCTGATTTGTGGGAAGCAATTTGACTTGACTCCATACCTTTTCAATTGGATTCAACACAAAATGGTATAGAGGTAGTCTCAGAATGGCAACATTTTTCTCTTTGCATATCTCGTCGATTTTATATTTTATGTATTCTGCTTTGAATGCGTTTACGATTTCCATAAGCTCTGGTTTTAAATAATCTTCTTCAAAACAGATATCCTTCTCCAGCAACCTTTATTTTTAGTCCAACATTTCATATCTAAATATTTCTGTAAAATGTTATGTACACACTTAGTTAACATATTTACAGCTTTTGCTATCTCACGACTTGTGTAATGATGGTACAGCCCCGCTTTAAACTTTATTCCGTTATATGATGTTTTGCGTTGGCTGGCAAGTCAAAAATGAGAGCAATTCGTTTTCCGGTAATCATATATTGAATCCTAAATTAATGTGAAATCAATCACATGTTCATGTATGGTTCTTTTCAAACCCTTCTTTTAGTGACAAAGAAATGGTTCTTTCTATTACATGGGCTGTGTCTTTCTAAAAGCTTGGAAATCAACTTATCTCAAACATTTTGTTTATTATCAATTATATATTGTGTTTAAATTTTTAGGTGCGATTATTTAAGCTTAAAAATCCCTGGTCCCATCTTAGATGGCGAGGAAACTACTCCGAACTGGATACTAGACGTTGGACACCCGAGTTACAGAGGATACTCAATTTTGATCCAAACAGTGCAGCTCAGTTCGACAATGGTGTATTTTGGATAGATTATGACAGTCTTTGCAATTTCTTCGATGTATTCTATATGAACTGGAACCCAGAACTGTTCAAGCATACATACTGTATTCATCAGTAAGTATAATCTGTTAGTTAAATCTTTGCAGACGTGTGACGCTATTACTGAAGTATTTTTTACTCACAAAACATCTTTGGGTGCCTTGTCCTCTAAGAACATTGGCGACTAATCGCATAATCTTTACTTTGTTCGCAGCGGACCTAATTAATGTCGTGGTGCTCCATGGCGGAGGTTCTTAAGCCAGTATATTCTTCATCGTCTACTTTAACGACTGTATGGTTTTAGTCAATTATAGTAATGAGGAGAAAAGTTTGGAACGAAGAAAAAAAATTAATTGCTAGCAACAGAATTGAACGATAGAATGAGACACGGGAACAGCTGATTTGCATGCCTGTAGTAATTTAAAATGGGGAAAATTTGATCTAAATAAGAAAACTAAGGAGCTGCAATCAAACATTTAAGAACTCAATAGATTTTATTGGGCGCTAGGCGTAGAATACGATCCTACACCGATAACAGTGACTTTAGGATAAGAAGCACAGTTAAGAGTATCTCAACAGGAGTGTGACCACAGTTATATTTATGATTCGAAAATATAATTTATAATATATATATATATATATATATATATATATATATATATATATATATATATATATATATATAATTGTATTTAAACCGTATGTCATTATTGGAATGCATTAATGCCAATGGCAGCCAATATCATGCGGATTCTTTGATCTACTTCCGCATGTTGGTTTCTTCTGCTCAAGTTGATTAAATGAATCTAGTGAATATATTCTCCCACTTTTTATCACTTCCTCCCACAGTAACTGGTACTTCCAAAGTAAGAATCTAGGTCTTTGTTGGTTTCATTTTCAAGCCTTTTCTTTCTGAAATATTTCTTAATTATGAAAGCATTTCTTATAGCTGGCTGAGTACTAATTATGGCAATATCGTCCGCAAAGCGGAGATGTATCAGGTATTTTCTGTCGGTATTTAAACCTTTTTGCTTTCAGTTATGCTGCTTGAAAACCTCTCTAGGGCCAATGTGAATAACTTCGGAGAAATCTTATCACCTTATTTTACTCCCTCTGAATTTGTAATTTGTTGGATTTTGTGTTTGTATTAATTTTTATTTCTAATGTAGCATTTTCGTTTAAATGTTATAGCAGATTCTTATATCTCGAATCTATCCATGCGTTATCTATTGGTTCAAATACGGCACACAGTTCGGCAATCAAATTGAAAGAAAATGACTTAATAGTCAACAAAAGCTAAGCGTAGGGGGACATTGTATTCGTTTCATGTCTATATAAATATTCGGATATCCTGAATCTGTTCTATAGTGCTATAATCTTAGTGGAAATCTGCATGTTCTGGAGGTTGATAGCTGTCGAACTTATTAGATAGCCTGTTAGTAATAACTTTTGTGAGAATTTTGTATGATATTTGTATGTATATTTCCTGCATTACTACAAATACTTAAATAATGTGTTGAGCACTTTTGGCCTTTTACGTATGTAAACATTTACGATTTTGTAGATCTTGGAATGCAGGAACTGGTCCAGTTAAAGATCTTTACACCATCTCCGCAAATCCGCAGTTTTCGTTGGACGTACAAGGAGACTCGTCAGGCGCTGTATGGCTTCTCCTTTCCAGACATATTACAGATATCGAAGATTTTAGGGACAACAAGGAGTACATTACGCTCTTCGTTTACCAAGGAGGAAGAAAAATTTACTATCCCTGTAAGTTAGATTTTTATCACTAAAAGTATAAAATCAGTATGATCATTAAAATAATATAATAAACAAGGTCATAAGCAACATACAGCTGTCAGTAAATGGGTTTACCGTTATCATTTAATATGCAGGGCAGACAGATATCAAAGTATTTTCTTTTCCTCTTTACTCTTGTCTTCTCACTCTACACAACATTTTCTCTCTCTCTCTCTCTCTCTCTCTCTTGAGGATGTAGAAGACTGAGATACTGATGTCAACAAATAAGAGAGACGAGGTGAGAAGGAAACCAAGCAGAGACACGAAGTGGAGGTTTTCTTTTACAGAAGGCACAATGAAAAGAAAACTCAGTAACGGATATGGAACAGTAAACCAGAATTTCAGCGACAAAGATTGAACGTGTTACAGCAAAGATCCAGCCAAGATGTGCTGATTTCTAAAGATCGTGGAACAAAGATCAGTCATAGCAGCAACAACGCTTCGGAGATTCAAATGCTTGAAAAATCACTTGAAAGTGTGGCCAAATTCAGTTCCAGGCGGGAACAACAAAAGGGTGAGCTTTCTGATTCACCTCAGTTTCAGAATTTAGATTATGGGGACTTCAATCCATCACCGCAATCACACTTGATTCTACACTCCATTATTAATAATACATATTAGTTTTAATAAAGATCCTCCAAAGAAATCGCCAAACGTACTACAAAGTATTAACAACTTGACAACCAAGCCCACACAGGTACCTCTTCTGACAAATCCGAGAACGCAATTTCTAAAGAAGTTGGAAAGAAACGCAGTTATTGATAATATATTTGTCACCGGCGACCATAGTAACCCGTTCGATAAGACCCCAATTTGGTATAATAGTTTTACCTTTAGCTTACTGAAAAAGAAAGAAATCTGATGATTTTGTGCTACCCAATCTACCAGGAGCTACAAACAGCCTTTTAAGGAGTAAAAAAAGAACACGTTCAGAGAAGTTGCTACATTTTTCGAATAATATAATAGCGGTAAGACAATTATTAAGATAATTGTGGGTAGCGGGTAGGAACTCCTTTGGAGTCCTTTGGATTCTATTGGATAGTCCTATCAGGGAAAGTGAATCAATCCCTGCCCTTCGCAGATTCCAGGAGCTTCTTGACCCGGGAAGCTAGCACCTGCTAAGGGTCCCTTGTCCAGGGTCACGGATGAAGTCCAGAACGGTCAGTAGTATAAGATCACAACCCGCGGCGTATAATCCAGAGTGGTCGGGGCCAAACAGCGTCGGACCAAGAATGGGCGGCTGAAACACTCACCAACACGTCTAGCTAGCGTGGTGTTTAAAGGCTAAATACTCCTCACGAAAATATCAGTTGAAAACACGCAAATACCCCAGGCAAGTAGGAAATTATTTTCAGAATCTTGCACTGATAAATTATCAGTCTGTCCTATGGATTCCGGTGGGGGGGGGATGGGACAAAAAATTGACAAAGAGAGGAAAAAGTTACCGAATAAGACGACACTTTATATAGGAACATATAATGCACGTTCCCTACTATCTGATGAAAGACTTACTGAACTTGAGTGAGAACTAGAAAACATAAAGTGGGACATAAACGGTCTCAGTGAAGTCAGAAGACGTGGCGAACACTTAATTAAACTAAAATCAGGACATAGTTTTTACCACGTAGGTGACGACAATAATTCCTTGGGAGGAACCGGCTTCATTATACACTAGCGTCTCCAAACAAGTATAGTATCACTAAAGAAATTTTCCACAAGATTGATTTGTCTTACTCTCAAATTGAATACAAGGTATAATATGAAAATAATACAGGTTTATGCACCAACAAAAGATCATGATGAAAGAACGCCAAAACAGGAATGAAATCCAACCCTACAGAAACACCACTGGGAAACTTTGGCTTGGATGCTAGAAATATATCGTATATAGCTTGGATATGGTTTTTTCTCGGAGAACCTCAAGGAGATAATATGTACAATGCTAGATGAACTTCAGATAGTGCCAGTGTGGGTCTTAAAATAAACATCTCCAAAACAAAATTCATGACAAACCGCGGAGAAATCAATATTGGAGACAATGAAGTAGAACTGGTGGAAAAATACATATATCTTGGACACAGAATAAAGATCACAAGAGACAACCAAACATGTGAACTACGAAGAAGAATAAACCTAGCTTGGGCAGCCTATGCCTATGGAAAACTCAAAGACATCTTTAATAGCGATACACTAATTTCTTTAAAACGTAAAACATTTGACCAGTGTGTGTTGCCTGGGATGACCTATAGTGCCGAAACTTTGACATTGACAGCTACAAGTTCTAAAACGCTGCAAATAGCTCAGAGGAAAATGGAAAGGTAATGCTGAGTATATCGCTTCGTGACCGAGTTAGAAATGAAGACTTAAGACGAAGAACAGGAGTTACCGAAGTAATTTCCCGAATTGCCACACTGAAATGGAACTGGGCCGGACACGTCGCCCGAATCAGTGATGATAGGTGGATGAAGAAATTGCTTGAGTGGAGGCCGAGGTTAGACAAAAGAAGTAGAGGAAGACCCCCTACACGTTGGACTGACGATCTCAAGAAAATGTCAAGAAATTGGATGAAAAGTGCTCAAGATAGGTGCTCTAATGGACAAAAATGAGGGAGGCCTATGTTCAGCAGTGGACGCAAAGGGCTGGGTGATGAAGAAAATTATTGTATAGGATGAGAAGCCAAGAGTAAAGAGGAAAAGAAATTACTTTGATATCTGTCTTCCCTGCATAATAAAGGATACGGTAATCCCATTTACTGACAGCTGTATGTTGCTTATGGTTTTGTTTATTATATATTTTTATATTTTGCATAGAATTTCTCTTTGTATAATCATGTGCTCGTTTCGTACTTGACAAGGACAATTTTTAAGTTTTTTCATTTCAAACACTTATCAAATTGCTTAGTATTTATTTTTCTGATGTTTATGCAAAATGTTCTATTCAATTTTTGCCATTTTTAGCCACAGGGTAGCTTTTTTATCGCTAGTTTTTTTTGCCATATATCATTTTCCTTCATTCATTTATTGAACAAAAACTTTATTTTATTTCATTCATTAATTACTGTGGATCGATTAACAACTTTTCATCAATCTACTAACTGTTTTAATAAAAGCGATATTTAATTTCTAGTTGATCCTCCACCTTACATTGATGGAGTTAAAATCAACAGTCCGCACTATCTTTGCAAAATATTGTTGAGTCCTGGGTCTAGTAGGAAGTTTACAGTTGTTGTTTCCCAATATGAGAAGTCTACAACCATTTACTATACGTTAAGAGCTTATGCCACTTTACCATTTACGTTGACGAAAATAGTTGATCCGTACAAATACGAAGATCAAGTAAGTAAATAACACATGGATATTACATGGTTTTTTAGTATAATCCTTAAATCTGGGATATCGGTATTTATTTATTGAAATTCACTACACGCTAGAGCACGATAAGATTGTAGCGCTGTAAAATTGATGTGTTTAAGAGTCTTCAAATGTGAAGTTTATTGTGGGTTATAATCATTGAAAAAAAAAAAAAATGAAAAACAATGTTTTGAACAAAAAAAAATTAGTTCTAAATATTATTTTTATTTAAATATTGTATTTATATTGTGTTTATGGATTGGTATGGAAACAAATCTCAGTTGAACTGTATGCTCGCAATGCAGTTTGTTTAACTGCTGAGGAAACGCCTTGTTCGAGTAGACAAATTGCGGATGAAGTTGACCTAAGGAGAATTGTAAGGAATATTTACATAAGTATTATTAAACCACCTAAGAACTTTTTCCAGACGATCATTTTAAACATATGGAATTTTGTGAAACTATGATGGAGAAATCGAATGAGAACAATAACTTTTTAAAAAATATTTTGTTTTCCAATGAATCTTTCCGCTATTGGTTTAGGGAAAATAAACATTTGAGTATTGCTCTGTGGACTGGACTTATAAGAATAATATAATTGGTCCATTTTTTATTACGGGAAATCTGAATGGACGTACGTATCTAGATTTATTACGCAATCAGACTATTCCAGCAGTTCGAAACCTTGAGGTCAACTTCGATTATGTCTGGTTTCAACAGGATGGTTGCCCAGTACATAATGCAATAGAAGTTACCAATAATTTGGCACAAACATTCCCTGTACGATTAATTTCTACACGAGAACAATAAAATGACCCCCTAGATCACCAGATGTAGCACCTTTGGATTTTTATTGCCGAGAAAGCTAAAATCAAAATTGTATCGGCATGAACTAGAACGAGCCACCAATTTAGCAAATTGCAGAATTGCGAAAAAATTGTTCTTTAACTCAGTAGTCGAATGCAATGAGACTTGCTTTACTTGATAGATTCGGATTTTGTTTACCGCAAAATGGTGGTTTGTTCGAACATTCAATTTGTTAGAGATTTTTTAAAAAATGCCTTTAATTTTAATTTAATTATTTAGAATAATAATATTTATGTTTTGTTAATGTTAAGTTAATTACTGTTCCAAGCTACCACAACTAAAAAGTTACAATAATTGCATTTAAAACTCGAATATCAGTGGGCCACTGAGATGTATTTGTGTAAACTAATTAATTTTTAAGGTACACTTTAAAAAGTCATTTATAATAAATATGGGTACAAAAAAAAATTAATTTGGCCACAAAAAAACTCACCGCGTGAGTCGCGTTGGTGGCCACAGGGCAGAAAATGTGTCGGTTGAACTTAAAAAAAATAATAATCTGATTGAGAAAAGATATAATTATGAACCTAGATAACTAACATAAGTAAGTATTAAATGGCAACAACATCAAGAAAACAAATTAATTATCTAATTTTTAATTTCTTCATGAAAACGTCTAAAACAATTTTCTAAGCACAATCCCGGATGTTCAGGACACTCCGCACAATAAAACAATGAGTCCTTTCTTTCTTTTTTAGTTTGCCAGCAATATTTACACCGTCGTCGTTTTGTAATACCATTAGCTGATTTAGGGCAATGGGATGGCAAATGAAACGTCAAATTTTTCTTGACTTGAGGGATTTTTGGATCAATTTCTTTCCTAGATATTTCCATTATAACCATTTCATGGCCAAATTCGGAAAAGATCATTAAAATATCTCGCTGATCGTTCCATTTACACACACATATCCCTTTATTATTGTAAGCACTTACCAGTTCATTTTGTTTTAATATTCGAGAAACAACTTCGTGTGGATTTTCCGCTCTTCGTGTTCTCAATGTTCCTGTAAGATAAGTTTTAACCGAAAGTAGTTTTTTACACAATGGAACACTTATTAAAATTATCCATATATAAGGAGTGACCAACATTTAGTTTCGAATCCATCAAATTTAGCACTACTTTTTCCGTATGATTACGTCCTCCAACTACGGGGTCACTCTCTCCACTATAAACTAATATACGTTGAATCATCAACATCATATAACGGGGGTCCTACGGCGATTGCCGCTTCCCGCATTTCAGCCTCCATCTTTTCCTATCTCTCCAATCTCCCTCTTCTAAGCCTCTAGATTGCATTGTTTTTGTAATTTCTCTTCTCCAGGAATTTGGTGGTCTTCCCCTTTTCCTTCTTTCTGGCGGAACATACATTAAGGCTTTCTTTGGCCACCATTCCTCCTCCATTCTCATCACGTGACCATACCATTGTAATTGCCTTCCTTGTATTCTATCTGAAAGAGTATCTCTAATTCCTGTACGGTTTCGTATTTCCTCATTCCTGATTCTTTCCATTCTCGATACTCGACATGACCTTCTAAGATAATCCATTTCCACAACGTCTACTTTATCTCGTTCATTCTTTGTCATCGTCCAACATTCGGCACCATATGTGGTAATTGGTTCTACAATTGCTCTGTATACGCGAAGTTTGGTATGCATCTTTATTTTATTAGACCACAGTAATGAATTCAGTATTCGGATGCATTTTTTCCCTTGGGTTATTCGGTTTTGTACATCTATCTTAACTCTGCCATCTGCTGATATGATGCTTCCTAGATATTTATACTGGTTGCAGCCTTTTATGACTGCGTTTTCAAGCCTCAGATCTGTGGTATTTCCTCCAATTTTTAAATATTCTGTTTTGCTTATGTTTACAGTAAGCCCCCATTTGGCATATTCCTCAAATAATTTTCGATTCATATAATTTATATCTTCCTCATCGGTTGCAACCACCACCTGATCATCTGCAAACAACAATGTATACAGAGTTTCTTGTCCCACTTCGATGCCCATAAATCTACATTTATTTCTCCAATTCCTCAATGCTTCTTGGACGTATATTTTAAAGAGTGTCGGTGACAAACAGCATCCTTGCTTTAGGCCTTTAGTGACTTTAAATTCATTTGAGGTTCTGGTTCCAATTTTTACACAACTAACTGCATTTTCGTACAATTTATATATCGCTCGGATATACGTCGAATCCAATCCGGACCTTTTGAGGACCTCAAACATTTTCTTTAACGGGACACTATCATATGCTTTCTCAAGGTCTATAAATACCAAATGGGTCTCTCTACTTCTTTCGACACGCTTTTCAATTATTTGTCGTAGGATAAATATATTATCAAGGCAGGATCTCCCGGTACGAAAGCCGCTTTGTTCTTCAATATCTTGTATCTGTCTTTCAACCCTCTTCTTTAATATTCTGCCGTACAACCGGCCCACAGAGCTCGTCACACTAATACCTCTATAATTGGAACAGTCTCTTTTATTCCCTCTCTTATATATGGAGCTTATATAAGATTTATTCCAATCTTTAGGAATTTCCTGGTCTCCACACATACATTTATTGAAAAGGTCTACTATTAATTCTAAAAGTGCAGTCGGCCCATATTTAACCAGCTCTATGGGAATGTCTCCAGGCCCTGCGGCTTTTCCGTTTTTAACCTCTTTTAAGGTTTCCGTCAATTCAGATAATGTTATTATAGGGATTTCCTGTCTTTCGTCTCTGTTGTCTATTAATTCCCTTATCTTTTCCCATCTGTACTCTACTCTATCCTCTTTCAGCAGTTTCGTATAATATTCTTCCCATTCATTTAACTTTATGAGAGAAATGTTGTCTTCATTTTTCTCATTTTTCCTAAACTGTTTTAATGTTTTCCAAGCTTGCGCCACTTTTGTTCCACCCATAAATCTGTCCAGTTCATCACACTTAGCCTCCCAGTTTATATTTTTCGCCTTATCCACGTCTTTTTTAACTTCTCTATTCCATTTAGCGTATATTTCTCTGTCTTGAGGATCTTTGGATTGAAGCCATATGTGATATGCTTGTTTTTTCTTGAGAACTTTCTCTTCTAGTTCCGTTGACAACCATTCAGGTTTTCCTTTTTTCCGATTTTCAACTTTTCCCAGTGCTTCATTTGCCGCTTCATGAATATATTTTTTAATTACCTCATACAGACTTTCGGGGTCTAAGTCCTTTGTTTCTATATTTTTTATTTTCTGAGCTATTCTAATTTTATATAAGAACTTTGTCGAATCTTGTTTAAAGCTTTCCAGGTTATATTTTATGTTTTCTATGGTTGTTCCTATGTCTGTTACTTCATCATTTTTGTGACTTGATTGTTCTCTCTTAAATGTCACCATTACTTTTGCAATAATCATATGGTGGTCACTTCCACATTCTGGCCCTCTAAACACCTTCACGTCCTTCGTTTTTAGTTTAGAATCTTTACGATGAATGAAATAGTCAATTATTGATTTTAAATTCCTGGTAGGCTGCGTCCATGTAAATTTATGTATATTCTTATGGGGGAAGAAACCATTTAATATTTTCAAAGAATGTGCCTCGCAAAAATCTATTAATCTTTGACCATTGTCGTTCAGAATGTCTTCTCCATATCTCCCTATTATTTCACTGTTGGAGCTCTTTCCGGTTCTTGCATTAAGATCACCTAAGATCCAAATTTCTTTCTTCTTATTAATTGTGGCTAGAACAGTTGTTAACTTGTTAAAGTACTCTTCCTTGCTGTCAACCCTTGAGTCATCCGTCGGTGCATATGTACGTTGAATCATCCCGGTACATTCTGAAAAAGTATACAGTTTGACACCATATTTGTGTCGTTTGCTCTTGAGAAATTGACGAAAACTAAGTCTTCCTCTCCATAAAATCATAGATTCGTCCAGGGCTAATTTTCTTTCTGGATAATAAAGATTCTCCATTTTATTATTAAAAAAATCTAACAATGGAGATATCTTGGCAAGTCTGGACTGGTTATTGTCACTATTATTGTTAAAATGTAAGGCACGCAAAATTAAACATAAAGCGATTTCGGCTCATGTATATTGTCCAAACACTGGAATACTAAATAAATGATTTTTCTTCCAATAATCATTCATACGATTAATTTTTATGGTTCCCATGTGAAACAACAAACCAAGAAAAATTTTAAATTCTTCTACAGTTATATCCCTCCAAGCTGCAATTCTACTTTTCTCAGATTTACTTATAGAATTATAAGAATATATATAATATAATATATAATACTCAGAATATTAAAGAATATCAACGGCATATGAAGTAATCAATAGGATTGCTGCCACCCACATTAATTTTCAATCCTGGTATTGCTGTAAATGGACTAGGATGTTGAACCTCTGAAGACCATTCAATAATATTTTGAGACATCATCACCATCATCATCTTCTGATTCTTCTTGTAAATCAGGATCGTCTGTCCGATCATCTTCATCACAATAGATGGGCAATCACAATAGAGGAAGGCGTTGCTTAAAATTTTACAACTCGTCAGGAGAATAATGCGTTGTTGCTACACATAAATTCCTTAAATTGATGTTCTTTGTTAACTAATTAAGTTTGTTCCGTAATATTTCCGCGGTTAGTACAATTAAATCTAGAGCTAAGGGTAATACTATTATAAGAATTAATATTGAACTCAACAGTCTTCCGGGTTGAACCGCGTGGATTATCATTGTGCCGAGCTTTCGACATCCTCTTTGTTCAGGGCTTCCGAGCCCCTAGACACTACTAAACTGACCACTAACCAATGCATTACTGCCACTGGAAACAGAGGAGCGCTCATTTATACCGTCGATGTTGACGTGGTTTGGGTGGAGGTTGGCGTGGGGGTTAGCGTGGGGATTATCGCGAACGTTTCTGACAGAAGGATTTTGATTGGGGGGTGGAGCAGACGATATTTTCTTTATGAGAGATGTCTCCATGTCGAAGGTAACCGTAGCCGTCATCTCTTAAAGTCATAAAAGAGGTAGAAATTGAAAAAAGACCAAATTGTCTCAATAAAAGAGATATTTTACGAGAAGTCAATATTTTACGGGATTTTCATGTTACAGATGTTAATATCATTGCTATCTATAATAATTAAAAAAATGTTACAATCCATTTATTTATTCTAGATGACTGGTGAATGGCGAGGAATCACCGCAGGAGGCTGTCCAAATCATCAAGCGTCTTACCCAAATAATCCACGATTTATATTAGACCTTGATTCAATTTCAGATAACAACCATATTTTAATAGAATTAAAAGGACCTAAACAATACCAATTGGGATTTGAAGTAATGATACAGCAGGTTAAAAATGAATCTACTACTGCACCGTTTAGAGCAAAATCTTCTGGATCATACAGGTATGATTCACTGAGAAGAACCATATTTATACTTTGAATGTTCTAACATGAGGCTGTTATACTTATTAATACAATCATAGCAAACTTATGAAATGTTGTCCTCCTTTTAGAAAATTATAGTAATTCAATTTATTTTTTAGGTCTGGATACGTCGTTATGGATTTACCAGGTATTCCAGCTGGTACACTGCGTATAACTCCATCAACATTTTATCCAAATCAAGAAGGCCCCTTCATCATAAACGTGAAATCATCTGCACCGTTTAAACTTCTTAAAGCTTAAAGCTTTTTTGTTATGGTTTACTTAAAATTTATTAAAAATAACACATTGACGAAAAATGGATAATATACGAAATAATATAAGCGAAAAAATTATGCTTACAAAAATTTAAAGAAGCTTCTAGAAAAGTAGTGACTACTTTCCTAGTTAATGGCAGTACTAAAAATGCACTGCGTTTGAGGGGTTTTTTCTTTCTTTATTCATTATTATTTGGTCATCTTGAGTATTGAGGCACTCCTATCTTTGAGTAGGAGTAGGTAGAAGTAGGCCAAGAATCCACAATGTGGCTTAAGATTTTAATGAACAAAATAATTTTCTATATTTTTGAGCACTTTGTGGACGATTTCAGTTTTTTTTTACATTTCTATATTGCCAAACTTCCTTGACCGCTATACACTACAGTCTTATTAAGAAAATTGTCGAAATTTGTTGAAACTGTCCAAATTACTATTTTGTTTTTTTTTCAATAAATATTTTAAAGAATTAACAAAAGATTGCACAATGGCTCCAACCTTCTTTAAAATTTATTTAAATTCATACCAATCAAGAAAACATCTTAAAAGTAAGCTTGGAACAACTTTGATTTGATTATGGATATAGTAAATATCGTTAATAAATGTGATAACTGTTTTCTAATTTCTGATTATCGGTGATCTCGTATGAGTTCTCACCGGTATTTGGCTGTATTATAATTCTTGTACCACGCAGATGATATACCTAATATGGCAATTTTAGTTAAATCTCGTATTGATAATTACCTTTCGTCAATGTGTTCAATAAAAATAAACATAAATTGCTTTCAATGCAAAAGTAACTTTATTTACACTGCTTATGTAAGTTTGTTGAATTTTATGAGTCTATTAGTATACGAGTACTGTTTTTATATATTTAAAATGCTATTTTCTTATTGTAAAAAAAACATGAATAAAACTCTTTGAATTTTGTGAAGGATTATTAAAGTTTGATATGTTTATATCCTTACTTTTATTTATTACATTTCTGCCAACAAAAAAATAAAGAATGAAAAAATTGGTAACATGACTAGTGAGGTCTATCTACTATGACTTAAAATAAACTAAATACTAACAATGCTATACAAGAATACGCAAACCAAGAATAAGATTAGTCTTGAAACGATCTTCATCACATAGGTAACTAACCCTTGAAAGAAAATTAAAAAAACTTATAAATAAAAATATAGAAATCTTCAGTTAAAATGGATCCAAGTGCAGTTGGCTCCCTTTTATTCCAACATAAATTCAATATACTGTAACTTGTATATCGCATATAGCTATTGCTGTGGTGGACACAACCAAAATAAAAGTATTGTAATACTGTTTATGTCTTCTTTCTTCTTCCTACTTTATAAATAGGCTTAATGCCTGTTTTACTTCGGTTTTTAGCCTGAATTGACGTTGTCTGACCATCTTTTCCTCGGTCGTCCCAATGATCTTCTTCCATTTGGCGATTTGTCTCTTGCTATTCGTACTATTCTATTTTCTGTCATTCTTTCGATGTGTCGATTCCATTCCACTTTTCTTCTTTTGGTCCACGCGTTTATTCCCTCTATACCACATCTCGCTCGTATTTCCTCACTTCTTAGAGTTTGGTTTGTTATTGTTACGAACGTGCATTTAACGAGGCACGTATAACGGTTGCATCTCGAAACAGCACCTCATGCTTCCATGCGGCGCGGCGGCATCTCGAAAGCGACTAGATATTTCGAGAAAGATCAGTCACGTATACGCCTAGAGGTGGGAACTTTCTAGAAAATAGTAACTTTGGTATATATATGTAACGATCTTAGGAGTTAGTTGAGTTGATAAGAGAGTACCGAACTGTAAAGTTATAAATAAATATATTTGTATAAATTCGAACCGCTCGTTTTATTTAAACACGCTACAGTTGGTGTCACCGTGTGAGGACAATTGATTTGAATATCAATTCAACAGTGATTTTGAAAAAGACTTTTGAACTTTTGAAAAGTATTGTTTGTCGGGAACATCCGCGTAGTTCAGTAGTGATCGTTGTACGAAAGAACATTTAAAAAGTACGTGTGTGCCTGACCAAAGATGCTGCTAGTAGAACTTTCAGTGAAACAGTTGCGTGAGCAACTAGAAGAACGCGATGAAGACTGCAGCGGGTCCAAGAAGATCCTCCAAGAACGACTGAAGACTGTTCTCAACAAGAATGGAGACGACCCAGAGACATTCCAGTTCCAGTCAGCAGAAGAAGCAGTTTTAACTAAAATAATGATAAAAATTCGAATGTTCCAAAGATTGATGAAACGTCACAAATGATTGAAGAATCTTCGAAAAAAAATGATAGTAAATTTGAGAACGTCTCACAAATGATTGAGGAGACTTCTAAAAAAAATGATGATAAATTCGAGAACGTTTCCAAAAGATTCGATGAAACTTCTCAAATTATTAAAGAAACAGCTAGCAAAACGACGAGAAATTTGAAAATATGTCTAGAAGATTCGACGAAGTATGTATTCAGAATAGTGAGAAGTTTGAAGAAGTCTCTAAAACATTCGATAAAGTAGAACAGAAAATCAAACAGTTAGAGAGCATGATAACTAACACGAAATGCTACCACCAATTAATACGGTAGCTTTAGATCCGGTAGTAAAAGAAGAATCACCGAGAGACGAAACGACACATCATATGAGATTCAAATTGCCACCATTTGATGGAAAGTCCTCTTGGTCTATATACCTTAGACAATTTGAAGCTATTGCGACAGCCAATCATTGGACAGAACAAGAAAAAGCTGTTTCCTTGACTGCTGCTTTACGAGGTGATGCTGCAGATATCCTAAGATCATTCCTAAGGGTCAAGAAAAATGTTACCAGACCTTGTTCACTCGACTAGATAAACGTTACGGAGATGCCCATCTACAACAAGTCTACAAGGCGCAACTAAGAAGTAGAACTCAGCGAGCAAGTGAGAATTTGCAAGAGTTTGAAGCAGATGTTGCTCGTATAGTGCGGTTGGCTTATCCGGAGGTACCAGACAACATTTTGGATGAAATTGCCGTAGATACCTTCGTCAATGGGTTAAAAGAAAGTGAATTACAGAAAGCTTTACGACTAGCAAGACCGAAAGTTTTAGATGAAGCGCTCGCTATTGCCTTAGAACATGAAACAGCTAGTCAAACTTCACGGAGCCATCGAGTAAGAACCATCGAAGAAGGCGACGAACTAAACGATGAACGTCTAGAAGAAATGGTACGAAAAATAGTTCATAACACGATGCCGAAGAGACGCGAGCCCAGATGTTGGAATTGTGGTGACGTAGGTCACATTCGCCGCAATTGCAAGAAAATGATACAACAGTCGGAAAACTAGAACGGGTCGACACTAAGGGCAACTGCCGACCTCGAGAAACACAGCCCCCATAGTAACTGTGAACATTACGTCCTCCGGTGGAATTCATAGCTTGTACATCGAGGGTCGTATTAACAATAAATGTAGATCGTTTTTGGTAGATACAGGTGCAACAAGAACTATTGCACGGCCAGAAGTAGTACGAGACCATCTTAAATTATCGCCTGCAACAGTAAAGCTTAGAACAGCAACTGGTGAGATAATTAATACATATGGCGAGGCTAATATGTCAGTATCCATTGGCCAGACCACAGTGAAACATAGAGTATTAATTGCAGAGATCTCCGATGAGTTCATATTGGGGATGGATTTGCTACGGAAAGTTGGGGCTGTATTGAATGTCAAAGATGGAGTTCTCGAGATCGTGGTGAAGAGTTGCCGTTTCATGAAGACAAAGAAGATGTTATCAGCTTAATAACTACTTGTGACGTAACAATACCCGGTAATAGTGAGAAAATTTTGATGGCCAGACCTGATAGTTACTGCCGAGAGGGAAGTTTAAGGATGGTCGAAGATGTGAACAATGCCGAGTTCCTAACGGCAAAAGCTTTGGTGAGAATTCGAGATGTCGTTCCTGTAAGAGTTATGAATTTAAAGGGAACTGCTATTAAGTTAAGTAAAAGAACTTTGATCGGACAGTGTGTTCCCGTGGCTTCGATTTGTTCCATGAGTACTAATGAGAAACCGTCGAAATCTAAGTATCCAAAGGAGCTTGTTGAGACGATGATTAAAACGTGCCAAGATCTTGATGATGAACGAACTAAAAAAGTGAAGTCTATGCTGATAGAATTTCAAGATGTTTTCGCCATTGATAAGAACTATAATGGCAAAACAAGCATAGTAAAGCATAAAATTAATACCGGAGACGCTCAGCCAATCAGACAACAACCTAGACGACTTCCATTTGCGAAAAGAGATGAAGCCGAAGACATCATCAAAGATATGACCAAACAAGGGGTAATTGAACCATCAAACAGTCCATGGACATCACCAGTAGTGCTAGTAAAGAAGAAAGATGGTTCAACACGTTTTTGTATTGACTACCGACAGCTCAATGCGGTAACTAAAAAAGATAGTTATCCTTTGCCGAGAATAGACGATACATTGGATACACTTTCTGGTTCTCGTTGGTTCTCCACACTCGATCTAAAAAGTGGATATTGGCAAGTAGACATGGAGCCAGCCGATCGTGAGAAAACCGCATTCTCGATAGGATCAGGGCTTTGGCAGTTTACAGTTATGCCCTTTGGTTTATGTAATGCTCCGGCCACATTTGAAAGATTAATGGAGGCAGTTTTAAGAGGACTAACATGGAAAACATGCCTGGTTTATTTGGATGATGTAATTGTAGTTGGAAGATCCTTCGATGAACATGCCAATAATCTGACTGAAGTCTTTCAACGATTGCGGGCAGCGAATTTAAAGTTGAGTCCGAAGAAATGTCACTTGTTTCGAAGAGAAGTGAACTACTTGGGACATATTGTAGCAAGTAATGGAGTAACAGCTGATCCTGAAAAACTTGCAGCAATTAAGGATTGGCCAGTACCAAGAGATAAACACGAAATTAGAAGTTTTCTTGGCCTTTGTACATATTACCGACGTTTTGTCAAAGGATTTGCCAACATCTCCAAGCCATTAACAAAGTTGACAGAAGAAGGCAAAGAATATACATGGAGCGAAGAGTGCCAAAAAGCTTTCGAACACTTACAAATGGCTCTGATCAGCGCACCGATTTTAAGCTACCCTAGACAGGCAGGGAAATTTGTGTTGGACACCGATGCAAGCAACAGTGCAATCGGAGCTGTTCTCTCCCAAATCCAAGATGGGCAGGAGAAAGTCATCGCTTACTTTAGCAAAGTCTTGTCGAAACCAGAAAGAAACTATTGCGTTACCAGGAGAGAATTGCTAGGCGTAGTAAAGGCTTGCGAGCATTTCCATAAATACTTATACGGCAGAAAGTTTCTTCTTCGCACGGATCACGCTGCTCTAAAATGGCTCCTACAATTCCGTAATCCAGAGGGCCAGATGGCAAGATGGTTAGAACGATTACAAGAATATGATTACGAGATCGAACACAGGGCTGGAAGAGTTCATTTAAATGCTGATGCGCTTTCGAGAAGGCCGTGCAGTGAACATTGTAATCACTGTCTTAAATTAGAAGAAAGACTTTGCCCCGTGAGACGAACCACCGTCATTAATGATCAATGGCAGCCTCAACAGCTACAAGACGCTCAAGCAGATGATCCATGTATAAAAAGAGTATTGGATTGGATGCGTCGAAGTGAAAGGCCCTCTTGGCAAGACATTAGTGCATGTAGTCCTGAAGTCAAGTGTTACTGGAGCCAATGGAATTGCCTAGTGTTAAAAGATGATCTTCTTTATAGAACCTTTGAGAACGATGATGGTACAGAATCTAAGCTTCAGTTGATTGTACCTAAAAGTAAAGTGTCAGAAGTATTGCGTCAGTTACATGACGGTGCATCAGGTGGACACTTTGGTATTACGAAGACTCTGCAAAAGGTTCGAGAACGGTTCTATTGGGTGAACTGTAAAGATGATGTAAGAAGATGGTGCCGGAAATGTGAACTGTGTGCAACCAGTAATGGTCCAGTTGGTAAAAAGAGGGCACCCATGAAACAGTACAATGTTGGTAGTCCTATGGAAAGAGTAGCAATCGACATTGCAGGTCCACTTCCAGAGACAAACGATGGAAATAAATATATCCTGGTAGCCATGGATTATTTTACAAAATGGACTGAGGCCTATGCGATACCAAATCAGGAAGCTGCTACCGTTGCAGAGGTACTTGTTAAAGAATTCTTTAGCCGATTTGGTGTTCCCTTGGAGATCCACTCCGACCAAGGGCGAAACTTCGAGTCGACCCTTTTCCAAAACGTTTGTAAATTGATTGGTGTCAATAAGACCAGAACGACACCCCTGCATCCTCAATCAGATGGAATGGTCGAGAGAATGAACCGAACGATGGGTAAACACCTGTCCAAAGTTGTATCAGAACATCAAAGAGATTGGGACCAGCACATTCATTTATTCCTAATGGCCTACCGCTCGGCCGTGAATGAAACTACCGGCCAGACTCCAACCTGCCTGATGTTAGGTCGTGAAGTTCGTTTGCCCTGCGACCTAGAGTTTGGCTGCAGACCTTCCGAAGAACATGTTGCAAGCGAAGATTATGTCGACCGCCTAAAGTTAAGAATGAACAACATTCATGAACTTGCCCGACAACACATCCAGTTAGCCAGTGACAGAATGAAAGATCAATACGATTCTCGATGCAAGAATAAAAGCTATGAAGTAGGTGATCTTGTTTGGCTTTATAATCCCCAACGTCGTCGTGGCTTGTCTCCTAAACTGCAAAGACAATGGGAGGGTCCATATGAAATTAAAAAGAGAATAAATGACGTAATATACCGAATTAAAAAGTTACCGAAAGGTAAACCAAAAGTAGTTCACATAAATCGGCTTGCACCTTATGCTGGCTCAAATGAAACAGAAGAAGCACGAATCCTTCAACATGAGATCGAAGATGACCGGCGACCAAGCTTTAATGAATTTATGTCAAATTACGCAGAGAGAAAGAGTGCTAGATTCGGCGTGACGACAGAAGTTCAGCAGGATCTTTTTAGTGTTCCGCATAACGTCACTCTAGCCCACTGTGTTGCCCAAATCTTGAGATGACTAAAGGAATCTCATCCGTATTTTATAAGAAGTTCGGTCGTTTGGACGAGTTAAAAAACCAGCAGCCTAAAGTTGGAAGAGTACTGAGATTAGAAGATGGTTCTCGATCTTTGCTGTATATGGTGACCAGGAAGTCGTATACAGACAGGGCAACCTACGAGGATATATGGTGTGCTCTAACTAATTTGAAGAAAATCGTCTGCAATTACGACATTAAGAATTTTGCCTTACCCAAGATAGGCCATGCACTAGATAATCTGGATTGGAAGATCGTCAGAAGCATGCTAGAAGTGATCTTCCGAGAAACCGGTGTAAGAATTACCGTGTGTTGCACTAATCCAAAGAGATTGTGTCCTTCAAAGACAGTAGACTGTTATTTCTTTCTGAGGGGTTCATGCAGAGCTGGAGAGTCCTCTAGATTCCGCCATCCTGGGCCTACATATAGAGTTGCTGATCGGGACGCTCAGATCTAAGAGGGGAGCAGTGTTACGAACGTGCATTTAACGAGGCACGTATAACGGTTGCATCTCGAAACAGCACCTCATGCTTCCATGCGGCGCGGCGGCATCTCGAAAGCGACTCGATATTTCGAGAAAGATCAGTCACGTATAACGCCTAGAGGTGGGAACTTTCTAGAAAATAGTAACTTTGGTATATATATGTAACGATCTTAGGAGTTAGTTGAGTTGATAAGAGAGTACCGAACTGTAAAGTTATAAATAAATATATTTATATAAATTCGAACCGCTCGTTTTATTTAAACACGCTATATTATTTTTAGTAAGACTTTCATTTCTGTTGTTTCCAGCAGTCTTTGTGTTTTCGCCGTATCTGCTCTTGTTTCCGCTGTGTACGTCATTATCGGTCTTATTGTTGATTTATATATCCTGGTTTTCGTTTCCGTTGTGAGCTATTTGTTTCTCCAGATTGTGTTGTTGAGACATCCTGCTGCTCTGTTTGCCATGTTCACTTGTTTTTGTACTTCTTCTTCCACTTTTCCGTAGCTTGACAGTTTTATTCCCAAGTATTCAGTTTCCATCACTTGTTCTATTATTTTGTTATTTACGACTAGTTTACATCGTCTCGATTCCGCTGATATCACTATCGCTTTAGTTTTCTCTGTTGAGATCACCATGTTGTATATGAGCGCCGTATCTTCGAATTCTTTAATTAATCTTTGTAGGTCATCTTCATTTTCGGCTGTTATTATGGCGTCGTCGGCGTAGCATATTATCCTTATTTCCTTTTCTTCCATTCTATATCCTCTTCTATATTAACTCCATAAAGAAAATAGTTTATTTATATGAAAATCTGTAAATTAGTTTTGTAAATGGGTTTTCATCTGTAAATTTATAGACTGATTTTCGGATTGCCATACGTTAGATTAATTCTTACTTGCTCCTTGAGTTTCGAAAACACCTTTCGCACGTCTCTTGTAAAATGAATCACTGTTGCCTTGCAAGGCCTAATTGAACAGCAATGGTGACAAGCGTCTTGATGTCTGAGTCCTGATGCTGTACTAAATGGCGGTTCTGTTTCCTATATTTACCTGTGAATATAAGTTTGTCACGCACAGTAGTGTTCTATCTATCTAATCAGCCTTAAACGCCCACTCTTGGACATAGGCCTCCCCTGTTAATCTCCATTGGTCTCTATTTTGGGCGATCTGCATCCAGTCCTTTCAACAGTTGTGTTAGCTCCATTAATTTTCTTGATATTTTCATTCCTAGCATCGCTAGCCACATCCTACTACTTTTTACGGAACCATATGCTTACTGGATATCAACAAAGATTTATTTATCTTTGGATTTATAATAAAAAACAGATACAGTTCCTTGCGGCGTAGGAAGAACTGTTTGCAAGTCATAGACTGATACAATGTAATTGGGATTAGCCTTCGCCTTTTCTTGGCCCTTTTCTTTTCTCGATAAATCTTTTTCTTCCAAATGTAATACATACTTGTGTTCCAATATTTCCTTAACTTCTCCTATGGTATTTTTATACCCATCACACAACTCACAGCAATCTTTTCTGGGTATAAAGAAACTAGTGTTAAACTCTGTGTTAAAATTTTTTGAGAACATCACTAAATTTGCGTGCGGTAGATTGTTTTCCTGGCAATTTTGTTTATAGTCATTAAATATATCAGTTAAATTTTTCCACCTTCGATGTATTCCCTATTGGTTTGTATGCGAAGATAGTGGCTCTCAATACGAGGAATCGATCGAATGTGCTCACGAACTCCGTCTTTAATCGATAGATCCAGTTTTTTATGGTTTTTGTGTTTACCTCTTAAGTCTACTCTCCAGGAACCTTTTTTCAGCTTTGTCAACGACCGTTCTTGTAATTCGATTGTTGATATCTAGCGTAGCCATAAAAAAGTATTTACATACGCAAACTTGCTCGTTATTATTTATATGAAAATAGTATGCATTATTATGTTGTCTAGGCCTCTCTGCACTGCTGTACCTGTACGCTGGTTTGACTGGTTTCATGCATTTGTAAATGAAATCCCTCTGTCTATTTATATTTTACAGGGCCCAATATTTTTTAAAAATAACTTTCCTTATATTTTCATCTATTTTATCAGATCATTTTAGCCGGCATTTATCTCCACAAGCAGGTCTGATACTCCTGGCAACAATAGGTTTTTGTGAATTAGATCTTGAGGTATATGATTGGTCAGAGTTTCGTAATTTCTTAGCTTTGTTACTTAACCAGTTTTCTGCCACTGCTACTAGCTTTTTCCCTCTTTTTTTAGGATTGGCAATTTTGGTGTCTGCTGGATGAGTGTTTGCTGGTTGGGTGTCTGCTAGTTGAGTATCTGGTACTTCAATCCTGATCCTTGTAAGTTTGCTGCTACAGTGTCTGCAACTTCAACGTCTCGTACTTGAATGCTTGCTGCTGGAGTATTTACTGCTTGAAAGTCCGCAAGTAGAGTGTCAGCTACCTGGCTTACATTGTGTGAATCCGACAAGAAACCATTGCAACCTGGACTATAATTACTGCTTGAGCTAGAATTATCACTTGATGTAGAAGAGGAGGACGAACTAGAGCTACTACAATCTGATTCATTTGTATGGATCTTTTATGGAATCATCATCATTATCGCTTACGAAGTCCGAGATTTGGAATTCGTCTTTCCGTTCTGGTGAAAGGTCAACCCGTAATAATGATGTACCAGGCTTATTATTATCGTTATCCGTAGCTATAACATAGTTTGCATTATCATAAGAAACAAGTGCAGCATTTTTCTCTTCTAAAAGATGTCTTTCTGAGATTTTTGAAAAAGAAGAAACATTATTATAACTAAAATAAAAACTTTAGGCACTTTATTTAGGCATGCTATTTTTTTATTTTTCAATATCAAATTACCTGAGTTTCGCACTTGATCTGGTGCATAACTCTCTGATTTTATTTTCTTTGCAAGGCCATAATTTTGCTTATCCTTGAACTCGATGAACTTTGCATGTTATGAAACCAGCCTGTTTGCTGCAACAAAAATAATAATAAATAAAAACAAGGAAGGATAACGTACAGTCATAAGTGCAAAAGTATTTTCCTCATTTACAACTTCGAAAAAACTGTCACAACACAAAAAAGAACAGTATTTTACTTATTGAAATAATCAGAATAACTAGTAATTCACACTAAAACTGTTACAATTCTAAATGTGACTCTTTTCAGGATTAACCACTACGTGTAGACTGTTATAAAGTCAAAGGTGATACTGTAGCGGAATGCTTGCTGAGCTAACCTGTAAAAAACAAAAGTGTCACATCGCCATCTCGCGGTAAATAGTTAAAATATAAAAGAACCGCTTTTATGGAAAAAAGTACGACTTGTTTTAATACTTGTAGCATGTTCATCTCAATAATGGCGATTTTTGAGTCGTGACTCTTTTTTGTTTGTTACAAAACAAACAATTGGATTTCGTAAGATGAACGTGACCGGAAACGGAACCGGAAGTCGATGTTTCAACTGTTTCGTGTCACTTTGCGTCCTGGAAATATATTTTTGTTCTCGTCTTGCTATAGTGCGGCAAATATTTCTGCGACTTTAAAACAGGACTTCCGATTTCAACTCTGGAGTCGAAAGTCCGAGGTTAAACTTCACACCTTTAATATCATTTTGGTTATAAACTCTCATTTGACTTCTCATTTGTAATTGTATCTATTTTAATGACAGAGAAGTTGTGTTCAACGGACGGACAGACACATGGATAATTCAATGTTTTAATGTTGTAAAATGGCGGAAAACAATATTTAGAGAAAAATTTTATTCAATAAATTGTTACAGATTTATAAGTTAGGAATAGTGTTAATGTATGCATGTTTCAAGTATTATTTGATGCCGTTCTGCTGCCTAACGATAGAACCACCTTAGTTATCTGGTATCCTATATATTCTTGATGAAGATAGCAGAAATGTAATTGCACCAAGTTAACAACCAAAACATTATGTATCAGTCGTTGATTTTTTAAATGAATATTTTAGTATTGAGTAATGCGGCTAAGTTATCATGTCAAGTGTACATTATCTTATTTTAAAACGTGACTTAAACTTTTATTTAAAATTTTGATACAAACAAATCACAATGAGGTCAACAATGAAGATAACATTTCTTGAGAATATATTAAACGTAAAAGATTTGCTTAAATGTTATGCATATGTTGCCACTAGCCATTATCCAAATGCTATCACCAATTGCAGATTTATACTGTAGGGCTAATGGACCTTAATGTCATTTCTTTGCGTAGGGTTTATTCTTTAAATAGTATTGAAGGCATTCTTCAGGTATTGAGTGATATATACAAAAACGTTAATTAATGTCAGTACTAGTATAAACATAGATAAGGAATAATTATTGGGAAAACCCGCAACGTGAATACACAAGAAAATAGATAAAAAAAATCACTAAAGGAGCAATCATCGAGCAAAAAGACAATAGAGGGAATGTAAAGGTAGTGGGGGCAAACATATTGTTAGACAGGAAGTGCGATCTTTAGAGGCCACATTAAACAAGGAAAGAGAGTCTCTCTCCTTGTTTGACATCAAATTTAGTTGGGTTATGTTATTGTTTGTCCCAAATGTCACATGAAATCTTATTTATATTGAAGTTTTTTAACAATTGTGTCGCATTTTAGACTCTTATCATTAATAATTAATTAAAACTTTCTCGTCTAAGACACATTCTGAAAAATATTATATAGCTACTGTTGATAAGTGTCGGAAAATTTAAATTTGGCGCATTCGCATTTCCGGATATGTCCGCCATCAGAGGCCACTTTTTTGGTCTCCTTTTCATAAGGATTAGATTCCCTCTTTTGTCTTATTGCTCGATGGGAGCAATCATCGAGCAAAAAGACAATAGAGGGAATGTAAAGGTAGTGGGGGCAAACATATTGTTAGACAGGAAGTGCGATCTTTAGAGGCCACATTAAACAAGGAAAGAGAGTCTCTCTCCTTGTTTGACATCAAATTTAGTTGGGTTATGTTATTGTTTGTCTCAAATGTCACATGAAATCTTATTTATATTGAAGTTTTTTAACAATTGTGTCGCATTTTAGACTCTTATCATTAATAATTAATCAAAACTTTCTCGTCAAAGACATCCGGATATGTCCGCCATCAGAGGCCACTTTTTTGGTCTCCTTTTCATAAGGATTAGATTCCCTCTTTTGTCTTATTTCTCGATGGGAGCAATGCAACCATTATGTGACACAAATGTCAGAAGTGCCAGATTTCCAGGTAACAACCATGATACTACAACAAAACATACATGTTGTTATAGTACCTGGGAAAAGAAAGGCCGAAGAAAATTTATAATAAAAAGAAAAAGGTAAATTAAAGCGAGCAAATAGTACAAAAAGATTTCCTGATTGAAAATAAAACTTCTTATTAAAATTAATTGTGACTTAATCTCATATAAAATTACCTATGCCAAAATTAAATCTATAAATATTTAAACTTCAAAACTTTTTTTGTAAAATCATTTCATAGTCATTCTGTCAGTTGTCACTAATGACTTTTGTTATGAATATGTCGGCTAAGATACTATTAATATATTTATCAAAAAGCTTAATAACATTAGTTTTATTACTCATAATCAAATGAATGAACGATATGACCTTCTTTGACTTTAACCATTGTGGCGGTTTTATTAAGAATATTCTGCTCAGACATAATTTAAGGGTTATCTACAAAGGATTTTTAAAAAGAAATGTAAAGTTCAGCTATCGTGCAAAATATACAGAGTGATTGTTATTATTAAGTTTATTTGAACGTTACTAAATGCGACGTGAATTGTATGTCTTAAGAATTAAACCAATTACAAATTGTACAAAAAAAAGTTACAGCCCTTTGAAGTTACAAAATAAAAATTGTTTTTTTGCATTATCTCCTAAACTACTTGACATTTTGTAATAAAATGGACACGTTACTTTCTTGTTCTGAAAGCATTTTTCCTCAGTAGAAACAACAAAATCTAAGCGCACAGAAAAAATTTAAGGGGGTGTGCAGCCCTAAATCCCCCCAAACTTTTGAGTACGTTCAAATCAAATGAATTTTGTGGCATCATTAGTTTAAACACATTATTTTTAAATTTTTTTGCCTTTATCACTTTTTTTTTAAAAACAGTTTTTATTGAGTTACGGTCCTTTTCATTAACCTTTAAAAAATTACGTGCAACTAAATAAATCGCTTAAATGAATTAACAAATACAAAAAAATGTCTATAACCTCTATAAATATGATATTACCATAAATGTTTAAAATGACCCCAATTTTCTTCAATACACAATCGGTATCGTTTTAATAAGGAAAACCGAATCGCTGAAAAATAATATTTTTCTGACGAAATTGATTTACAGTTTCCATTATTCTAACCCTCAATTTTTGTTCGTCCTCTATTGTTACAGAATACACTTTTTCTTAAACCCAAAAGAAAAGTCCATGGTGTTAAGACCTGGACTTCTGGATAGCCAAGAAATAGGTGCGTCACCCCTTCCAATCCACCGACCAGGTTACTGCCTGCAAAAGTATTCCTGCAAAGCCTATTAGATTGTTATATATAACTATAACCTGGCTACAAGCGAGTTCAGTGTAGAGAATTCACTGGAAGAATGAGGGAGGCCTATGTCCAGCAGTGGACGCGATTGTCTGATTGATGATGAAATGTACTCAGTATGATGGTTTGTTATTCCATTTCTACTGAAGGTAGCCTCGTCGGTAAACAAAATATTTCTAATAAAATTAACATTTCGAGTGTTTTTAACATCGCAAAATCCAATCCTTTTAGGATAGTCTTCAACCAATAAATCCTGAACCGTTGTTAAGTGATAGGGTTTAAGCAACTGATCCTTTAAACGCCCCCAAACCCTTACGTGAGCAACATTTAGTTAAGTAGCTATTACCCTTGTACTGGTTCCAGGGACTTCTTCAATGACTTCTGAAATGTCTTCATCAGTTGCGTCCATTATTGGATGACCACTATTGCCAGCAACTTGCGGTTGAAATGTACCCGTTTTAATGTCCTTTTGCAAATTGTTGTTGGATAATTGTCCCAAATTATTGACTAAAAAATTAGTTAATTTTTATCTCAAAAGGGATAAGTCTCAGAGACTAGTGAAGGTATAAAAAATTCTAAGGTAAAGTCATAATAGTTTTAATAGGTAATGGTTATCTAAAAAAAGTGAAGGTATAAAAATTTCTAAGGTAAAGTCATAATAGTTTTAATAGGTAATGGTTATCTAAAAAAGGTCTTTCATTATTTTAGAAAATATAGCTCAACTTATGAAAAGTCAACTCTGTTTGCAAAATTGAGGTACTTTAGGATTGGAAACTTTTTTTAATTTAATAACAGATACATTCATCTACCTATTACTATATTTTCATCCTTGATTTATTTTTTTTTTGGATCATAGTGTTCTTTGATCGAGCTACTTTTATTTATTTCTTGGAAATTAGCTGAAATATTTTATATCTACCTACTTTATGATATTTAATATATACCTGAAACAAGCGATTTTCTTTCATTTAATAGTTCCCATAAGTCTTGTTGATTACGCCCTACAGGAAACAAAGAGGAAAGTTAAAGGGCAGACGCGAGGCTTGGAGAATATTCACTAATATATAGTGGGGTTCCGAAACAAGAAAGAGCAAAGGAAGGTGTAGCAATACTGATCAAAACAAAATATAAAGATCAAATTAAAGAGTGCCAGTACATATATCAGAGAATCATCATCATCATTTTGGCTTTACAACCCTCTGTGGGTCCTAGCCTCCCCTAATTTTTTTCCAGTCGTCCCATCCATCGCCTTCCTCCGCCAAGCACGTATTTCCATATTTCTTATATCTTGGTCTAGGTTATCTAGGAATCTTGTTCTGGGTCTTCCTCTTCTTCTTTGACTAATAGGTCTATCTCAGAGAATACTTTTAGTAAAAATTAGGGCGAACAGCAAAATTATTAATATAATAGGGATATATGCACCAGAAGACTGCAAACCTGACAGCGATAAAGAAGAATTCTATGATGAGCTACAAACATTAGTG
Organism: Diabrotica balteata; assembly: GCA_918026665.1. Lineage (NCBI taxonomy): Eukaryota > Metazoa > Arthropoda > Insecta > Coleoptera > Chrysomelidae > Diabrotica > Diabrotica balteata. The sequence goes on along the minus strand of OU898281.1, from coordinate 29,572,005 downwards.
GAAAGAGAAGTGAAGCAAAATGAATTACTTATATTATTGGGAGATTTCAATGCCAGAATAGAAAACGAAGTAATACCAGGAATAAAACAAAGGTTTAACGAAAGAGTTATTAATGAAAACGGAAAGAGAATGGTGGAATTCTGCACATCAAACGAACTGAGAATAACCAACACATTTTTTGGTCATAAAATTCAACACAAATACACGTTTGAAAATACAAGAGGACTTAGATCAATGATAGATTATATGGTCACAAACAGAAATATTCACCATAAACAGATAGTGGATGTGAGAAGTTTGACGTCACCCAATGTGGGAAGCGATCACTACTTGGTATTTGGTAAAATTAGAATAAATGAAAGATGGAAAGAGAAGCTTAAACAAACCAATTCAGAGGAAATAATAAAAATAGAAAATTTAAGAGATGACTCTATAAAATCATTATATCAAAAAAGGCTAGAACAGAAAATACAAATGGAGAATATCGAAAATGAAAGCAATGTAGAGACTAGCTGGAGAAAACTTAAGAAAAATATTCTGGATGCTACCTGAAAAGCCCTTGGAACGAAAATAATAAACAAAAAGTGGTCAACGAAAACACCATGGTTTACACTAGAGGTTAAACAAAAATGTCACCAAAAAAAGAAAGCTTTCCTAAAATATAAGTCAGAAAAAACGAATAAATCATATGAAGAATATAAAAGAAAAACCACTGAAACTCATCAATTGGTAAGAAAAACAAAACAGATTACTGGGAAAGATTCACAAAAGGACTAGAGAGGGATTTCTATGACAACAGAAACAAGTATGGCGCTTCATAAGAGAAAAAAGAAGCGAAATGAAAGAACTAGTTGAAATAGAACACATACAAGAGGATACATGGGTGGCCTTCCTGACAGAAATGTTTAAAAAACAAAACGAAGAACCTTTACCAGAAACGCCAAATATAATAACTGAGGAAAAGACCGAAATCTCCCAAAACGATGTGAAAGAAGGAATAAACAAATTAAAAAACAGAAAGTCACCAGGAGAAGATCAAATACCAAATGAACTCTTAAAATATGGAGGTGATTACCTTGTACAACAACTGCAACTTCTTATTAATAAAATAATCACCACGAACAGAATACCAGATGAATGGAGGAGAGCGATCATGGTGATGTTCTTCAAAAAAGGAGATAAGAAAGACCCCAATAATTATCGAGCAATAAATCTTTTAAATACAACACTCAAATTGACAACAAGAATAATAGCGACAAAAATAAACGAACGAATATCTCTGCAAGAGGAACAGCAAGGATTTCGGACAGGAAGATCATGCACGGATGCAGTTTTTGTAATAAGACAAATAAAAGAAAAGTCGCTGGAATACAACAAACCAGCATATATGTGTCTGATAGATTTGAAGAAAGCGTTTGATAGAGTGAGAATTCGGGACGCGATACATTTATTATATGAAAAGGGAATATCACTGGATTTAGTAAAAACCATTGAGAATATATATAAAGATAACATAGCTATGGTAAGATGTAAAGGAAAACTATCGCAACCTATCAAATATGAAACTGGCATTAGACAAGGAGATTCGCTGAGCCATTAATATTTAATCTGATAATGGATGAAATCATAAAGAAAGTTAAAAAAAGAAGAGGATATAGAATGGGAGAAAAGGAAATAAGGATAATATGCTACGCCGACGACGCCATAATAACAGCCGAAAATGAAGATGACCTACAAAGATTAATTAAAGAATTCGAAGATACGGCGCTCATATACAACATGGTGATCTCAACAGAGAAAACTAAAGCGATAGTGATATCAGCGGAACCGAGACGATGTAAACTAGTCGTAAATAACAAAATAATAGAACAAGTGATGGAAACTGAATACTTGGGAATAAAACTGTCAAGCTACGGAAAAGTGGAAGAAGAAGTACAAAAACAAGTGAACATGGCAAACAGAGCAGCAGGATGTCTCAACAACACAATCTGGAGAAACAAATACCTCACAACGGAAACGAAAACCAGGATATATAAATCAACAATAAGACCGATAATGACGTACACAGCGGAAACAAGAGCAGATACGGCGAAAACACAAAGACTGCTGGAAACAACAGAAATGAAAGTCTTACGAAAAATAACAAACCAAACTCTAAGAGACAGAGTAAGAAGTGAGGAAATACGAGCGAGATGTGGTATAGAGGAAATAAACGCGTGGACCAAAAGAAGAAAAGTGGAATGGAATCAACACATCGAAAGAATGACAGAAAATAGAATAGTACGAATAGCAAGAGACAAATCGCCAAATGGAAGATCATTGGGACGACCGAGGAAAAGATGGTCAGACAACGTCAATTGAGGCTAAAAACCGAAGTAAAACAGGCATTAAGCCTATTTATAAAGTAGGAAGAAGAAGAAGAAATTCTCTTAAGCTATAAAAGTATTTTTGTGTAACGAGTAGAAGGATGTAATATTCTTTTTGCTAAACTTTGACATGAAACATTCTTTCAGTAGACTATATTAATGCACTTACAGATATATGAAATATTTCACGTGTATCTTTAACCTCTTTTTCTTTTAATATGTTTTACCATTTTTGTAATAAGCTGAATTAAAAGACATGGTTGTGAATAATTTTCAACTTCATCACTCTGTATAAAATCATAGAAACAAAATAGGATTAACATTATTTTTCAACACAAAATCTATTCTTAAACACAGATAATAGTTTTTGAAGCAGTGTTGATTCTGCAAAGCTTAATAAGTATTGCTATTCATATTTTACTCGGAACATTGACTTTTTAACGTTTTTTAAAAATGTTATATTCTGAACATTTTATTATAGTTTGTAGTGCTTTTGTGGCTTTTTTTGTTAAGGCTTTAGAGGGATTGATAAAGTTTAGGGGTAAGTAGGATACGATTGATTGGTTCAAAATAATGGACGAGAATGAAAGGTGTTATCTAAATAGTTCTAAACTAGAAAGTTAAATATTTAATCTTGACTTTCAACTTAAAACTTATTATATAACATCCTACAACCAATGTAAGGTAAACCGACCTAATAACGGCCCAAGTCAAGGAATATTTGACTTTAGACGTGAATATTAAGGAAACGAAATAATAGAGAAAATAGATTTAATTTATATTTAATATCTTGATGATTTCGTTATCAAAATATTGAAAAAAAAAAAAATAATAAAAAACGTGTTTTTTATTCGCCAAAAAAAATTGTTTTCATTAAAATGCAAAAAACTTGAATTCCGGCCCATGTATTTTAATTCCGCTCTGTATATCAAAAGGAATTATCTTTTTTGTTTTAAACTGTAAACACAACTTTTTGTAAATATGTATTTAATATTTTCAAAGTAGGTATAAAAAATCCAGAAGTATAAAAACATAATTTTTATATAGAAGATGCATAAAAACTAAATAAAATACAAATATGTACATACCTAATGCATTTTGAACAAAAAAGCAACAAAAAATACTTTCATAAGTTACTTAGCAGCAGCATTTTTTTTTTCATTAATTGCATGGGAGAGGTGTTTTTTTTCTTTTTCTTCAAGCTTTTGTTATTTCCTTGCTTCCTTTTCATTTTTTTCGACTTCTACTCTCCTCCCGTACTATATGAAATCATTAACAATCGTTCTTCTTCTTCTTCAAGTTCCACTCCTATCGGAGATTGGAAATCATTCTGGCAATTATAATTTTATTGGTTACTATTACTAGCCACGAGATTTTACGTCTTCCTACGCTTCTTCTACCTTTGATTTTACCCTGCATTATATTCCTTAGTAGTTCGTACTTTTCACCTCTCATGATGTGCCCCAAGTATTCCAATTTCCTGATTTTTATGGAATTTAAAACTTCGCATTGTTTTCCTAGTTGTTCGAGAACTTGTTCGTTTGTTTTGCGATCCATCCATGATATTTTCAAAATACGTCGGTAACACCACATTTCGAATGCTTCTAGGTTTTTAATGTTGGATTTTTTAAGTGTCCAAGCTTCAACTCCATACAAAAGGGTAGAGAAAATATAACATCGAAGCATTCTTATCCGGAGCGATATATTGATATCGCGATTACAAAAAAGTTTTCTCATTCTATTAAAAGTTGACCGCGCAATTTCAATGCGGCATCTTATTTCTTTTGTCTGATCAGTATCTTCTGTGATCCATGCTCCAAGGTATTTGTACGAAGATATTTGTTCAATTTCTGTATTATCTAGTACTAGCTTAACTTTGATGTTTTGTGCTTTTGTAAATACCATGAACTTGGTTTTCTTCAAATTGATTTTTAGTCCATAATCGTTGCAATATATATTTAGTTGTTCAGCAAGGTGTTGCAGTTCTTCTAGTGTTCCTGCCAGAAGGACGGTGTCGTCAGCATATCTTATGTTATTAAGTGGCTCACCGTTTATTATAAGGCCCTCACTGATCTCGGCAAGCGCTAATTCTGAGATGGCTTTACTGTATAAATTGAATAACAAGGGTGATAAAATACACCCTTGGCGGACCCCACGGCGAATCTGGATATCCTTGGTCAGTTCGTTTTTAACTTTCACTTTTGCTGTTTGATTCCAATAGAGGTTACAGATGATTCTAATGTCTCTACTGTCTATGTTTTTATTTAATAAAATTTCTTTAAGTCGATTATGCTGCACTCTGTCAAATGCCTTCTCAAAATCAATGAAACAGGCATATACTTCCTGATTAATATCTAAGCATCTCTGCGAAAGAACACTTACTGCAAACAGTGCATCTCGTGTTCCCAGTCCTTTCCTAAATCCCATTTGTGTATTACTTATGCTTTCATCTAATTTCTTATGTATTCTATTGTGAATTACTTTTAAAAACAATTTCAAGACATGACTCATTAAGGCTATGGTGCGATGTTCATTGCACTCCTTTGCATTGGCTTTTTTGGGAAGCAGTATGAATGTTGATTGGAGCCATTCTTTAGGTATTATACCTGTTCTATATATGGTATTGAATAGATCCAAAAGAAAATCAACAGATTCAGTATTCACAATTTTAAGTAATTCGATAGGAACTTCGTCAGGCCCGTTAGATTTACCTCCTTTAGCTTGTTTCATTGCATATTCAATTTCTTCCCGTATAATGTCAGGCCCAGTATCATCTTTAAATTCTTTTGGTGCTTCTGTTCTCTCTTTGTCTTCAAAAAGTTGTGCTATATATTGCGTCCATCTCTGCATTTTTTGGTTTATATCTGTTATAAGTACACCCCTTTCATTTCTTAGTTGCCTAGTTTGAAGTGTTTTTCTCATTCCTGTTAATTCTCTAATTCTTTTATGCATGTTAAAAAGTCATATTTTTTCTCAATTTCTTCTAGTTCTTAGCACTGCTCATGTAACATTCTCTCCTTAGCTTCTTTTGTTCTCTTTTTTATTAATCGATCAGTTTCATTATATTTAATTGGATTTTTTGTTTTGAATGTTTTTCTTTCTATATGAAATCATCAACAATCGTTAAAAATATTTAATGAAAGTGTACCTACTGAACTAATCTCTATACGAATAGATAGTGACTTTGAATTGCCATGACCTGACAAATAAATATTGACAAAAAAAGAAATTTCCCTTACTTTGCGAATCGTATGATCAAAATATAGCACTTTTAAAAAATATAGATACAACGAACCACATATTCAAAAACTACTCTTCTTTCTTTTTACATACAGATATTATTGTACCAAATTATAGTGATAATTTTTCGACTGTTCTCACACCCATTCAAATTTCGTCATTTTGTGTCATGTGGAACAATTTTACCCAATCATGTCAACATTAGACTGATAATTGCATTCAGTGTAATTTTCAATCCCTATGCATCTATGACAACACGATCGAGTTTGACAACTTCATCCAAATAAATTTCAAAATGTCACGTTTCGGCAATGAGAATGTTCAAAGTATAAATGCGCTAATCAAAGAAAAAATTCCCAGAAATACAACCTACAGTCACAAATATATTTATATTTTTATATATTGTTCTATAGTAGAGAACAGCAACGAATCTAATGTTAACTTAAATTTTAATAATTGTACTTTCACTAACTGTACTTTTAATAAATAAATGTTTCGTTATGTTGAGTTATGATTTTTTTTTTCGAAAAATTATCCGCCGAATATCCCTCGGACATTGATGAATGCCTCATAATTTCATGACAAATTTCTCAAGCTCGTTGCTTGGTAACAGCACTCAGCCTTCGGCTTCGTGCTGTTACCAAGGAACGAGCTTTCGATTGTCATGAAATTATCTCGTCTGTTATCAATGTCCTAGGGATATTACTACTGAAAACATATATTTAAATAAAAATATTGTTCTATCTATATCTAATTGATCTATATATATATATATCTGTATCTAATTACAAAGAGGCAATAGCTCTATATACAGATGCGTCTAAATCTCCAGATGGAACCGGATGAGCTTTTTTTATACCATCGGGACATATAGAAAAGAAATTCAAACTGAACCCGGAGATTTCGATTTATACAGCGGAAGTTATTGCAATATATGAAGCTTTATTATGTGTAGCTGAAGTTGATTTTGTCCATATTAATATTTTGTCCGACTCCTTAGCAGTGTTAAAATCTATTGGTAAATATGGACCACCAAACTTACAAGACTGCCCATACATTTATAGAATTAAACATATTATTCAAACTCTTTTAACCAAAGGAATTAATGTACATTTTCTCTGGATTAAAGCACATGCAGGATTTGAACATAATGAATATGTCGACTTATTAGCCAAAGAAAGCATTTCAACCGATACTGGTATTCTACATAAAGTAACGCTTTCTGATAGTATTATTTCTTGCAAGTCAACATTGCTTCGAGAGTGGAGTTACCAGTGGAAGGAATACTCTTTTGTGAATCGAAATAGATACTCGTTAATTCAGCCAGATATTCCCAAATTTCCTTGGTACAAGTCTTGTAGAGCTTCCAGGAGGCACATAACTTCCATTATTATAATACGATTCGGGCACGCATGTTATCCAAAGCACTTATTTAAAATAAAGGTTTTGGATGATGACAAATGTGAGCATTGTGGAGAGGAAAGTGATTTAGATCATATATTTTTTGGTTGTTCTAAAAATACAGTCTACTCATCCAAACTTATAAATGATTTATTAAAATATAAAATAGCAGCTGCTTGGAATATACTCTATTTATTATCACTTGGCTCTGTAGATGTTTACAATTCTTTAATTAAATTTTTAAAAGACAGCAAATTATCATTATAATTATCTAAAAATTATTTAGTTAATCTTGTTACCTTTGTTTTAAACCATTTGTATAACTTCCTCCTCTCAGTGACCTAGTGTTGTAGTGTCATATAAATCAATGCCTTGATAGGTCCCTAGGCGAGAAGAGTGTGTCCCTGTTCTCCTAATATCATCATCATCATTGGCTTTTACAACTCTTCGTGAGTTTTTGCCGCGTTTACTATTGCCTTCCATTGATTCCGATCCTGTGCTATTATTTCCCATGGCCTTACTTCCATCTTCTTCAGGTCTTACCTAATAACGATGTAATCAATTATTTTGATAGGGCATTTAAGTAAATGATAATGATGAATACTGTCTTATTCCATTTGCGTCTGGCTGTATGACGATAAGTCTAAGCCAAAAAATTTTTTTTCAGCCTTTCTTTTGGATGTTTGAGAAATTTTTTTGGGAAAATAAAATGCATTTTTAAATGGCGCTGGAAGTTTTGGAGAAGTGACAAAATGTGATTCAGCAGAATTTATGGGACATTGATTTTCAAAATAGGTTCAGAAATCATGAACTATTTTGCATTCACATCTTTCAATGTACTTTTTGGTATACCATACATTTTGGATGCTTTATATGCAGATATGACACTTTTCATATGTGAATTTTTTTTGCATTGGCTTAGGCTTTTTAGTTCTGACCACGATTCTAGAGAAAAAATCAAATGTAAATAATTGAATCTTTTTTATTGATACCATGTCAGGCTAAATTTGGATTAAGCCGAAATTAGAGCACATATGAAATATAATAAAATCTCATACCGCCCAGAATGAAATAAAATTATTTAAATATTTTTTTTGTAATTAATAAATTGCCAGACTCTATATTGTAACTTAAGTAAGTACAAAAAAAATTTTTTTTGGGAACAAATTTAAATTTTTTTTTCAATTTTTTTCTATTAGAAAAAACTAACTGACTTTCATAGTTGTAAACTTCCTTTTTTGTTTTTACAGAAAAAAAAGTATGGATGGAATTTGATAGTACGTTTTAGGAAACATTTTTTAAAAGAATATATGAATTTTCTATAAAATTGGTGACAATAAAGAACAAAAAGTTGAATTCTATGGAGGGCGGTACAATGGACACAAGTCTAAAATGCAACTTTTGCAGGAGATTTTCTTATATTTGATTTTCCTTGGCTCGTTAACATCATATTGCAACCACTTCACATCATGCCACTTGAATGCCAAACCATTTTCATTCTTTTTCTTTATAACTAACTGGTCATTGAAGAGTTTGAAAAAGTCATAAAAGTTTTCTTGCTTCATTTCACACACCTCAAATTTGTTCTTTCTCCCCGTGGATCGAACAAGCTGAAACCAGTCATGTGGATGGTATATTGGAATACCAATATACCAATGCGTGGTCTATGTCACACTCCATATGTGTGTGCCCAGGAATTAAGAACTTATGATTTATAATCTGTAAAGTGGTGGATTCCTCTATAAAATTCAAAAATATCGCCAACACATGAGAATTTTTGTTCTGACCACCACAGGTATCGCAATAAAACGTTAAATACTTTACTGAGGGTGATAGATGATTTTTTAAGAAGTGATATAGGCATGACTCTATTTCAATTCCTCCGCGACGAGCTATGCATTCATGCCACATGTAATGTGTGGATTTCCCTGAAGCTCCATCATGAATAGTGAGATTGTATGTCCACAACTGACTTTTATAAAACACAACGCAAGATCCAAGAAAAGGTGTTGGTAAACATTGCTGTAGGTCAAACGTATAACATGCTTTTTCGTGACTGGTTTTTGATTTTCTTTGTCGAATTGTTTCATATTATATGCCTTATCTGCACTGGATGTGATGCTCTTCGCGTTGAACTGTAAGGGCAGCTTTGTCAGGATCACTAACTGCCGTCTTCATTTTATGTTCAATAAATCGCATGTGTAGCATGTATCATTTAGGTTTCATAAATGATAAATTTAGTGATCAGAAAGTTTTCTCATAAATTTTTCGACTAACTGGATTTTCCTTGTCTTGGCAGTATAGGTCGTACATAATTCGTAGGTTAAGATGAAATTGCAAGTATTTCTTGTCGTTCGTACGTCTAGTGTAATGACTTTTGTATGATGGGAATGAAAGTATATAATTTTTAACACCTTCCATCTCTTCTGGCGTCTTTGTATGTGGTGGTGGGTTGTGTCCTCTTACGTCAGAGCTTGGAATGCCTGATACACTTGCACTGAGTTTTTTTGCCTATAACAGTACGTATAAATCTTGGTTTCTCATCTAGAGTTGCACAAAAACATGCTTTGCATACAGGAATTCTCCTTCCACTTATTTTAAAAAAATATTGATGTATCACTTCACGTTTTTTGGGATTATAAAAATTTCTCAAACGAATACTTTTTTTTGTGCACTATTGATGAGAGCCGCAATGTAGGTAACTCTTCTATCATAAGAGCCTAAACTCCAGTATTCTTGGAAAAGCGAATTTCTGGACTCAATTTCAGATAACACTTATTTCGACATTCTTTCAACTCTAGCATTTTTCTTGCTTTTACTTTCTTGCCTTTTGCAGTTATAAATTCTTTACCGCTATGCAGACATTCTTTTCTATTTTTTCGCACTTTTCTAGCCAATGGTTTGATAATTCTTTCTGCGTTCGAATGGATAGACGGAATTCTATCACCATGAATATCATTGTTTGTTTGACTTGAGCTCTGGATGCAGTCATCCACTCCATAAATGGCCTTTCTAATATACTGGGAGAACAGTGGCTCACTTCTATAGACGAATAAGCCATAGCTGTTGGTATTGGGTGTGATTCTTCACTATCAGAATCTCCGTCAGGAACATAGCTTGTATCACTGTCACTAAATGCATAAAAAATGTTCATTAAATCGGGATCAACGGAGGGAGCTGGTGAAGAATGTACTGTATCCGGTTCCTGATTTTGTGATGTATCAGGTAAATATAATTCGTTCATAAAAAATTAAAATTGAAAAAAATATATAGAACATAAAATATGAAATTTCTTTTTCTTCGTTTTCCCCAATATTTGAATTTTGGACTTGTTACGCTATTGAAGTGAGGTATCCATGGACGTATAAACACAGATGGACTCAGTTATTTACATAAAATTGTGAAGTCAAAATTATTTGAATAGGTCACATTCTGAGCACCTTCAACTGTTGTCACGTTTTGTTTTAAAATTTCTTATTCGCGAGTCGCTGAAAATATTACTCCGTATTTCATACTCTACAGGTGCTATCAAACCAAAATAATAATTTATTGGTTATATTAATATATTTAATTGTAATCAAAATATCAAGTGTGCACATAGTGTGCATTATCATTTAATAATAGCGTATAATAGATATCAATCAATTATTTTATATGTAGAAGCACTGAAAACTATTTATAAATGGCAACGGTTGTTTACATTTTTCTGTCTTATGGATCTACGTCAAACTTCAAATGCTGTTCCATGTTTGTTTACTTTTTACAGTAAATGAGGAAAAACTTATTTTTCGATATTTTGGCTGTATTTTGAGTGATATTTGTGAAAAGTAAAATAAAATAAACGAAATATTTACATCCCGATCTCTCATTTCATTTGTAAGTACATACAATTTACATTATTTAAGATGAGGAAATGAGGAAGCGTGTTTGTTTACATTTTAACAGGCGTACCATTGGGTTTATTCATGTTCATTAATGTATTGAATAAGATATGAGTTCATGAAATTAGTAGACATTTATAAATTGTAAGTAGACATAATCTGATTAAAAAAGATCTGTTTAGTACCTTTTTAATTTAATATTTCTCATGGATACAAATAAATTAGTGAAATGAATAAAACTCATTTATTTTTCTATGTAGGTTTCTAAATAATATTGACGAATGGAGGTATCGATATATTTGTGTATCACAAGCAGCAATTTATGTTGTGGAATGATGATTAGATTTTCTTATGCTTTTAACGAAGGAAAAAGGCAGTTTTGACCAATTTTAAGCGAGTTAACTCTAACGTTAATATATGCTATAATCACCCTATCTTATTCTATTTTTTTTTAAATTGCATAAGATTAGTTGCATTATCAACTATTAGTTGAAACGTAGCCCCCCATTTGTTAATTTCAGAGAAATTTGCTCACAATACGACCTTTAGACAATTCATTGCAAAAAATGTATAAATATTAAGGTAGTATTTTTTGTTAATTACAATTGTTTTGTTTACGTTCGAGTTAAATTATTATGGAAATTTATTATACAAAAAATTAAATTACTACTGTTCTGTTTAAATATTCTACAATATATTTGAGTAAGGTCATTTAATTAAAACAACAAACACTGTCTACTACTGATAATTTCTCAATGTAGTTGTTATTATTCTTGATCTACGACGTATTACCACATACAGCATAGTACTATTCTAAAAACGAAGACAACGTTATAATGATTTTCAATCAGGTGTATCCTCTATGATCTTTAATAACCTCTTTTAATTTCATTTTTTTAAATAAACATTTTTGAACAGACCACCAACTAGGTGGTATACTCTTGTGTGGTTTATTTTAGTCGATATTTTAGCTCTTCTTTTTATAGGCACAAACATGACTGAAGATGATACATAAAGGCATTTAGCTTAATACTTATTAAGTCTCAAAAATCTGTTAAATTCTTGTTGCCTTTCTTCTAAACTTATTTTATAGCAACATACTGTTTCCGAATTTCGAAGAGAATGATTTCCGAAGTGGAAATTGAACCGTCAATAAACGTATTTTGATCTTTAATTGTGGCTTGTTCCCAGTTAAATAGTAATTAATCATATGAACTGGAATATGCTACTAAGATATCCAAAAATACAGCTCCAGGTCCAGATCAGATTTCGTACATTAGGTTACAAAAATGGGTGTACTGGCTAAAAGACTACTACTACTAATTTATAACTGTAACTGGAATACTTTCTTACAAATTTAATGATTGCTTTGTTATATTAATTTTAAAACCGGGAAAAGACAGAGATAATCCGAAATCATATAGACCAATAGCATTATTGTCATGCATTTTTAAAATATTTGAAAGAATTCTAAAATTGAGAATGAAAATTTGGTTAAGGCGGCATAATATTCTACCAGCAACACAATATGGATATAAACAAGGCTATGGAACCACGGATGCAGTAGTTCGTCTGACTACAGATGTTCAAATTGGTTTTTCTAATTCCATGACAACAGGTGCATTGTTTATTGACATAAAAAGTGCATATGACAATATTGATTTAAATATACTCTGTGATAAACTTCTGTTTCTTGGCATTCCAAAATCGATAGCACATTTTTTATCAAATCTATACAAAGACAGAAGTGTATCGATAAGAATAGGTCACAATATTATTAGACCCAAGATCACATCAAAAGGTATTCCACAGGGAGCTGTTAACGTTCTCAAAATACAAATAGTAAATTAAACAAATTTTGTTTTTTGTTACATAGTGAAAAAATTCTTCTGATAATTTAATTTTATCTGACTCATTTATATTGACAATTCAGACATACATTATGCATTTTAAAGTAGACGACTTTAAAATGATATTGCCAATATTGTTGAGTTGCGCTCCTGGGACGACTTTACTTATAAGATAGTTCATTCGATTACATGAAATCAACTTTAACTTGAGAATATCCGTCAGAAAAAATCATAGCATGTAATTCGTCTTTAAAAAGACAAACACATGACATGATGACAGTAAAATTCTCCTGTTAGTGATTCCATAGTAAATTATGAGGGAAAAACCAGGAAAAAAACCTCATAATACTATCCCGACATTGTAAGTATTTGTTCGTGAATTTAGTTTACCTTCAACAAACATCAAAATTCTGATTTTATGTTACGTTATTTAAAAAACATAAATGATGTATCCTCTATATGTTACTGACTTACTAATACTGGTATTTTCTTATTAATAACTTCCTCTTTCAATATTGGTAACCAGATCCTACTACATTCTGCCGAGGAATTTGCGACACAATTGGCCTCATTTAGCATAATTAGAGCCGCTTCTTTGATTTTTCTTTTTTTACCATCCGTTTCTTTTAGGACTATATTTGAATTATTCCATTGAACTCTATGTTCATTATCCCATGCGTGTTTACATATTTGAGATCTATCAAATTCTCTATTTTTAATATAAGATTGATGTTCACTTATTCTAACATTTAATGGCCTTGATGATTCACCTAAATAAAACTGATCGCATTCACAAGGTATTTTATAAATGCAATTCTTTGTCCTTTCTTGTTCATTGTTAGGTTTGGTTTTGGACAAAATAGATCTCAACGTGTTTGTTGTTTTGAATGTTGTTGAAATGTTGAATTTATTTCCTATCCTTTTAAGTTTTTCTGATAATCCTTTTATGTACGGTATTGTTATTTTCCTCATATTATTCCTTGTGTATGCTGTAGGATCTCGTTCTAAGTTGTTCTGTTCTATTCGATCGATTGTTGAAAATTCCTTATTTATAAACGATAAAGGATAATCATTTTTTAATAAAACAGATGTTAACAAATGTTTCTCCTCCAAGAACGAATTTTCGTTAGAACAAGTAATTTTGGCTCTATCGTATAAGATAATTACTTGTTCTAACAAAATTCGTTCTTGGAGGAGAAACATTTGTTAACATCTGTTTTATTAAAAAATGATTATCCTTTATCGTTTATAAATAAGGAATTTTCAACAATCGATCGAATAGAACAGAACAACTTAGAACGAGATCCTACAGCATACACAAGGAATAATATGAGGAAAATAACAATACCGTACATAAAAGGATTATCAGAAAAACTTAAAAGGATAGGAAATAAATTCAACATTTCAACAACATTCAAAACAACAAACACGTTGAGATCTATTTTGTCCAAAACCAAACCTAACAATGAACAAGAAAGGACAAAGAATTGCATTTATAAAATACCTTGTGAATGCGATCAGTTTTATTTAGGTGAATCATCAAGGCCATTAAATGTTAGAATAAGTGAACATCAATCTTATATTAAAAATAGAGAATTTGATAGATCTCAAATATGTAAACACGCATGGGATAATGAACATAGAGTTCAATGGAATAATTCAAATATAGTCCTAAAAGAAACGGATGGTAAAAAAAGAAAAATCAAAGAAGCGGCTCTAATTATGCTAAATGAGGCCAATTGTGTCGCAAATTCCTCGGCAGAATGTAGTAGGATCTGGTTACCAATATTGAAAGAGGAAGTTATTAATAAGAAAATACCAGTATTAGTAAGTCAGTAACATATAGAGGATACATCATTTATGTTTTTTAAATAACGTAACATAAAATCAGAATTTTGATGTTTGTTGAAGGTAAACTAAATTCACGAACAAATACTTACAATGTCGGGATAGTATTATGAGGTTTTTTTCCTGGTTTTTCCCTCATAATTTACTATGGAATCACTAACAGGAGAATTTTACTGTCATCATGTCATGTGTTTGTCTTTTTAAAGACGAATTACATGCTATGATTTTTTCTGACGGATATTCTCAAGTTAAAGTTGATTTCATGTAATCGAATGAACTATCTTATAAGTAAAGTCGTCCCAGGAGCGCAACTCAACAATATTGGCAATATCATTTTAAAGTCGTCTACTTTAAAATGCATAATGTATGTCTGAATTGTCAATATAAATGAGTCAGATAAAATTAAATTATCAGAAGAATTTTTTCACTATGTAACAAAAAACAAAATTTGTTTAATTTACTATTTGTATTTTGAGAACGATTTCCGAATTGGAAATTGAAACGTCAATAAATGTATTTTTATCTTTAATGTGGCTTATTCCCAGTTATAAATAGTAATTAATTTACAATGCCACAAGAAAATGCTTGCTTAAAATATGCTGATGATATTGTCATCTACTGACATAAGAAAACGTACAGTGAAAGCACTAATGAACTTAAACATATTATGTATAAGTTGGATAATTGGACTTGGTTAAATGGATTGAATATTTCGTACCAAAAATGTGCCGTAGTATTTTTTTCAAGAAAACACACTATTAAACATCACGCTGTAACCTTACATGGCAATGATATTCCAATTGTTTCGGAATTTAGATATCTTGGTGTCGTACTTGACAGAAAATTGCTTTGGACTCAACACATTAATTATACAATTGGTCGCTGCGAAAAAGGTATTAATTTTCTTAAAATGGTGTGAAAGAGATCGTGGGGTGCAGATCAAAACATTGCATTGAATTTTTATCGAGCCTGTATAAGATCTATAATATATTACTATTGTGTGGTATGTGGGTCAGCTAGCATAACCAATTTACGTAAACTTGACAGAATCCAATTTAGAGCTCTAAGGATTGTGTTAGGATTGATGAAAAGCACTCCAAATGAAGACACCCTAGCTCTAGCATCTGAAAACCCACTCTCATTGCGCAGAAAATATCTGGCAAGCAAATATTTCCTAAACCAACATTATCGTGGCATTTATAATGCAAAGATAATTAATGAATTAAATACAGCTGGTTTAACACCTACATACTTGATTACAAAAAACTTAATAAATAAAAAAATAATAAGTTAATAAATTCCCCTTGTAATCTTATCTGGGAATCGTTGGATATACCCATCGAGCAAAAAGACAAAAGAGGGAATGTAAAGGTAGTGGGGCAAAAATATTGTTAGACAGGAAGTGCGATCTTTAGAGGCCACATTAAACAAGGAAAGAGAGTCTCTCTCCTTGTTTGACATCAAATTTAGTTGGGTTATGTTATTGTTTTTTCCAAATGTCACATGAAATCTTATTTATATTGAAGTTTTTTAACAATTGTGTCGCATTTTAGACTATTACCGTTAATAATTAATTAAAACTTTCTCGTCTAAGACACATTCTGAAAAATATTATATAGCTATTGTTAATAAGTGTCGGAAAATTTAAATTTGGCGCATTCGCATTTCCGGATATGTCCGCCATCAGAGGCCACTTTTTTGGTCTCCTTTTCATAACGATTAGATTCCCTCTTTTGTCTTTTTGCTCTATGGATATAGCTCATCTAACAAGTGTTCTAGCTACAAATATTATTATCCCTCAATACCAAAACGAATTTTGCTACACTACTCTTAAAGAAATCTTAAGTGGCTATTCAGATTATATTGTGATCTATACAGACGGGTCAAAATCACCAACATGTACAACCAGTGGTTACTTTGTACCAAAAATAAAGATTAAAAAATCATTTATTTTAAATAATCAGTCCAGCATTTTTTCTGCTGAAGCATGTGCTATATACAAAGCCCTTGAATTGTGCTGTGGAAATCAGCAAAAAAAAAACAGTAATGACAGCCAATTTCCTAGGAATAAAGTCAAAAATATTATAGGAGGGCTATATATACTGAAAACAAAACTTCGTCATAGAGACCTTAAGGCATTTAAATCACGTGTAAATAGTACACGTGATATTACATTGTATAAAATCTATTCCGCATACAGATATGCAAATAATGCGTTAATCGATTTTTCTGCATAATTAATTGAAAGCTTTTAAAATGCAAAGTGATTTTTGGTGTTTCAATAATATTATACAGTATTTAGTCGAATTTCAGTATGAAAATGAGGGTACAAGGATTTCCTCATCGTAAGAAAAATAATTGAAGGACTAGTTGTGAACCCTATAATAATATTCATTACTCTGTTCTATGTGTTTAGCTATAAGTGGTCATTAATCATCTATGCATAATCAAATTTGCACTTGGTTAAAAGTCTGCTTTAGTTGCATGTAGTCTGTGTTCCTGCGTCATTTGCGTTAAAATTTAAGCTTATACATATGTTACTATATTTCTTTGTTTTCATTTATCTTTGATTCCGAAATAATTTAGTTTTCACCGACAATTCTCGGAAATATATTTTTTAAAGAACTAATGTAAGTACATGTGCTTTATGTCATACATATTACATGAACATTTGGGTAAATAATCTCTATAATGAGTACAATTATAATGTATTGTTATGTAATTTTTTCACTATGTCACTTTCCTTAAAAATATAATTTAAAATATAATTCATTGAGTTAATGCTGTGCTCATTAAGGCAAATAATTAGAAAAATTAAGAAAACAAAATTTTAATGCATTTACAAATATATATTTTGCGTTAAAACAGACGAGTTGATAATAAAAAATAATTAAGTACAAAACAGAATGTCCGACCAATTAACCCTTAACCAGGGTCTTCTAACTCTAATGCCACAAATGGTTGCATTGCTCCTGTAGTGATCCATTCCCTAGTTAATATGCTCCTTTTCTAACTTGACTGCACCGTACTGAAGACGACCAATAGTCAGAAATACGTATATACGGTTGTCTTCCATCTATATATCATTTTTGTTTTTTCTAACTACTACTTTCTAACTTTCTATCTACTAGTATTGCTATGATGTGTTGTTTGTGTATGAGCAATGAGTGTTTTAAAATAACATATATAGGTATAGGGTTTTTATCGCGGTTCTTAAAGAATTAGTTTGTAATAAAAATTATATTTATTATAATCATTATGATACACACATATATATCTAATATAGACAATATAAATTTAGAAAAACCTATCTTAAAATTGAAATTCTTACAATAATTAAATTATATTAACAAAATTTGTACCTTTCTGTCACTGAATGCCTAAATGAAACTGTTTTCCAAAATAATATGTCTAATCACCACTCAATATTTTCGTTTACAGCCTCGATTATCCTTGTTCTTATAAAATTACTTTTTCCAAATACAGCATTATGTTTTAATCATCAGCTTCCACCAATTTAAAATATTTTCCTTCTTAAGAGCATTTATGTTTATTCTTCTTTTTAATATACCCATCTCCAATCACCATATACATACTGTACTGTATAATTAATACTTTAATACTGATCACTATATACTATATACTATGAACTGCTTGTACGGACCGACTGACTGACTAACTTCTTAATGAATTCACTGTCCAACTGTTTAACTGTTCTAATTTACTTCATACTGTCTTAATAATTAACTGTAGCTAACTGTTTTTATTTATATGTTATTAATTAACTTAATATTATAATTATTAAAATAAAACTTTTTTACACTTATTATTATCCTAATTTCTTAAAAATACCCTCATTAGATATTTTTATAATATTCTCTAGTATATAACTTATAAATTATTTCTTTAATCACTATTTTAGTTTATTAATTAAAAATCATAATATTAGGTATTATGATAATTTCTTCTATATTTATTATAATCTCAATATATATATATATATATATATATATATATTATATATATATATATTTTTGTATATATATTTATAATATATATATATATATATATAAATATATATATATATGTTATATATATATATATTATATTATTATAGGTATAGTGTTAAACATTTCTTTCGTAATACAAATGGCTCAAGTTTTATAAATATAAAATGACCATGTTCTTATAATAACAGACTTTCAGCCCTTGATCTTATATTATATTGATTATATATTATGTAAATTATAAAAATGTTTACTATTTTTAGCACTGATTATTATTTTTCCTGAACGTTTGTTTATAAACAAATTGTAATTGATAAAATACTTATCACTAATTATTATAATAATAGTATCAATAAAAATTTCGTAAAGTAAATCTGTTCTTTTTTTTTCAACAGCATATTTGCAGTTAAACAAATAATATCCGTTTGATATTTATTTATTATGATTTAGGATGATATTATGATGCTATATGATTATGTGGTACATTTTTATATAAATTAAAAACATAGAATTAAAATTATTGTGAAATTGGATATTTGCGTAAATAGGAATTCTACTTCCAAACATGAAAAACAATATGAATCAATGTAAATAAACCTGAAACAGTAAATCCCCTAAAAAATAAATCAATTTGCATATAGTGATGAGGATTATAACTAATTTTGTTTCTCTAAACAAATAACAAGTAATAGAATAACAATCAATTTTATGTAAAGATCGTTCACAAATATAGTGCCTTCATTATCCTAACGACCAATTAAAAATGATGGACTTCTTCTTCTTGTTTTTATGTAAACATCTTACAACAGTAAAAGATGTACTCTTAACACCTTCATTAAAATACCACCAAGAACACTGTTTCCTGACATTATACCAAATCGTCACATGCACACTATGTTATACTTTTGGACTAAAATGTATGGGTTCTCTAAACCAACAAAGTGAGTTGTTTGACATTTCAGTACGTTAGAACAAAATCTGGATCCTCTAGACTGTGGCTAAATATTTTCTTCTTCTTCTTTTTATATAGACATGACTCTGTCTGTTTTTCAATGTGCCTCCAGTAAGTTGTCGTTCCATCGTTTTCGTGGTCTTCCTACTGATCGTCTTTCTATTAGGGAATCGTCTCTTGCCGTCTTTACTACTCTATTTGTTGTCATTCGGCTTATATGATCGTTCCATTCTACTCTTCTATTTCTTACCCAGTTCTTGATGTTCTCCACCTTGCATCTACGTCGTAAATATCTGTACTACTAGCTCTGTCCCATAGAGTCCTACTATCAATTTTTTTAAGTGTTTATCTGCTGTTTCTAACATCCTTTTTGTGTCATCTCTGTGTCAGGTCTTGTTTCTGCCTCGTATGTCATTATTGGTCTGATGACTGTTTTGTAAATTCTGCCTTTCGTTTCTTTCCCGATATTTTATTTCTCCATATTGTTTAATTCAGGCAGCATGCAGCTCTGTTTGCCCTATTCATTTGATCTTCCACTTCCGTTATAAGCTTTCCGTAGCTAGATAATGTGATGCTTAGATATTTAAACTCCATCACTTGTTCTATTATCTGACCTTCCAGCTGACCTTTAATATGTGGTTAAATATCGTGCACAATATTCAATCCTTAGTCTCATATTTTCCTTTATCAATCATTGTACAACCTGTATTTAATGTCAGCACTGTTCGTCGAAGACTTCGCTTTGGTAAAGCCAACACCTCATTGAGGAGTCAAAGATTTTCATTTCTCGACACAATTACTGGTATACCAGAAGTTCCTTTCGTTAATATAATACACTACACGAACGATAACATTTTGCAATAGATAAAATAACTGCGTTGCTTGGTGGTAGTTTTTTTTTTTTTTTTTTTTTTTTACCGCATCAACCCCTAGGGTTATTAGCGGTGTGGTATATCTTTATTTTAGAAAAGTTACATTAATATGTTGTTAAAATTTACATAGCAGTTTGGGAAAATAAACATTTTATGTTATGTTACAGTTTGTTATAGAGTTTACAATTTTTGATAAAATTTATTGTGTTATTGATGTCTTCTTCTAGGGTTTCTTTTAAATTGTGGTTTATTTTTGCTGTCGATCTTGCTGTTGAGTACACTGGACAGTCTATCATAATATGTTGTACTGACAATGGTATTTGACAGGTGTGGCAAATCGGCTGAGGGTCCTTGGAGATGATGTATCCATGTGTAAATTTTGTATGGCCTAGCCGCAGTCTGTTAATAATTACTTGGTTATGTCTTTGAGCTGGAAGCGGTAGTAAAGCAGACGTAACATCTGGTTTGATAGTTTTTAATTTTGCTTGTGTTTGGTTCCATTTTACTTGCCAGGTTTTGTTAATATAAGTTTTTATTAATGTTTTTTGGTCTGAGATCGGTAAGTTTTGCATCATAGGAATTGTCGTGTTATTGATAGTTTCTCTTGCTGCTTTATCAGCTGCTTCATTACCCTTTATTCCAACATGGGATGGTACCCATAAAAATTTTATGTTTTTACCACGTGTTTGGGCAATGTATAGCATGTCTTTTATGAGTGCTAAATTGGCATGAGTTGGATACATCTGCTTTACACCATTTAAGGCACTCAAAGAATCTGATATGATAAGAAAGTTTATATCATTGCTGGTACATTGGTTGAGTGCGTTGAAGATTGCTTGTAGTTCTCCAGTGTATATGCTACACTCCTTGGCTAGACGGGTGACAGAGATGTTGTCTTCAAAAATAGCTGCAGCAGCTACACCATTACTGCTTTTAGAGGCATCAGTAAAAATTAGTTTGAAATCAGGATATCTGGAGATGGTAGACTGGAATTGTTGTTTTATTTCAGAAGGGTTGTGTGATTGTTTGGGATAGGTAAGTAAGGTAAAATCTACTTTTGGTATTTGGACTTTCCAGGGAGGATACTGGCATCTATTTGTAGAAGTGGCTCTCAATTGATGTATATTGAATTCAAATCGATTTATTCGTTCATTGAAAGGTAAGTTTCTAGGGCAATGATTTGAGTAGAGATTTGGAGGGTTGCTTCTTATTAGGCTAGTTATAAACGGGTTTTCATTTGCACTGAGATATTTAGTAGCACAACACATCGAAAAATATTGTCTTCTGAGAGCTAATGGCGGTTCTCCTGCTAGGACTTGAAGGCTGCTAATTGGCGTGGTTCTGAAAGCTCCTAAAACTATACGTAATGCTGTGGATTGGATGATGTCCAGTTTGTTCAATTGACTTTTAGTAGCAGTTTCGTAGCATATACATCCGTAATCTAGTTTGCTTCTAATTAGAGCTTGGTATAATCGTAGAAGAATAGTTGTGTCTGCGCCCCATTTGTGATTGGAAAGAACTTTTAGAAGATTTATTCTCTGTTGGCATGATTTAATTAGTTCATTTATGTGCAATGTCCATTTGAGTTGAGAGTCGAATGTCATTCCCAAAAATTTGATTTCGTTGATTGTTATAAGAGTATTTCCGTTTAGTTTTAAATTTAAGTGGTGTTGTGTTTTCCTTTTGTCAAATATTATTACTTTAGTTTTTTCGGTTGAAAATCTCAAGCCTATATCCAACGACCACCCTTCTAATTTATTTAGTGTGTTTTGTAATATTGATGCAGCTGATTTTAGGTTTTTACTTCTCATATAGATTACAAGATCATCGGCGTAAAGGTTTGCTTTTACTGGAAGCATAAAATGGTTAGATACGTTGTTGATTGCTATTAAAAACAGCAGGGGGCTTAATACAGATCCTTGAGGGATACCATTTTCCAGTAATTTCTTAGTTGACATGACTCCGTTTGTTTTAACTTTTATACTTCTGTTCTCCAGGAAGTTTTTGGTGAAGGCTAAGAATTTGCCATCTATTTTCCAACCTTTCATTGTTTTTAAGATGTGGTATGTCCACGTGGTGTCAAATGCTTTTGTGATGTCAAAGAAAATTGCTATTAACTTTTGTTTATGTATAAAAGCTTCGTGTATTTCAGATTCTACTGCTATAATATTATCTATTGTAGACCGTTCTGATCGGTACCCACTTTGGATGGATGTAAGGAGATTTTTCTTTTCTAAGTACCATTTTAATCTTTTGCTTAGAATCTTTTCCATTATTTTGCAGATGCTACAGGTAAGAGATATTGGTCGATACGAAGAAGATAAGTTTTTTGGTTTATTGTCTTTTAAAAATGGTATTATAATTGCTTCGCGCCAGAGAGATGGAAATTTATGGGTCGAATAAATTTTGTTGAAGATTTCTACTAAAGTAACCTTCGCGCTAATAGGTAGTTTTTCGATGAAAATTGGTGGTATGTCATCAGGTCCAGGTGAGGTATTTTTGAGGTTATTAAGACTTTCATTTAACTCATCAAGTGTTATGGAGGTGTTTAGTGGACTAGCAGTATCTTCTATGTTAATTTTTGATGTTTCTGTTCTTTCTTTATGTTCTAAGAAATTTGGGTGGTACTGTTGATTGCTTGAATACAACTGATAGTGTTCTACTAAAATTTCTGAGATTTCATGTTTGTCTGAAGTTGTTAGATCGTTTGTAGTTATTGTGTCAATATGGTTAAATGTTTTTGAACCTTTTATTTTCCTTATTTTTTGCC
Organism: Diabrotica balteata; assembly: GCA_918026665.1. NCBI lineage: Eukaryota > Metazoa > Arthropoda > Insecta > Coleoptera > Chrysomelidae > Diabrotica > Diabrotica balteata. The sequence continues at coordinate 29,548,818 of OU898281.1, read as the reverse complement.
ATATATCCCTTATGGGCGTAGATGAGTCAATTGACGACACGTAATTGGTCCAGCTCTCTTTTTTTGCTTTCTTTATTAAAAATCTAGATCTGGCCCTTAAAGATCTAAAATTGTTTAAGTTATTAGGTGTGTTATACTTCTTGTATATATTAAAAGCATGTTTTGTTTGCTTTAAAGCGGATGCGATTTCAGTGTTCCACCAAGGAAGAGGAGCTTTTGTGATATTTTTGGTTTTTCCTATAGAATCTCTGGCTGCGTCTAAAATTATACCGTTAAAAGATGATAGAGTAGTGTCTATATTATCTGTTATAACGAGATTTGGTATACGTATGCTTACTAAGTTCGAGTATTTTTCCCAATCAGCTGACTTTAATTTCCACGTTTCATATGGTGTTGTGCAGGTTTTTTCATCTTTGTCATGAGTAATTATTATTGGAAAATGATCACTGTCGTATAGGTGGTCTAATGTATTCCACTGTAAAAATGGAGCTAAAGTTGAATCACTGATAGATAAGTCTATGGAGGAAAATGTGCCATTATGTGCATTGAATCTAGTAGGTGTTCCTGTGTTTAGCAAAACTAGTTTTATGTTGTTAATTGCTTCTAATAATATTCGTCCATTTTTATCTGTTTTTTTGGATCCCCATGCGATGTTGTGACAGTTTGTGTCACCCAAAATTAATTTTGGAGATGGAATTTGTTTAATTACATTTTGAAGTTCTAATAGAGTAGTTTCGTCAGGATGCGGTAAATATACGTTGCATATGTTGATTTTAAAATGATGTATTACCGAAACTGCTACTGCTTCCAGATTCGTATTTAACGGAATTTCTTTGGATTGGATAGTTGAATGTACAAAAATTCCGACTCCGCCACTGGATATTTGCTGTACTGCTCGATTTTTTGTATAGGCCATATAATTTTTTAGTTTTGCTTGGTTGTTGGAAAGACGAGTTTCTTGTAAACATATTATTAGTGGTGACAGTTCATTGATTAGCATTTTAATGTTTTCAATGTGGCTATAATAGCCATTCAAATTCCATTGAAGAATGAATTTAATTGGACTATTGAGATAAATCGTAGTCGCTTTCTTCAGTAAGGGAAGATTCATATGTTGGATTTATTTTCTTTATAATTCTTGTGATATTATTTTTCATGCGTCTATCATTTAATTTTGAGTGAACCATTTTTAATAAGGTGTATAAGCCGTCAAAATCTTCTGTATAGTTTTTAGCTGTGACTTCAGGAAATTTTGATCCCATTGCGTTTATAACGAAGTCGCATAATTCAGAGAAGTTTAGCGTATATGAAGGAGATGCTGTCATTAAAATGTTCTCAATTGGTTTTAATGTGGCTTCGACATCTAAAGCCTTTTTCTTCTTTTTTGGTGCGGATTTTTTTGGAGTTATAAAATTTTCGTTTAGGTTTTTAGTTTCTGAGATTTCAGGAGAGGTTGAAATTTGCCTTTTTGCTTGATTGGTTGTTTTAGTATTATTGCTGTTAGCTGTAGATGAAGGTATATTGTGTACTATAAGCGAATCGTTTGTCGTTGGGATATCTGCAGAAATAGGGTTGGAACAGTTAGTTGTGTCATCTGAAATATTTGTTGCTGAGTTATTCTGATTTACTTCCATGGGTTCGAGTTCTGAGGTGTATGTTTGTATCACTTGAGATGGATCTTTATGTGTTTCTGTACCAGTTGATGTTGATGTGCAGTTTTCATCTTTGTGGCCAGTAGTATTGCATCTAGAGCAATTTAAACCATCTAGGGATAGGAAGATTCTGTAAGGAGTGTTGTCATAGGTTATTAAGATTGTATTTGGAATTGGTTTGGTGATTATCGGAGAGACAAATATTTGCCGCCTAAAGCTTAAGACATGACTATACTCAGACTCGGGCATGCCAACTTTTAAAAACGTTAATTTGGATACTGCAGTTAGTTCTAGTTGTTTGAGTTCGTCTTCTATAATACTGTTCGGGATGCTGGGACAGATGTTTGATATTACTAGTCTCCTTGCTGGCGTAATAAGTCTTCGAATTTCTATCTCATTGCCTTGGATGACTACAGTTTTATGGTTGTTTAGTAATGTATCTACTATGCTAGAACTGTTTAGGTAAATGCAAACTCGGTTGTTCGCTATTCGTGATGCGAAAATAACATTTTTTGGTGTGAGTAGAGATCCTATGGCTACTATGTATTCATGTATTTTAATACCTTGGATAGCTGACAGAATAATGGCTTGTTCTTTTGAAGGAAAATTGAAGTTGCTTACTGCATTGGAATATGTCGATGTTGATGATGTAGTAGGTATGCTAATATTTTCGGAATCATCCATTTTTAATTTTTATTTTCTTCATTTGATATAATTTTTCTAAAGCCGGTCCTGTATCGGCTAATTATTTCGACTTATCGAAGTTGCCAAAAAACCAGAAACCGGATTAATTGATGTGTTGTATTGAATTATGGGTTATGTATAATATTTACTAATATTGAATTTGTAGTAAATTAGTAATGTACTCACAGTTTGTTTTTTGTGTGAAGAAACTTTGTTGTTTAAATACACTATTAAGCTAACAATATTTTACGTTTCTTGATTATAAACCACTGAAAGTTAGTTTTAGTAAGAGCAGATTTTAATCGGCACTTTATCAACTAAGCGCAGGTTGGACCTCCTTGGTGGTAGTTTATTAAAGTGCTTACAGGATTATTTCGAGGCTAACATTAAACTCAACCCGCTTTGATATTAATTTCCATGCAAGACAACATAATATTCCAATAAGAAGTTGGAGAATAAGAGTGTTGCTGCTTGCCTCGGAGCTAATACTTCTTTAGTGTTTTTCACTTTTGATGTGACTCACTACATCCGCTCTACCACTGTGGGCGATCGAAAATTCGGATCCACAAGTATCACATTTTACGTCACTGTTACTTTTTTTTTAAATAGAGATTTCTTCTTGCAATGTTTTATTAAAAGTGCAATAGTGTTTTTTCTTTTTACTTTCTTGTTCTGGTTCCATATTAACAATAGAATGGAATGAAAAATGTAAAGTCAACTAAACAATGCTTCGGACCTTCGTAGATGATCACTAATCTATCCGAGGCTCCAAATTGATTAGTGACATAAAATAAATGTTGCATCATATCATATTGTATCACAGCAGATTTGATCTTGGTTCAAAGCACGTAACTGTTTGGACATGAATCATTTATTCTTCAATAATATAGCGCCAATGAAATCAAGACGTTTGTTTACCTACTTAGAATGGTTGACAAAACCGAAAAAAAAACATTTATCAGCAATAATTACATCGTTGAATGCGGCACACCTCGGTCGGCATGATTGATACACCTGGTGTACCTATACAATACATGAATTGTTATCGTTTTTGAATAATCTTTTCGGAAGAGAATAATTAAAATACAGAAACTAAAAAAAGTGCACAGTTTGAGTGTTCCTGTAATATAATATTCTTCTTCTTCTTCTTCTTTTTCAGGATTAAGTAATCTGACTTCTACATAAGCCTCTCCAAATCGATCAAGTGTTTTCTATTTTGCGTCACTTGCTTCCAGTTGTGTTCTCCGATCTTGTGAACACCACGATAAAATGCATAGGTTTTGGATGTGGTATTAGTATTACACTCTAGAAATTTTCGCCTTTTTTTCGTCCCAATTAAATGTGATGTGAATTCTTAGAAGAATAACGTATTTAAAATTTCAAAATAGAATTTTACCAAAAAGTTAAAAATTCTGATGACTTCACTTGATGACAGCACTGATTCACAACTTTGTAATTCGGGTCATGTCCCGGATTTTTCGGGCTAGTTGGTCACACTATGTATTACAGAACCCGTATTCAATTAATTTTCTAATTATTCTATTGCTGTTTTAGAAATAATTCAAACATTCCATTTATTTGCGTACTGTTGTATGAAATCCACAAGGAAAACAATTCCTGTAGCTGGCTGTATACCACGTATCACAAAAAAAGAGGTTAGTCTTCGCAGAATTCTCGCGTTATTACTTTTATAACTATAAGTAATTTAAAGGGTTTTTACCCATGTATTTTTCGTGGCTCAGGCATTTTAACCTAGCAGATTTTAAACCTGATGATGGACTGTTTAGTCCGAAAACGTTTGTTTTTTTGATGTAGCCCTTTTAAGGGTTTTTAAATAAATATACCCACTTACGAAGACTAACCTCTTTTTTTTTTTTTTTTTTTTTTTTTTTTTTTTTTTTTTTTGTATGGTTTTTTATTACTTCATTATTGTACTTACTTGGACTGTGATTGCAGTGAAAAGTATTATTTGTATCTCCCTTATATTTATAAATCTCTGATATTTTAAATTCTATAATAATTTATTATTTTTTTATGATATTGACGTCATTGATGGAATTTTTGAAGAAAATACTGTTCTGCTGGAGAATATAATGACCGACGGCAAACAATTATTAATGATAGATCTTTGTCTGATCAATAACAATTAGTTACCGTTCGATTGTATTTCAACAAACGTATTAGTAAACTAGACGTAGCAGACTTATTTAAAATGCACCAGGATCAAACTACATTGTATTAAAATGAATGACTGGCAGGTTGATACATTAATGATTGAAGTGAAACAAAGTACATTTTCATATGCAAATGTCAAATATTTCTTGTCGGTCAATAAGCAATTTTGGTTTTAAATGGCCTCTGAAAAGTTTGATGTTTGATATTTAATATGATTTAATATGATCGATATACTACTCCGGAAATGACACCCGAGATCATTTATATGGAGTTTATGAAATAATTTTCTCCAGGAGAATCCAAGCAGCCGTTGTAAATTTTGTTCCCTTTTTGAATGTAATGCTATTATTACAAATACAGGGTAAGCCAGTGAAGCCAGTACGTATGCTCTAACAGTAGATAGATCAGAAGCTGAAATAGAACATTTTTATAAACAACTTAAACAGCTTCTACAATACACAAGAAAGGAAGAAATTACCATAATAATGGGTGATTTAAATGCAAATATACGAAAAGGCCAAGTCGACAATATAATAGGTGATTATGGTTTAGGAATAAGGAATGCTAGAGGCGACAGATTGGCTTAATTTTGTCAAGAAGGAAACCTGGCGGTTATGAACACATGGTTTCGATTACCACCCCGTAGACTGTATACCTGGAGGTCACCACAGGATAATGAACAAAATTGCATTAGAAATCAGATCGACTTTATTATAACCAATCTAAGATTTAGAAATTCCATTGTAAGGCTTTTCCTGACCTGAAATACTAAGGAACAGTTTGGTTTAACAATAAACATAAAGAAAACAAAAACCATGGTTATCAGTAAGAGGAGCAAAGTCATTACAATGAACCACATAAAAAATGAAGATATTGAGCAAGTGGACAAAATAAATTTTACTTAATGAATGAAACCAATGAATGAAACTGAGAAGTCTTGATTACGGAAGATCTGAATCCGAAATCAGAAATTCGCTCAAGAATAGAGCAATCAAGAGCAGCCTTTTTGAAGATGAGGAAATTTCTGAGTAACCAAAGACTCAATCTGCAAATCCGATATCGGATGGTAAAATGTTATATCCACTCTATTCTTCTTTATGGTGTCGAAGTCTGGACTGTTAATGTTGACTTAATGAGAAAACTGGAAGCTTTTGAGATGTGGCTTTTTAGGAGAATTTTGAAGATACCATGGACCGATCATATTACGAACGAAATGGTGTTGCACAGAATGGGAAGAGACAGAGAACTTTTGACCACCATTAAAAGGCGAAAGACAGCATATTTGGGCACATACTTAGAAATGATAAGTACGATTGTTGCAGCTGATTATGAAGGGTAAAATCGAAGGAAAAAGGGTCCTGGTAGACGACAAATATCCTGGCTGAAAAACATTTGCGACTAGACCGCGTTCAACACACAAAGAAGAAATAATAGCGTTTTCTGTCCATGGTTTCATAACCACTGATTTCTTAAAACAAGAAAGATTTCTTTCAATAGAAAAGAGACTAAATCGACTCGTACTGTAGATAGTTGATACTGAAGACCATTTTCATGCAAGCTCAGATAGTGACCCAGATTATTTAACTTCAGAAGATGATAATAAGAAAATTCCATATGATGATACGAAGGAAAATGAGGAAGAAATAAGTAAGTGTAAAAAGAACAGGAAAAGTAACACTAGAGTTAAAGTGGGTAGAAAACGAGAAAGAAAAGAAAAAGAATGGATTTATGTAAAATCTAAAACTGGTCTAGAGTGGTCTCTAGTGGGTTGGAACATACAAATCGACAGGGAAAACTGGTTAAGGCAAGAAAAATAGGCGAACCTTGCCAACAAACATGCAAACTTAAGTGTAACACAAAAATGAATCAAGAAATGACACAGAAGATTTTTAAAGACTTTTGGAACTTGCAAGATCATACAAGGCAATGGGACTTTATTGTACAGCATGTGACACAGACAGAAAAAAAACAAAGTACTATTTCTGCTGGTATACACTCCCGTAGAAATTTTTCTCGGCAATATCATTTTCAGCTCAGCGGCGAACAAAACCAAATTTGTAAAAATTTGTTTTTAAAAACTCTTGGTATTTCACAAATATGGGTAAATACAGCATTGACTAAAATAAAGGAAACTGGAAAATGGATAAATATAAAAAGTAATTTAATAAATAAGAACCCCTGATTTTTTGCGCTAATCAAGACTTCATCTCGCTTTATTCGAAAACTTAAAAAAAGGAGTTAGTACAGTCTTCGCTGGATGAGTCTAATAATGCTACTAATTTTCTATCCAGAAGATCTCTAAGAGTACCTTAACAGACATAAATTAGATCCGACACCTGCAAAGAACACAGAAACATTGAAAATGGCATCTTTTTTTAGTGGAAATTTTTGGGTGTAATGTTTAGTGTAAACAAACATTTTTGTTTGAAAGAACTCAGCTAAATTTCTTGTTTAAAACATTTTTTGCTACAGCCTACAGATTTTCTTGGTAACTCAATGTATTCAGTTTTCCTACCCCACGCGGAGGTAAAGCCCGAAGAAAGTCCTTGACATTTTCAGAAAAATTCAGCTGGTTTGTCTCGTTTTGAGAGATCAAATCTCTGACGACTGGACAAAGATATTTTATTCTTCTGTATATTTATACTATTATTAGACTCCATAAATTTGCTATGTTAAACAAAAAATTAATTTTTAATCACAAAAATTAACTAATTATATTCCTATTTAAAATAACCTGTCTTAATTATATCGATATCCAGTTTGGGAAATATCATTAAGCATTGATACGTCTTAGCAGTTAATGTTTTTTTTCACGTAATTATAGAATTCTACGTCTTTGTTTAATACAAAGGAACATCTGCCATTTAAAATAGCATTATGATCAATTACGTAAATTTTAACATATTATTACAAAAATTGTAAAATAAACGGATTTTTTAACATACTTCAAACGCTAAATTTTGTTGACGGCAGATCGGAAAAGAGATGCAGAGGATCTGTTAAACCAATCTCTCAGGTTTCTAAGCCATGACGTTCTTCTTCGACCTGGCCTCTTCTTCCATCTACCTTGCCTTGTATTATTAAATGGAGTATATTATATCTCTCTGGGTGACGCATGGGTGACGCATGGGTGACGAACTGTTTTACCATGATTAGGAACAAGTCTTAAAATCAATGAAAAAACATCACACTACAATAGTAATGGGCGACTTCAATGCCAAAGTTGGCCAGGGAAGAGTGGATGGATATGTGGGGGAATATGGTCTAGGAAATAGAAATGAACGTGGTTACCGTTTGATACAATTTTTCCAGACGGAAGAATTTGTAATAGCTAATACACTTTTTAAGCTACCAAAAAGAAGGTTGTATACATGGAAATCTCCCGGTGATACAACGAATAGAATAATCCGAAATCAAATTGACTTTGTCCTTATTAGACAAAGATTTCGTAATTCTATACTGTCTGCCAAAACTTACCCTGGAGCAGACATCGGTTCAGACCATAACCCCATAGTAGTCACATTACGAACCAAATTAAAACTGGTTAAAAAACCCACACAAAGTAGAATTGATATTAAGAGATTAAGGGAACCACAAACAAAGGAACAAACTGTAAAAACTCTTACTGAAAATATACGTAATGCCCAAGAACTGAATAAAAGTAGCTATAACATTGATCAGAAATGGGAAAATATAAAAGCAGCAATAATTAAAACAGCAAATGAAAACTTAAAACCAAAGAATAGAAAACATAAAGATTGGATGACTGAAGAAATACTACTATTAATGAATGAAAGAAAATCATTCAAAACAAAAAATCCAATTAAATATAATGAAACTGATCGATTAATAAAAAAGAGAATAAAAGAAGCTAAGGAGAGAATGTTACATGAGCAGTGCCAAGAACTAGAAGAAATTGAGAAAAAATATGACTTTTTTAACATGCATAAAAGAATTAGAGAATTAACAGGAATGAGAAAAACACTTCAAACTAGGCAACTAAGAGATGAAAGGGGTGCACTTATAACAGATATAAACCAAAAAATGCAGAGATGGACACAATATATAGCACAACTATTTGAAGACAAAGAGAGAACAGAAGCACCAAAAGAATTTAAGGATGATACTGGGCCTGACATTATACGAGAAGAAATTGAATATGCAATGAAACAAGCTAAAGATGGTAAATCTCCCGGGCCTGATGAAGTTCCTATCGAATTACTTAAAATTGTGAATACTGAATCTATTGATCTTCTTTTGGATCTATTCAATACCATATATAGAACAGGTATAATACCTAAAGAATGGCTCCAATCAACATTCATACTGCTTCCCAAAAAAGCCAATGCAAAGGAGTGCAATGAACATCGCACCATAGCCTTAATGAGTCATGTCTTGAAATTGTTTTTAAAAGTAATTCACAATAGAATACATAAGAAATTAGATGAAGGCATAAGTAATACACAAATGGGATTTAGGAAAGGACTGGGAACACGAGATGCACTGTTTGCAGTAAGTGTTCTTTCGCAGAGATGCTTAGATATTAATCAGGAAGTATATGCCTGTTTCATTGATTTTGAGAAGGCATTTGACAGAGTGCAGCATAATCGACTTAAAGAAATTTTATTAAATAAAAACATAGACAGTAGAGACATTAGAATCATCTGTAACCTCTATTGGAATCAAACAGCAAAAGTGAAAGTTGAAAACGAACTGACCAAGGATATCCAGATTCGCCGTGGGGTCCGCCAAGGGTGTATTTTATCACCCTTGTTATTCAATTTATACAGTGAAGCCATCTCAGAATTAGCGCTTGCCGAGATCAGTGAGGGCCTTATAATAAACGGTGAGCCACTTAATAACATAAGATATGCTGACGACACCGTCCTTCTGGCAGGAACACTAGAAGAACTGCAACACCTTGCTGAACAACTAAATATATATTGCAACGATTATGGACTAAAAATCAATTTGAAGAAAACCAAGTTCATGGTATTTACAAAAGCACAAAACATCAAAGTTAAGCTAGTACTAGATAATACAGAAATTGAACAAATATCTTCGTACAAATACCTTGGAGCATGGATCACAGAAGATACTGATCAGACAAAAGAAATAAGATGCCGCATTGAAATTGCGCGGTCAACTTTTAATAGAATGAGAAAACTTTTTTGTAATCGCGATATCAATATATCGCTCCGGATAAGAATGCTTCGATGTTATATTTTCTCTACCCTTTTGTATGGAGTTGAAGCTTGGACACTTAAAAAATCCAACATTAAAAACCTAGAAGCATTCGAAATGTGGTGTTACCGACGCATTTTGAAAATATCATGGATGGATCGCAAAACAAACGAACAAGTTCTCGAACAACTAGGAAAACAATGCGAAGTTTTAAATTCCATAAAGATCAGGAAATTGGAATACTTGGGGCACATCATGAGAGGTGAAAAGTACGAACTACTAAGGAATATAATGCAGGGTAAAATCAAAGGTAGAAGAAGCGTAGGAAGACGTAAAATCTCGTGGCTACGCAATCTCCGTGAGTGGTTTGGATGCAGTTCAATTGAACTATTCAGGCGAGTAACCAATAAAATTATAATTGCCAGAATAATTTCCAATCTCCGATAGGAATGGAACTTGAAGAAGAAGAAGGGTGACGCATAACATGACCAAAATATTCAAGTTTGCGATTTTTAACTGTTTTGACGACTTCCGTAACTTTTCCCATCCGATGCAAAACAACTTCGTTACGAACTCTATCCACCCAACTTATTCGTAGGATTCTCCGATACACCCAGATTTCAAAGGCTTCCAGTTTCTTGAGAAGTGTATCCGTCAAAGTCCAACCTTCGACACCATACAAAAGAGTAGAGAACACATAACATCTCACTAATCTAATTTTCAGACTTAAAGTAATATTGTTTCCACATAACAGTTTCTTCATCTTAAAGAATGCAGCTCTGGCCTTCTCTATCCGTATTCTAATTTCTTTGCTCATGTCCCAGTTCTCATTTAGATTACAACCAAGGTAAGTGATACTGTTAGTTCTCTCCAGTTGTTCACCATAAGCTGTTACCACTTCCGGTTGTATTGGCGTTTTACTGACGACCATCACCTTTGTCTTTGCGGTGTTTAGCTTAAGGCCATATTCATCACACGTTGTGGTAATCCTATTAATTAGATGTTGAAGTTCTTCGTAATTGCTTGCAATTAACACTGTGTCATCCGCATATCTCAAATTATTAATATTGACGCCATTCATTTTTATACCACATTGAACATTATCCACTGCTTTATTGAAAACGAACTCAGAATAGATGTTAAATAGTAGCGGGGACAAAATGCAGCCCTGCCTTACTCCTCTTCGTATTTGAAGCTCTTCAGAAGTGTCCCGGCCAATCCTGATGTTTGCACGTTGATGCCAGTAAAGATTTTAATAATGCGTAGGTCTTTATCATCAATACCTACCTGCTGAAGAATGGCTATCATTTCAGTATGTTTTACTCGATCAAAGCCTTCAAAGTCAATAAAACACATATAAACTGGATGTCCGACATCTCTGCATCTCTGTACCATAACCTGAATACTAAATAGTGCTTCTCTTGTTCCAAGGTTATTGCGGAATCCAAACTGTGTGTCACCAAGTTGTTGTTCTATTTTTTGGTACATCCTAGAGTGCAAAATTCGTAGAAATATCTTTAAAACATGACTCATCAAGCTGATGGTTCGGTAGTCACTACATCTTTTTGCATTTGCTTTTTTAGGTATCGTCACAAAAGTCGACAGCCGCCAATTCGTTGGTATGTAGCCAGTTTCATAAATGAACTTTGAAAATAAGGCTATTATCGAGCACAAGTTAATTAAATCTAGCCCAAGTACTTTCGCTTAAAATAGCATCTTCAGGGGCATCTGAAATAAACCAAGAAAACGTTTTTTAGATGAAGTAAATTAGTTAACTTCGATAAAAAACTCGAAGTTAATGGATGAAAAAAAGTTTTTGAGATTAACGTTTTAGACTTACTTCGTCAAAATGTGAACTATCCGGCAAGCGTAGAATGTGGAAACATCATTTTATTAAACAGATGAAGGAGAGATATTTGACCTGAATTTTCGAAGAGCTTTATTATTTCACTCGGTATTTCATCTGGTCCCGTCGCTTTTCGGGTCTTTGCTAATCGTATTGCTTGTTCAATTTCGTCCATAGTTATGTCAGGTCCTGTAACTACTTCGTTAATTTCAAGCTCGGGCCTTTCATCACTAAACAGTTCCTCAATATACTCTTTCCATCTGTCTATTTTATGCAAGTTAGTGATAATCAGTTTTCCGTCTCTATCAACGATGTTATTTGCCTGTTTTTTGTTCTGACCTGTCAGTTCTTTTATTTTTTTATACATATTAAATGAATCATGTTTTCCCTGTAACTCTTCAATTTCTAAACATTTGTTTTCGAAGTGTATTTGTTTTGCAGCTCTTATTTTAGTCCTTATCTCTTTATTAATTATTTTATACATTTGACCTTTTGGTTAATCAAATTGCGTATTTTTTCCATCAAATTCAAAATCTTATCGTTTCATCCACTGTTACTTTTTTTGGCTGCTCTCTTTTAAGTTTGGAGTTGAGTTGCTTATAATCGTTTTGATTTGGTTCCAATGACCCTCGATGGATTCCTGTTGTTCATAATTCTCAAAATGGCTCTCTAAATTGTTTGCAATCATGTGACTATTGTTTCTAATAAAATCCATATCCAGTTTGTTATAGGATCGTTGTTGTTTTATCCGTTTAAGTTTTAATTTTATTTCGGCTAACAACAGCTTGTGATCAGATGGAACATCGGCACTAGGAAAAGTTTTTACAGACTTAACTGTATTTCTGTAATTAGTTCGTATATCTGTATTATGTTCAGATTTATTTGCCTTAGCTCAAACTGCATAAAAAAATCGTGCATTAGTTAGAGAATTTTTGAAACCAGCACAGCGTTATGAAGGGTAATGCCTGGAGTAACCTTCAAGTGCTTGCAACTCCAAACTGTTTGTTAGTTGTTTTTTTTTTTATGTCACTTTTAAGATGCAATAATAGTGTTGTTTGATTATTTTTATTGTATCAAATCAATATTTTAGGGTAAAATAGGTAGAGCATTATATAAAGTACATAAAAAAGCTTTGAGTTCAACTATATTACTCTCGTCTCGGGGTGGAAAATAAGGGTCTTAAACCTTTAAAAATACGCCGGACGCTCTGCAGATTGTAGTCTTGTCTTGATAAAGACAAGGTATTTCTTACAAAAACGACAACAAAGGTCGAAATAAAACTTCAGGTTATAGTCAAATGAAAGCTCAGCCACAGAGTCTAAAGCAGGAAGCAAAGCCTAGAGCACTATGCTCTAGGACAGGGGTCTCCAAACTTTCCAGCCTTAGGGCCATACTGATTACTCCAGTAAGTTCCGAGGGCCAAGATGGCAACACTGTATTTTATATATATTTTTTTTATATTTTATTATTATTTATATATTTTATATATTTCTGTATTTTATGTGTAATAGAATTTTGCTGAAGTGTGGATCATTTTTTGTAAAATAACGAATAATTTAATTTTTTGTAAGTGTGGTAAGCTGTCAACATTATTAAGTATGTCAAATATTCACCTATTTTTGATATATTTTAATTTAATACAAGGTAGACATAAACAAACAAAATATTTCCACCAGTGGAAATCTCCAATCTCTCCCGAGATTGTCCACTAATAACATAATTATTCTTTCTACTATTTTTCAACGCCATCGTTAGAAATTGTCACAAACACACTTAACTATCCGAAATAATAAGAAGTCTGAAAAATAATAGCCGCAAATCACTTAAGTGTTACGCACCTGATAACTGGGAGGAGACTAAAGACCCCACCTAAGTGGGACGAGTGCGAGGACGAAGCGATGACAATAGTGGCGTAACTACAAGTCAGTTCCTATGAAACTGTTGTGAAATAAAATAGGGCGTACCTCCTTAAAACAAGTTTGTGCGTGTAACAGTATTTTGATTTGATTTGAATTGTTGCTTTTGTGTGTGATTTAGTAGAATGGAAAAGAAGCGAAAAATTGATAGTGAATGCAGAAAATTCAAAGATCAGTGGAACATTCAGTATTTCGTAATTGAGTCCAGTAACAAGGCGCTATGTTTGATTTGCAATGAAAGCATAGCCGTTCTTAAAGAATATAACATGAAACGTCATTATGAAACAAAACATTCTCAAAATTACTCAAAATATACAGGAATTGTGCGGACAGAAAAATTCGAAGCTTTGAAGTGCGGATTGAAATCGCAGCAATCTTTATTTACAAAAGTCAAAACTGAACAAGAGGCGGCAACTCGTGCCAGCTTTCGTGTGGCTCTTGAAATTGCAAAACGTGGAAAACCATTCACCGATGGAGAAATGATCAAGGAATGCATAATTGCAGTAGTCGAAGAAATGTGCCCTGAAAAGGTAAATTTATTAAAAACTGTCAGTATGTCAGCAAACACTGTGGCTCGAAGGGTAGAAAACATCGCTGAAAATATATCCTCTCAACTGTTCGACAAAAATGGACATGTTGAGTGGTTTTCTTTGGCCTTGGATGAGTCAACGGATGTGTCAGATACTGCTCAGGTGTTGATTTATATTAGAGGAGTAGATAAAAGCTATGAAGTGCACGAAGAACTTCTTGATATGTATAGTATTCATGGCACAACTACTGGTACCGATATTTTTAAAGGAGTTGAAATGGCCATTAATAAAAAGAACCTTCGATGGAAAAACTTGAAATGTATTACAACTGATGGAGGCAAAAACATGAGTGGGAAAGATAAAGGAGTGGTCGCTCTTGTGTCAAAGGCTGTAGAAAATGACGGCGGCTCAAAACCATTAGTCTTACATTGTATCATTCATCAACAGTCTTTGTGCGGAAAATGTTTGGATATGTCTGACGTTCTGAAACCAGTCATATCAACTGTTAATTTCATCAGATCTTTTGGGTTGAATCACCGACAATTCCGACAATTTATTGCAGAGATTGGAGAAACAGACTTACCTTATCATACTGCCGTACGCTGGCTTAGTTGTGGGAAAGTCCTTCAGCGCTTTTTTGAACTTCGAGCAGTGATCGAAATTTTTTTGAATGAAAAGCACCGCCCTCTTACTGAATTACAAAACAACGCATGGCTATGGAAGTTAGCATTCTATGTTGATTTGACAAAACATGTGAACGAACTGAATTTGAGATTGCAAGGAGAAAACCAGCATCTTCCTGATTTATACACTAATATCAAGTCATTCCGGATGAAATTGATACTGTTTCAATCACAACTACGAAGTAAATGTTTTTCACATTTTAAAACATGTGAAATATTCAGCCACACTACTGAGACTGAGTTTCCTATCGATTTTGCAATCGAAACTTTGAGTGCTTTGAAGATAAATTTTGATACTCGTTTCTCGGACTTTGATGCCATTGCGAATCAAATTAAGATTTTTCAGAATCCTTTTGATGCTGACATTGAAACCCTAGCCCCGGAACTTCAAATGGAAATGATTGATCTTCAGTGCAGTGATATAATTAAGAACAAATATGAAAACTCATCTTTGTTGGAATTTTATAAGAGTCTTCCACTGACACAATTTGATAATTTGCATAAATTTGCTCGTGGGCTGTTTTCCGTTTTTGGTACTACTTATTTGTGTGAGAAAACCTTCTCCAAAATGAAGTACACAAAAAATGTATACAGATCTAAATTAACTGACGAGCATCTTAAATCTCTTTTAATAATTGGTACAAGTAAAATTAGTCCACAACTACAAACTATTGTCGGTGGAAAATCTCAATTACATACATCTCATTAGCATTTCATATGTCATGTTTGTTATAAGGTATGTGTTGTTCATTACTTACAATGTATAAAATGTTAGTTGGATTCATTTCAATAATTTGTTAGTTATTATATGCTGAAGTTAAATTTACTGCATAAATTATACATGTCTTTACTCATTACCATTCTGTGTTTCTTTATCCAACTTATCACAAACATTTTATTTGCTATAAAAAATATTTGTTCTCTAAAAGGAGTTTTCAAGTATGTCTCCGCGGGCCGGACAAAATCTGTCTGCGGGCCGGATGTGGCCCTCGGGCCGTAGTTTGGAGACCACTGCTCTAGGAGAACCCATGAAGGACTGGCCTGGCTGACCTGCAAACTTAAGATATCTTAGCCTTCTTTCTTCTTGACGCCCCGCTGTTACACCGCCTGATGTTGGTTTTCTTCATCTCGGATCTTGAATTTTTCTGTCATGGACTCCTTGGCTTCTTCTTCTGTAGGTACTTATTTGTGGCATCGTACCTACTTTCCTGCTTGATTGTCTTCAGCAACCACCCGGCTAGACCCTGATCAGATGGTCGATCAGTCTGTGGTTTTGTCTGTACATCCTCTGGATCCGATTTTTCACGAGGATGTCCCTGGTATTTAGGAGTCTTCTTGTGGCTTGATGGAAGAAGTATCTGGGCCTTTTCTCAGCCACCTCCCTCACTGGTGTATATTGGAACTTTTCTTTGGTGGTTGCATTAGTTATTCTTTCTTCCCATGTTGCTCCGTTGATGATTTTGTAGCATGATGTTACTGTAACTGTAACATTTTTAGGAGATGCTAGGTATTCTCAGAGATAACGCAGATGAAATTGTCAAAACCCGCAGAATATAGACTTGCATATTTCTTGCGAGGCCCCTTCCAAAACGGAGATAATAATAGCTATCAAATCTCTGAGAAACAACAAGTCACCGGGAATCGATAACATTGCTGATATACTTAAAGCTGATCCGCATCTGACTGCTGAATTTTTGCTCCCCATAATCCGAGAGGTGTGGGAAACAAACCACATTCCAGCGGGCTGGAAAAAGGTAACATTGTCAAGCTTCCAAAAAAAAGGCAACCTCACACTGTGCAAAAATTGGAGAGGAATAACCTTGCTTACTGTCATAAATAAAATTTTCACGACTATCATACTGAAAAGATTAACAAACAAGGTTGAGTTTCGAGCTAATCAAGCAGGCTTTAGACCAGAATCCTCCTGCATAGACCACATTAATACTGTGAGGGTAATAATGGAACAATCAGTTGAATGGAACACACCCTATACATGGTTTTTTGTTGATTTTGAACGTGCCTTTGATAGCTTGTCTCACGCTGCTGTATGGAAAATTTTAGAGCTAAGAAACATCCCGCAAAAAATAATTTCTATTATAAAGTCACTATATACTGATGCGAAATGCAGCGTGACACACAATGGGATCAACAGTGACGAATTCGACGTACTTACTGGAGTTAGACAGGGATGCGTGCTTTCTCCGTTTCTTTTTAACATAGCTATAGACTATGTTCTCTCCAAACTAGACTCCGACACAAGAGGGATACAATGGACGTTAACCACACGCCTAAGCGATCTAGAATACGCGGACGATATCTGCCTATTAGGTCAAAGGTTCCAAGATCTGGCTTACCAATTGGAAACACTTTCCACTGAAGCCAATAAAATAGGTTTGAAAATCAATATTAGTAAAACCAAGTCCATGAGAATAAATGCAAGGAACAACACGCTATTTACTATCGACAATATGCAGATTGAAAATGTGGAAAACTTTACGTATCTTGGAAGTGTCATAACAGAAAACGGAGGTACAGAAGACGATATTCGTATGAGGATACGAAAAGCCCAACAAGCTTTCAGCACGCTCAACCCTGTTTGGAGATCTGGCGAGTATACTACAAGGACAAAGATCCGAATATTCCGATCAAATGTCATGTCTGTTCTACTCTACGGATGTGAAACCTGGAAAGTGACAAACACCCTCACAGACAAACTGCAGGTCTTTGTTAACAAATGTCTACGAAGAATTGTTCGTATATTCTGGCCTAACACCATCAGAAACGAAGATCTGCTACACCTGACCGAACAAAAGAGGGTACAAAATGAAATTAAGTCCAGAAAGTGGGGTTGGATCGGTCACACACTCCGAAAAAATAGTTCCAGTATCGCAAAGACTGCCCTAGAGTGGAATCCCCAAGGGAAAAGAAAAAGAGGTCGCCCAGTACAAACTTGGAGAAGATCCATCATGGACGAGATAAGAGGCCAAGGAAAGTCTTGGAATGAGGTGAAGGCCTTAGCGCAAAATAGAACCCGATGGCGCGTTTTCACTGAAGCTCTATGCTCCACTTAGGAGTTCAAGAACCTTATATATGTCCCTGGTAATTAAGAGTCTTCGTGTGGCTTGATGGAAGAAGTATCTGGGCCTTTTCTCAGCCATCTCCCTCACTGGTGTATATTAGAACTTTTCTTTGGTGGTTGCATTAGTTATTCTTTCTTCCCATGTTGCTCCGTTGATGATTCTGTAGCATGATGTTTCTGTAACTTCAAGTCTCCTCCAGTTGTACTCCGCTAGGGAACTCTAGACTAGGACAGCGTATAGTATCACCCATCTAACGTAGGCCTGGTATAATTAGATTTTCTTGGCCTTCGATAGTGGACTGATCCTGAAAATATAAGGAAAATATAATTTGCCGTATTCGTTTACAATTTGATCCAATCTTGGTCCGAAGCTTCTGTGTGAAATTTTTAACAGGTTTATAGTTTTTAATGGTTTTTTTTTATAGTTTTTATAGTTTTTTTAACGGCATGTAAGGCCAACAACGTGTCTTTTAGCTCTATAAAATGTTGTTTAAATGTCATGGTAGTAGGCTTGCTTCTATTTAAACCAGATTACACTAGGTAGTAACTGACTGAAAGGCTTTGAATAAACCACCGATATACGAACGGATATATTCCTTATTTCATCTTGATAAGCAAGTTCTATATTTGAGCGTAAAATACTCCGCAAAATATTTGGAGCTGTAAACGACCAAGGGCAGTGGCGCAGAAGATATAATTTTGAATTGTATCAGCTCTTTGATGAGCCAGATGTCATAACGTTCATTAAAACACAGCGACTTAGATGGGCTGGACACATAACACGAATGCCAGAAAATACCATTGCTAAAAAGCTAACCACAGGAACACCTGTAGGAAAAAGAAGCAAAGGCCGACCGCGAATTAGGTGGTTAGATGGAGTAGAAACCGACTTACGAATATTAAAAATCAGAAGATGGCAACATGTTGCCAAAAACCGAACAGAATGGCGACGAATCTTAGAGCAGGCCAAGATCCACAGAGGATTGTCGAGCCAAAGATGATGATGAAGCAAGTTCTATCTGACGAGCTAATAATAGCGAAATACGTATTCTAGAATGTCACGTTGACGAGATGTGGTATTCCTTTTCGTATATTATTTACACTATAGAATGTTGTTTAAAAAGTAAAGATAAGACAACACGAAGCAGTTTAAAGAATATTTAACTAAATTGATCAAAAGGCGTAATAATATGAAGCAAAATATTACCACCAATTTTGATATTGAACCACTTTTTAATGTTTTCAAAAGTTAGTAGATATCAAAATATTACTTTTTTAAAGGACCTATTGTTTACCAAAAAAAAGTAATATAACGAGTTTTTGTTTTCTAATAAATTTTTAATTGCCAGTTTAATCTTTTAACATCTTGTACCCTATTATCCACAAAACTTATAACATTTTTTATTCTTATAATTAAATGACTAATCGCCCATAAATATATTTAATATTACTTTGGAGGCACCTAATATCGCACGTTCCTAAGAAAAGTGTAATAAGTCAAAATAACAAAATTTTTCAGGAGAGCAAAAACAATTTTTGTCATTTCTAAAATGCGAATAAATGAACCCGGAAGTGAATTTATATATTTTCAAATAGCATTAAAAAGAGTAATAATTATATTTATAATCTACCTAAATTTTTATGAAACAAACGGTTTTTGAGATAATGTATTTAAAAATTGATATGTTACAGTTTTCTTGAAAAATAGTTAAAATCTATATAAAAGAATTTAAAGATACAACATATTGGAATCATGATTTTTATTAGAAAATAGTTTTTGAACAGAACATAAACACTGTATAAACTGAAATTATCTCCTAAATTTTTCATGGATATTTTAACATAATGAATCATAGAATACTTGGTAATACTTAGGAATATACCCTTTTTTCACCAAAAACTGTAGGTCGTCTCTTTTTTTCTCAGTCAATTGTCGTTTCGAATTGTAAGCTTTTTTTAATGTCAGCAACTGTGTTTGATTAGGTGAATTTTGAATGCGCTTAGCATTAGCACGCGGTCTTTTGAGAATATCGACTGCCTTGAAATGTGTCTGAGAGAAAGAAGTTTTATAAAAATACTTAAATGGTTCATTCTTTTTTACTCTAACAACTCTAAGATCATTAATAGGTATCTGTTCTCCTTCTGCATCGATATTGAAATTTGGTCCTAGGTCATTCATCAACTGTTTGATGTTCATGAAATCTTCATACGTTAACTCTTTGACTCGGTATGGCTCCCCTTTTTCTTTGCATTTCTTATTATTTGAATAAACTGGTCTGGTACATAAATTGGTCCTGATTTTAGAGAACGTGTAACCTAAAAATGACATTTTTCAGTTGATAACTGATCCGTCATATTTCCATTTGTACTTTTTCAATAACGGAATGTGTGGAGTCTCCTCATTTTGGGTGTGGCCAACTATAAGAAACGTATGTGTAATTTCTCTAATCTGAAATTTCTGTACTGCATAAATGAGTGTTGCTATCAAAAATCTGAAATAAAGAAGAAGAAACATTGAGAGAATTCCGTTGAATTAAATGTCTGATTCTTACCTATTTTTTTGTTGTGCTGCACAATTGTCGCTATACAAGACTATTTCCAAATTTGGAGAATTGATGGTTTTGGACTTATGCTCTAGATACATTAAAAGACATAAGCCACTTCGGTCACTCCTTTTCCGCCTTGGCCTTCATGCCATACAAAGCACCATGTATTATCGCTACCAATTCAGTGAGAGTTAAGTTCATTGTATTTAGTTTCGATATATAATAGTAAGATTGATGTGTCACCTTTTGGCATTTTTTTTGTCGCTTTCCTTTTCAGCTCTAGACAATATTTTTTCTTCTTGATGTTTTTGATATTCACGCTCGAGATTCATTTTTCGATATATTAAATGCTGTGTTGAAAATGTCAGAATACATATGGTAGTTTCCAAAAGGTTTATTGGCTTCCTTACATTGGTTAACATAATCCCTATGTAAATCTGCAACAGTTTTACCGCCTTCGATAAAATCTCTAGTAGTCTATGCCCTTAAGTAGTGGCTTTCAATTTTCGGAATTGACTGAATATGTTCTCGGATGTCATTTTTTATATTGGAATCTACTTGACGATGTTTACCATGCTTTCTTCTTCTGTCTTCACTTACTGATCCGGCTGAAGTGCGTTTTTTATTACTGTATCAATTGTTTTATCATTTATATTTAAAGTTTTTTTTAAAAATAGTTTACATACTCGGATTTTCTTTTGATTCACTTGGAAATAAAATGCATTATTCAGTCGCCTCTTGTTAGGATTTTGGTACCTGGAGTTTGGTTGTATAGTTTCCATATTTCGATTTATAAATTCTCTTTTTTTTGTTAATATCACTCAAACTATAAAACTCATTAAACATATGCACTCTCTCATCTTGTTCGATTTTCTCGCTACATTTGAATCTGCATTTATCAGTACATGCAGCCTGTACGTTTCTCAATGGTATAACCTTTTTGGAGTTTGAACATGACATATACTCTTTACCCATATTCCGCAACATCTTAGTTTTTAATTTTATCCACTCTGTTTCTTTACAATCCTTTTTTTTGCCTTTTTTCTTCAACGAAGTCAAGTGATAAAACTGAAAGATATTCCGATGATCAGAGTAACAACTCGAAATATTACGGTCTTCCTCGGAAAACGCGAAATAAAAGTGTAAACTCTTCCAAAGTAAACAGCAATAACTACAAATATTACACTTTTCGCCGAACGTAAAGTGGAAATATTGGCAATATTCCGATAATAAGAGTACAACACGAAATGTTACTTTTACGGGAGAACACAAACTAAGTTTACAACAGTTCTAAAATAGACAGTAATAACTACACTTATTACACTTTTGATCGGTAATACAGCGGAGTGCCGCAGTGCATACCACGATAACTGCGTTTTATTACTGTTTTCATCGGAATATGCCAATGTACCTGTTCCGAAGAATAGTGATTCTTTCGCCATCTATGCAATAACTATTGAACTTAAATTATTACGGGTTTCTTCGGAGATAGAGCATTTGATGTACTATCCATTCCTGTAGAAAAGTGAAGATAGAAAAAAAATTGATTTATTACACTTTTCTTCGGAACGTGCGATATATTGGTGATTGTAACGTGACTATAAAAGAGGAATGACAGAAAAGACACATTTAATAACAGAATAATTCCCTAACAACTATAATGTTGGAACAAGCAGTTATTTTGCAAATAAGATACCAATTTACTGAAATTCTTTTATTTTAATTTTTTTTAATTGTAAATATGAAATTAACAACATTTTTTTATGATATATGGAATTATTTTTACAGTTTAATTATGTATTTTATATTGATTACTATTTAATTAATTGTTTGATAGCCAAAACATGCTGATAACTAAATATTGGAACAAGAGGATGTTAACATATTAAAATAAATATTAATTAGGCGTAACGTCGCCCTTAACTTAAATAATAGCCTAAACTCTATTATAGTGTAGTTTTTATGTATGAGAGAGTAATAAAACAATAAATTATGTATGCAAATCCCTAAACTGTTGATACGGGTGACTCAATGAAAAACAGATATTTGTCAACAAGTTTACAGAAGTATATAGGAAAACAATTTTAAATTGAGTATGACCACCAGGTATAAAGGTTGGAGCAGAATAGAATACAATAGTTGTGAGGGTTACTAATCCCTAAATAAGGTTGCCAGTGTCGGAGTGATGGAGGTTAACAGGTACTAATGAATTTGCAAGAAATGTAAGATGTTTATTTTATTGGTTATATATAACCAATAAAAGTTTAATAAGTACCTACCTATTTGCAAAATAAAGTTTAATTCTTTAGATAAAATAAAACGTTTTATTTTATCTGAAATGAGTGCATTCCACGAAGTAAGGGTTTCAACAATCAAACATTTAATTCTTTAATTCCAGGAATCTACGACAGTAATTGACTAGATAATTACCTTCTAAACTTATTCCACAGAAAATGTGATAGTGGGTTTTTCCATTTTGTAGGAAGGTCCAAGTGGCGTATTCAAAATTCTTAACAGTTCACTAAAAGTAGGTACTTCAGTTGCAAGGTGCAGTTTATTGTGTATACTAGTGTTATGGAAAATTTGGAAGTGCCGTGTAAACGCCGAAAAATTGGTCCTTTAACAGTTAATGAAAAAACATTAATATTTAATTGTTTTAAATCATTTACAGACAAACGTTTATGTGAAAGTGTTGATGAGACCGTTGAGTTAGTTAGCAGTACACTTGGTGTTGGGAAATCTACGATTTACAGAGTTATTAAAGAAGAGAAATGTGGTAGTTTTCAAATGCCACGTAATGCTCCAGGGAAACCAAAATTTCAAATAGAATATCATTTTAAAGAAGGACTTCGACGGAAAGTGCATGAATTCTTCTTTAGACAAGAATTTCCAACATTGGATAAAGTTCTTGTCTCAGTTCGAGATGATAAGGATTACCCAGAAATGAGTCGAAGTACGTTATGGAAACTTTTAAAAGAAATAGGCTTCCGCTGGAAAAAGAATCCCAGAAAGTCTATTTTATTAGAAAGAAGCGATATTGTCATATGGAGAAGACATTTTCTAAGAACCATAAAGGAAATGAGAAACCAAAAAAGAAAAATATTTTATCTTGATGAAACATGGATCAACGAGGGTCATACACCAAATAAATTTTGGCAGGATGAAACTGTTACAAGTCAAAGGCACGCTTTTGTAAATAACTTATCTACTGGTTTAAACCCACCATCAGGAAAGGGACGCAGGCTGATAATAGTACACATTGGCAGTTCAGACGGTTTTGTTGAAGGTGGTTTATTAACTTTTGAATCAACTCGTACCGGTGACTACCATGAAGACATGAACGCTGATGTCTTTCAAGAATGGTTCGAACAAATGATAGATCTTCTTCCTAAGAACTGTGTAATAGTAATGGATAATGCAAGTTATCACTCCAGACTTATAGAAGGACTGCCCACAACCAAGTGGTTAAAAAAAGACTTGCAGAATTGGCTGAGTTCAAAAAATATTACGTACCATCCCGGATCTATAAGAAAGGAACTTTATTCGTTGTGTGCCCTTCATAAAGAAAAATTTAAAAAATACGAAATTGATGAAATTGCCAAAAATCGTGGAATGACAGTACTTAGATCCCCACCATATCATTGTGAATTAAACCCGATTGAACTGGTATGGGCACAGATAAAGAGTGAAGTTTCAAGAAAAAATACCACTTTTAAAATTCATGATGTTAAACAGTTGTTTTTGGAGGCCGTAAATAATGTAAAACCTGAAAACTGGGAAAAGGCAGTAAATCACACTATTAAAGAAGAGGAAAAAATGTGGAAGCTGGACAATATTACTGATAAAATGATCGAGCCAGTTATTATAAATCTTGGTTCTGAAAGTTCATCTTCTGAATCTGATTTGGATTTGTAACAAGTAGCTGTAAGTTTTATATTAATATTTTTATTCATCTATTTAACATACCTTAGACGGTTTTAAAAACTCTTTTTCTCTTTTGTAATTTTTAAAAATTAAAAAAAATGTGAATTTTTTAAAACCCTTTTTAATGTAGGCCAGTCAGTTCTAATATAGTGTGTGATAAAAGAGGTCACTTTTGTTTACATACACATAACACTTTATAACACTGAAATAATTCATTTATTTTTTACAATTATTCAAAGTAATTTTTCAATTAATCTTGAGCACGCCCATGGAGTGGTCGGAGGTACCAGTTAAAATTATGCTAATTACTCTCTCGTTCATAAAAATAAACTATAGGAATTGTACCAACTAGGCCTTCACAGAATTCAGGTGTGAAACAATCCCATATTTCTTGCAATTTAGCACGCAGTTGTGGCAAAGTACGTTGAGGGTTATTTCTTATGCGTTGTTTCATTTTGTGTCAGTGTCTCTATTGGATTAAGATTCGGGCTGCTAGAAGGATGTGGTAAACCTTTAATGTCATGTTATGTCATCCATATTTGGTAGATTTAGCCGTATAGTATGAGGCTCCGTCCTGCTAAAAGATAACATCTCCGGATGGATATAACTTTGCCGCACTTGGTAGACACGAATATTCAAGAATATATTGATATTTAGCTGCGTTTACTAAGGCCTCAATAAAATTAAATGTTCCCAACCCTTTGCCCGACATACAACCCCACCATGATGTCCTGTGGAAACTTTACAGTTCTTCTTTATCCTTATGGAATGCTTCTCGAATTACACTTTTTACCGAATCACACGCTTTCGATAATCTCCCACACAGACAACAAATTTGCTTTCGTCGCTATAGTAACTTTGACCCAGTTATGTTTGGTCCTTTCATTCCTTTTTGAGTTTTCGTCAGCAATCGTTTGTCTTTGACCAACTCGAAAAAATAGAAAATTTATATCGCAAAGAAGAACCTATCAAACATACCTAATAAAAACTAAGACCGCTTTTGTGGATCAACATGATTCTCAGGAAACATTCATCCCAGTTTCTCTATTTCTTCAAGCGGTTACTTCTCGTAGTGTATTTCTTCTTCCCCATTTAATATGGAATTAAATGGGTAAAGAAATAATAAATAAGACTTACTCACAATCAATTTAATTTAACTATCAGACGACCGGTTTCGCTTTCTACAATATGCAAAGCATCCTCAGGTCTCGATACAAAGTTAAACAAATGCTGAAATAATAAAAACCCATATTAGGGTGTTGTCTAATAACGATAAACAAAGTAGGTGTTGTAAATTACAATAATTATGCCAATATTACATGTCTGTGGTTTTATTTAAATGAGTAAGTTGAATAAAAGGTATAAAATTTTTAAAAAGTTTAAACAGACAAGGTAAGGCCCACAAATTGTTATAAAATAGTCTCTTCGATTGTAATAAATTAATAAATGAGCAAATAAATAAATAAAATAAACATTACTTACATGCCGGTACTCTATTAATAGATGGATGGTAGAACATGGTTGAAACTACTTTATATTGTTGAATGGAGAACTCAATTCTATTATTGCAGTTGTTTGACAGTAAACGGGAAGTTCTTGAGGAGATAGATTTGATCCAATGAAGAAGAGATATGTGTGAGATTGTTTGTTAAATGTAAGTGATGTAATATACCATTGTGTTATTAAAAGCTATTTATACTTATTCGAATAAGTATAAATAGCTTTTAAATAGCTTTTAATATTCGAATAATATAAATAGCTTTTAATAGCTTTTAATAACACAATGGTATATTACATCACTTACATTTAACAAACAATCTCACACATATCTCTTCTTCATTGGATCAAATCTATCTCCTCAAGAACTTCCCGTTTACTGTCAAACAACTGCAATAATAGAATTGAGTTCTCCATTCAACAATATAAAGTAGTTTCAACCATGTTCTACCATCCATCTATTAATAGAGTACCGGCATGTAAGTAATGTTTATTTTATTTATTTATTTGCTCATTTAATAATTTATTACAATCGAAGAGACTATTTTATAACAATTATATACTTATAATTGTAATTAATTATAACTTTGTATCTAGACCTGAGGATGCTTTGCATATTGTAGAAAGCGAAACCGGTCGTCTGATAGTTAAATTAAATTGATTGTGAGTAAGTCTTATTTATTATTTCTTTATAATATTATAAATAATTTTGTTAGATTGGTATATATTCGCAAAATAACTACTTGTTCCAACATATAGTTGTTAGGGCTCGTATTTATATTGGAAAAAGAAGCTTTGATAACAATCTCTAGGAGGACACTTTAACGTATTTAATTTACTGTGATTTATTGTATTGTACTTCTTACTTTTGTCGATACAATATGCGTCTTTGGAAGATTCTTACATCTTTAGTATCAAGATTTATAGTTTTTTATTATATTTTAATTAAACTATGTTGTAATTAAATAAGGTCATAAATTTAACTAATTAATTAGCCACACAAAATTATTGACAAAATCAATTTTTTATTTTTATATTTAGCTGATAATTAATTTGAGAAATGAATTAATTGTTTGAATTCAAGGTGAACATAAAGTTCATGTATAATAATTACATAATAGCGCAGATATTAGTATAACTATAGTAAATACAAATTGACTAGAATAATATAAGGCTTTTAGATGAAACTTGAAAGAAACTTGAAACATGACGAACTGATGAAAATAATAAATTCAATTGGTCTAAGACAATATCTATTACGAACAAACTGCAGCTGTTAGAGTTGGGGATCAGTTAACAGACGATATAAAGATAAAAAGAGGTGTACGACAGGGATGTATATTGTCCCCATTATTGTTCAACACATATTCAGAGCACATTATGAACCTAGCGCTAACCGACATAGACGGGGAATACTTATAAACGGAGAACGATTGAACAACATAAGATACGCTGATGATACTGTCATTTTTGCAGACACTTGTCTCCAGGGTGGCAGAAGTAAGTAGCAGCTTTGGCTTGATTTTAACATCAAAAAAACCAAATACATGGTTATAAGCAAAAATAGGATACCACCTGGTCAATTACTAGTTAACCAACAACCTATAACACAAATCGCCAACTTTTGTTATCTGGGTGCAAACTTAAATGAACAGTGGGACCAACCGACGGATATTAAGATAAGGATTGAGAAGGCAAGATCAGCTTTCATCAAAATATAAAAAAAATTTAACAGCCACGATATAAAATTGGAAATAAAAGTTCGTTTACTAAAATGCTACGCATTCTACGTTCTTTTATATGGCGTGGAGTCATGGACTGGTAGCACTACAACCCGGGGTGGGTCTTGGCTGACTGCACAACCTGCTTCCATCTCGAACGGTCGTCCATGATGTTTAAGTCAGTGGGTAGCCCCATTGTTCTCAAATCTGACCATATATTATCTCTCCATCGCATTCGTGGACGTCCTAAGGGCCTTCTCCCTGTCGGGACTTCTTCCCAGATTAACTTGGTAAGGCGGTTATTAGGGAGCCTATGAACATGGCCAGCCCATCTTAGACGTTGGGATTTAATCTCTTGGACTACGTCGCTAGCACTATACATTTGTTTGACCTCGGCATTTGTTCTCATTCGGTATTGGTTAGTATTC
Organism: Diabrotica balteata; assembly: GCA_918026665.1. Taxonomy (NCBI): domain Eukaryota; kingdom Metazoa; phylum Arthropoda; class Insecta; order Coleoptera; family Chrysomelidae; genus Diabrotica; species Diabrotica balteata. The sequence continues at coordinate 29,520,953 of OU898281.1, read as the reverse complement.
GGATCGTGATAGGGACCGAAGATCTTTCTGAGGATTTTTCTCTCAAAGCATCTGAGTTTACTTTCCATTGCTTTTGTCAGCGTCCACGTCTCACACCCATACATGAGCACCGGTCTAATTACTGTTTTATATATCCTGATTTTTGATGTTCGTGTTAGGCTCTTGGATTTAATAGTGTTGTGGAGGCTATACATACATCTGTTTGCTGCCTGAATTCTCCCTTTTATCTCTTCCGTGATATCGTTATCTGTGGTGATAGTCGCTCCGAGATATTTAAAACTCTCCACTCTTTCAAAGTTATAGGGGTCTATTGTTACATTTTGTCCTATTCTATCTCGTCTCTTTTGTCTGTTAATGCACATATATTTGGTTTTCTCTTCATTGACCCTTAGACCGGTATTTTTTGCCTCTCTCTCTAATTTATTGAAGGTTTCTTTTACATTGGTGACGGTATTTCCTACAATGTCAATGTCATCCGCGTATGCTAGTAGTAATTTTGGTCCATTTACTGTCAGTAGTTCTGTTCTAATTTGTGCGGTTCTTACTACTTTTTCCAGGATTATATTAAAAAGAAGAGGTGACAGCGCGTCTCCTTGTTTCAGTCCACTGTTTATTTCAAACGACTCTGAGAGCTTGTTACCTATCCGCACTCTAGATCTACAGCCATTTACACAAACTTTAACGAGCTGGATAAGTTTTTTTGGAACTGAAAGTTCTGCCATTGCATTCCACATCTGATCCCTTTTAATGCTGTCGTATGCTTGTCGGAAATCTATGAAGAGATTATGAATGGTTCTATTGAATTCCCATCCTTTTTCAAGCAGCTGCCTGAGAGTAAAAATCTGATCTATGGTCGATCTATTTTTTCTGAATCCGGCTTGGTATTCCCCTATGAAATTTTCTACAAAAGGTGTTAGTCTACTTAATAGGATGTTCGATAAGATTTTGTACGCCGTATTAAGTAGGGAGATGCCTCTATAGTTAGAGCACTTGGTTTTGTCTCCCTTTTTATGGATAGGAATTATTACACTTTCGTGCCATTTTGTTGGTATTTTCTCTTCGTTCCATATAAGTGTTATTAGTTTGTGTAATTGTCTATGTAAAGTTTCTCCTCCGTACTTAAGAAATTCGGCTGGTATATTGTCAGAGCCTGGAGCTTTTGCGTTCTTCAATTTGTTAATTGCTTGCAATGTTTCGTCTATTTTTGGGTACTCTACCGGTAGGTCCACCCCAAGATATATATCCTCTCCATGGAGTCATGGACCTTAACTGAAACATCACTATAGAGACTCGAAGCATTTGAGATGTGGTGCTATAGACGCATGTTGAGGATTTCCTGGATAGACAGAGTTACCAACGAAGAAGTACTACATACAATGGGTAAAGACTTCGGACCATACTTCAAGGTAAAGTGCATGGGAAAAGAGGTCCAGGACGGAGAAGAATATCCTGGCTGCATAACCTGCGAAAATGGTTTAACTTAACCACTACCGGACTTTTCAGGCAGCAGTCAACAAAGTCAGAATAGCCATGTTAGTGTCCAACACCCGTAACAGATAGGCACCATAAGAAGAAGATGAAACTTTTGTGAGGATATTCTGACTAATTCTATGGAGACTTCTATACAGAATTAAATAATTGTCCACACTTCATAAAAAAAGTCAAACAAACACTTCTTCTTGTAGTATCTATCCTTTTCTGGTGTTGGCGGCCATCATGGCAATCTGTATTTTGCACTCTGCTGCTCTGAAAATATTTGTGGTATTTTTGTTAATCCACGTACGTAGATTTTTCAGCCAAGAAATCCTTTTCCTTCGTGGTACCCGTTTTTCTACTAATTTTCATTGTAGAATTAATTGCAGCAAACCATATCTTCCGCTGTTCCTTATGATGTGACCGAGGTTTTCAATTTTGGCTATTTTTATTGAGGTTAACAACTCTTTTCCTTTTTGCATTCTTAATAAAACGTCCTGGTCAGTATATGATATCTTAAGAATTCGACGATAAAACAACATTTCGAAAGACTAAATTTTCTTGCAGGTAGCATCTGTGAGAGTCCACGACTCAACTCCTTACAACAATTTAGGAAAGATGTAACATCGTCGTAACCTGATTTTTTGCATTGGAATAGCTCAGCTATTTTTGGAAATACGTCTTGCTTTCTCAATCCTACATTTTATTTCTAGAGAATGGTCCCAATTTTCATTGAAGTTCGTACAAAGGTAGGTGTATGTATTTCTTCTTTCTATTGGTTGACCATTTACACTGACTCTTTCAATTTGCTGTTCTTTTTAGAGATGTTGTACATTTTGTTTTAATAATGTTCAGTAAAAGTTCATATCTCTGACTCCCTTCTGTGATTCTATTCATTAACTCATGGAGGGCTTTATAAAAGCCCTCCATGATTCTTGAAAGATTTTCTTAGAGTATATGTTGAACAGCAAGGGTGATAGTATACATCCCTGTCGGACCCCTCGTTTAATTTTAATATCATCAGATTCTCCTGCCTCTGTACGGATAGCCGATGTTTGATTCCAGTAAAGATTGCTAATAGCTCATAGACCACAGGTGTTTATTTCAATATTTGTTAATACCTCCATCAGCTTGTCGCATTTTACTGTATCGAACACTTTATGATAATCAATTAATCATGCATAAGTATCGTAATTCACAGCTCTACATCGTTGAAATAGCATAGATTTTATGTGTTGAATGTGTGAATGAAGATGTGTTTTTTTGGAAATGTGTTTCATAAAATCTAGCACATCTTGCATCAACAAAAAGTCCGACATAGACAAATTAAGCAACATTTATTGTTATTTACTAGAAAAACACCAAAAATAAAATAAATATTTACCTGTACAAAAATTACACCTCTGTATAATATGTTGCATACCATTAAGACAGGTTTAAAAAGTATAGTCACCTAAGAAGGGCCTCTAGTATTTCTTGTAAAGAAAGATAACATCAATTACACCTAATTACATATTAATTACACTGTTTTTTCTTTCCATTCTCTGTATGAGTTAATATACACCAGTAAAACATGCCATCAATCAAGTTTTACTATTTTTACAACAAATTTAAAAATTTTATGATGTATTATGTCCATAATTGTATATTTTAATGTGTGGTATAAATGTTGAGTGTCAATGCTTATAAAAATAATCTCAACGACTAGTAAGTTACACTGAAGAATTGTGATATTTTTTAAATATTTACATAATTGTCTTTTACAGTGTCTTGAAAAAGGAATAAAACCATTCCGAAAGCTCGACAAAAAGTCAAAAGAGTGTTTTTTTAACATCCCGGCCAATATTCTGACTGCAACCCTAATAAACTGTGTTGTTTATATATATATATATATATATTATATATATATATATATATATATATATATATATATATATATATATATTCTGAAGAAGACTTGTGTACCTATGATCAATACTGCACTATGTAAGAGCTCTTAACATGGACCTACGCTGGACTGTCAAACGCTTTCTCAAAGTCTACAAATAATATCAATGACTTGTTGTATTCTGTAACTTTCTCTATTAAGAATTTTATTACTTGTAGGTTTTCATTCGTTCCAAAGTCACTTCTAAATCCGGCCTGCTCTAATGGTTGGTGAAAATCCAGCTTAGATTTCAGTCTGTTAGTAATTATTCTCCTAAAGAGCTTATATAAATAAGATAACAAGCTGATAGGTCTATAGTTTTCAATTTCTGTTACATCTACTTTTTTGTGCAATATTATCATAATGGCTCCGATTTCATTAAATCTTTTAATATCCATGTCTCTAACCTATACTAAATAACAATATTTAGATTATATTTTTGATTTCGCGATAACTTACAACATAATAACGAACTACACTAAATATAATTTATTTTCCAGATAACTTTTTATTCAGTACTTTATTTGGCTAATAAATATTTTATATTTTATATGTCAGATAATTTTAATTTATTTTATCTGCCAGTGTATCAGTTCAGATTTCTTTCCTAGGTGACGCTAGAATTTTAAATCTATACTAAGATAGCATTTAGCAATATGAAAAAGCTCCTCATAAGCAAGGATTTGTCTCTTTCCCTAAAACTACGTCTAGTTAAATGCTACATTTTTCCGATCTTGCTGTATGGCGTGGAGGCCTGGACGCTGACGCAGACGCTAACGATAAAACTAGAAGCATTCGAAATGTGGGTGTACCGACGCATTCTTCGTATATCCTGGACCGAACATGTCACCAATATAGAGGTACTCCAAAGAATCGGAAAGTAGAAAGAAATCGTGAATACAATTAAACAAAGAAAGCTTGAATATCTAGGCCACATATTGAGACACGATAAGTACCGTCTGCTACAATTGATTGTCCGGGGAAAAATAGACAGTAAGCGAGGGCCAGGCAGGAGAAGACACTCGTGGCTTCAAAATCTGCGGAAGTGGTTCGGGCTCACATCGGTCGAACTATTCAGAAGCGCCGCAAACAAGATCAAAATTGCCATGTTAATAGCCAACGTTCGCAACGGACAGGGCACTTGAAGAAGATACTAACATAAAACTTTAAATTATTTCGTATTAAATCGTACCTTAAAAAATATTCTAAATAGCTCAGATTTCTTTGTTCAGATGGCGTTAGGATTTTAAATTTAAACTAACATAAAGATTTAAATTATTTTGTATTAAATTTGACCCTAAAAATATTATTAAAATTAATTATTAATTATATTAATATGTAATTAATACAGTATTATTAATTTAAGGTATCGTTTCAAGAACAACATATGATTGAAATGTCAAATGGTGGTAGTTCACCTTTCTTTCCCAGATGGCGGCGTTAGTTTACTGGACAAATAGTGTGACTTGTCATCACAACCTTTTATATAGATAGATATTTGGCAGACGACGGCTAAGATAGATTGGGGCTATCAAAAACATAGATTGTACTTCTATATTTTAGTTTAAACTTTTTCTGAATATTATAAAAAATTCCTTTCGTGCCTAATCAAAATATATCATGTTTGATTTATATTTCGTAAACTTGTTCGTACACTGTCTATGCTGGTTAAAATAAAATTGCACTCTCAATTCTTGTACATACGAAGGATATCATTTTTCAAGAATGCCAACCCATTTATTCAGATTTACCCGTAGTATTATTCTTGTTAATTGTAGAGTAGAGGACGGTCTTCAACCCGCAAAATAAAGGAAATGCACTAAATTACTGCTCTACTTACTTGCAAACACAGTTTATTATTTTGAATATAAAAGTGGTCGACCCTCAGATTACATTGAACTTTACAATAATAGCCATAGGCGCTTCTGTCCGCTTCGGCCAGGGTTAAATTTCACAATACTTGTATTTATACAATGCACAATATGTTGTAATAAATTTAAGATGCTCAAAATATGTTTTAATTAAAAACATTTTTATTTCGTTTTTAGCTTTGACTATTATGTAAATTATTGTGTGTCATTATTGTTGTGTGTTGTGTGTGATTTTCGGTGTCATTATTTTCATACAATGCCTTTACTTTAACTTATTATATAAGTTTTTCCAATGAATGGGCACTACTAAGATATTAAATAAATTGAGAAATGTAAATCTCAAAAAAGGGTTAGGGAGATCTTTTAAAACCGGGGATATTTCAAGTCCGGCTAGATGGTCTAGAAAGCATACTTGGCCTGTGCTCCTGAGACGTCAACGATGACTCACATGGCTTAGAATATCTATAAGTAACAATTGTGTAATTATATATATATATATATATATATATATATATATATATATATATATTTTAGTTATATAGGGTAAAACACCCAGTAGAAAGAGATTAACTAAATGTTATTAAATTATTATGTTTTAATTAAAAAAAAACAACACTAAACAAAATATGGCACTTTTCATCTGTAGTCAGCCTCATTTCTCCGCAGTCAGCCATATCTACTCTGTAGTCAGCCACTTACTTATTCTTGCATGTTGGACATAGAAACTCTTTATTATATACATTCTCATAAACGTTACCAGCAAATTCAGTACATTTTAGATGATACCACGCAGGACAATTGTCACAACCAATATTCTTTAATTCGTTTATTTCTGTGTCACTAGTCAGTTCCTCTTCACACGAGTCACACCTTATTCTGCTCACTGTGCATGTTGTACTATTCTTCCTCTTTTTAATGTTTTTGGACTTCAATAGCTTTTCAGCTTTTCTTTTTTGTAATTCTTTTTTCTTTTGTCTTTCTTTCTCCTTCTTTTCTTAGCTTCCAGTCTTTTAATTTTTTTAATTAATATATCGTTCTTTTTCTGCTCCTTAATTTCTTCCTTCTGCTTCTCAAACTGTCTCCACTCATCGGAGGAAATGGCTCCTATTCTATTAATGGACATCTTCTTTTTTATGGTCTTAGATGTACTAGGTAAAGTTAAATACTTACCTAAAACGGGTGATAGATTTGTTGATTTGACAACATGGACAGATATTATTTGTTTTGATATTTTTGGACTGTCATTTAATTTGCTTTGCATATTTTGTGTATTATTTTCTTGCAAAATATCATTTTCGGTGGGGTTTGGGTTCCTACACTCTTTATTTGTTATTTTTATATTCTCCGTAATATAGTTATGGTTTTCTAAAAGTTCGTCTTCCATTCGATTTTCTTTATCATCCTCCATCTTATCTTGGTTAATGTTTGTTTCTGTTTCAGATTCCTTAGATGATATTTTCAACTTATCATGTGTCGGAGGTTCTTTGTGACAGTTCAGATCTTCTGGCGTATTTGCATTAAATTCAGCAACTTCTGATTGCTGTGTTTCCTGGACTTCATGATTTTGTGGTATGACTTCAAATTCGGTTATAATTTCGAAGTCATTTAAGTCACTTTCTGTCAAATTATTCAAATTATTTTTCAATGTATAATTACCTATATTTGGTAAACTTATATCAAGAACTGTTTGACACTATGTCTGATTGATTATGTGTATGATTAGAAAAAGTTACGTCATTTATTTGTGCCTGGCTAATTAAATTTTCGGTTGAATTGAGACTTTCAGCATCGTTATTCTTTGCGGTGTTTAAAACATCAACAATGATTTTTGAGTTAACTCCAGCATTTTTCAAGTCAATACTAAGCTGATTAATTATCTTGATAGCGGTGTTCAAATGCCTGTTCTTTATTTTCTTGTCTGTAGATATAACATTTTTAGTGGAATTCTGATGTTTTTCAAGAATATTTTGTGCACATTTTGAGTAAACCAAGGCATTTGGTTTGTATGGATATAAGCCACACTTGCAAAAACCATTGCTGATAATTACAGGCAAATTTTCTTTTTGTAAAACTTTTTTGAGCAATGGACAAAAAGTTGATTTGCACAAAATATTATAACATTTTCAGGATGAGTTGCCTAGTCGTGCACTATATCTTTCCATTGTGACTTTAAATGTTTGAATACACTTACATCTGCAGGTTGAATCAAATGTGTCGCATTCGGTGGAAAAAATAATACCGTTTTCGTAACAATATTCACTGAGCCTCATTGGTAAGTGGCTTTTATGTCCATCAACAAAAATGATAACTGGCTTTTTGATGTTTTCTTCTTTCACCCGTGTGTCCAAACCTTTAACAATATAATTATAAAATATATCTGATTTCATCCACCCGGTTTCTAATTTTTATAACAGCCATCCAGCAGCCATACTGTTTATAACATCTTTTGGTGGTCTTACATATGGAAACACTACACAAGGAGACAAAATTTTCCCAGAAACTGATATAAATACAAGAACTATAACAGTCTCTTTTTCTTGGCCTTTTACGATTTTGTAGACACTCTCGTATCCTCTAGGTGCAATAACTTTTCCTGATTTTAGACATATGTAGAAACTGGTTTCATCACCATTAAAAATACGATCTGGGTCAGTCAAAATATCAGTCGCGTTTATATCTTCTAAGTGCTTCAGTAATTCAGTCAATCACTTCCGAATACTTTCTTGGGTTACTACTGCTCGGTCCTTAGATATATTTTCGGGTGTCCTTTCACTTAACTCAGGATTTCGTCTAAGAAATGACTGGTACCATTTTTTCCCGGCCTATTATTTACAAATGGGTTATGTCTAAGTGTGTCCCCTTGGGAAATAATATTATGGACAGTATAAAGAAGATTTTCACGTTTTAAAGGGAAGTCACATGTTGCTAAGGCTATGCACCACTCTTTCAAGGCAGTCTCTTCTTCTTTAGAAAGTACTGAGTCTGGTCCCATTTTACGGGGTACTTCTGTAACTCTTAAATGTAGCCGATCTTGTAGTGTTCCTCGTGGTACGCTAAAAACTTGACTAGCTTCTCTAATTTTTATCCCATTTCTTATTGCGGTCACAGCTTGTGACAATAGCTCTTCTTTGTACTGGTGGATTAGTGCTTTTCGACATGATGACAATCTATAATAGAAGATTTTTATATTAAAAGCCCCTACCATAAATTTAATCAAACTAAAAGGGATTAAGATCCAGTTTTATGTATCAGAACTAACGGAAAACTATTGCAGTTTAAAGTATATTACTCGGCGCTCATCGTGCATTTACTTTTATACATGGCTGACTACTGGTAAAATTAACCTTTTGTTATCCAAGTGGTTAATTTAATCCAAAGCTTAAAGTATGAACTATTTGCTCTATTAATTTTGACGAAGTCTGTACATAGATGACGTGACACAATGGACACAGAGTAATTAAAAATAATGAATTTATAGAGATGGCAAGCAAGTCTACAAGTCTCAACAACATAGAATAGAAGGAGTTTATTAATTTGGCTTAGAATTGTTCCAAACCCGAAAAATCCGTACTTTTATTAAAAATGTTTTTTAATTTTAAAAATAACAAACGACAAACAAAGATATTAATCAGTAGACTTCAAAATCACAACGTATTTCTACCTTTAATATTCCACGTATATTAAGCCTCAATACCAAAATTATTTATGATATTATTATATAGTAGGAGAGCTGGTAGCATTCAGAAAAAATTTCAGATAATATTCTAATACAGAAATGCAGATTTGGCTGAGGGTAGTGGATATTTAACAACTCTTAAATTAAGAAAAAAACAAGCAAAAATTATAAATAAATATTCAAAAAAAAGACAGGTCATTTTGGTGAGATTTTTTACCTGCCGGGTGTTCAAAGAATTACGCGTGCGCGTGAGTGAAAAGCACTATAGGTAAGCAGCAGTGTGAGAGAGAGCGTATATCGACAGCTGTTTGCGTGATCAATTGCAGCGATTTCATTGGATGGAGCAAAATCACGTGACTTATCGATACTTATACTGTTGTGCCCCAAAGTTTTGAAGTAATCTCAGATGTAAAGTACTATCATTAATTCTTCCCACGTTTTATGGAAAAAAACTTTTTAAAAACGATTAATAAAGGAGTGTGTGTTAGTTGTGCAAAACACGATGGAAAACATACTTATTCTATTAAAAAGTATTGGAAATACAAAAAACATGGAAAGGTATTATATTAACTGAATATAATAGTTCTAACATCTGCAAATACACAAATTACAAACTTTTTATAAAAGTTTTTTAACAAAATAAAAAAATTATTAAACTGTTTGTTCGGGCTGTTTCGCCGTTGTCTTCTGAGATTGGTTCTCGATGTTTCGCCAACCCCTAGTGTACTATTGCCGAAAAGGGCACCTGTCAGGAGATATGTACCTCCAATTTTTCATCAATAGTGAGATACATGCCAGGTGTCTAAGCATACTTAAAATTGTTAACTACTCTTTCAAAAACACCTCTAATTGGGGCTAATTAATCGATTTTGATTCTATCTATATGGATCGTAGCTTTATTGTCAAACCGCAAGCACCTAAGAAGAAATTGAAAGAATTTTAGAGACATAGTTTTCTTGAATATTGGGATTTCTGTGCTGTCATTTGCCCAGAAATCTTCAACGTTTCGCAAGATCGATGAATTCCTGCTAAAGCTTTTAAGTACTCCAAACACAGCCTTGATTTCTTGCTGGGAGGTTTCTTTTCCTACATTTTGGTGCTTATCGTTATAATGTTCAGTTACTGAATTAATTTTGTTACAAGTATGTTTTACAATATCAGCAATAAGTATGTCATCCATGAAAAGCTTCCAACAATCAAGTGCAGTTTTAGCTTCTTTAACGTGTGATTTCACGTCAGTCAAATGAGAAATTATATTACTGGCTCTAATGCGAACCGAACATACTTCTACCTTCTTAGCACATTTCGTTACTATATTTTTGCTTCAATAATATCTACCTAATATACTCACATTATCTCCATTTTCTTGTTCACTTTCATTTTCGTCGCCATCTTGTGCTGTGTCTGTGGCATGGAATTTTCACTTGTATTATTGAGCTGCACTTCGCCTTTGGAGTCAGAAATAGCCTCATATTCATCTCTTTGCATCTCTTATTAGAATCTTAGCAACCTCGCTGGCTTTTGTTTATAACTACACATATTTATAAGAAATTTTGAGCACAACAACCAAAGTAAAAAATAAAAACCACGTGAAATTCGGACAAAATGTCCAGCATCAACAATGAAAAATTCACTGATACTAGCGGTGTGGTGGGATGTGACATACCTTTGCGGCATATTCTGACATCTATGTAAGTCGGTATTAGAGAAATTATGAAAATAACAATGCTACACGATAAATGATGTACTGAACAAAGAGGGCAGTAAGGTACTGTTTTTGAGAAAAGTACCATTCTTTTGCATGCCTGGGGTGTATCATACCCCACCACATCAATGCAGGGTTAATAAATATCTGTCTTTCCTTGAATTTTTTTTACTTTTTTTACAATATTCTATTTTTGTTAATATTTAAGTCGAATCGAGTTTAAAACAATATTTTACCATTATCACCGTCCATGTAAAAAGATTATTATAATATTTTACACGCCCTTGCTTCCATCTATATAATAATAAACAACACACACAATAAAAATTGTAAAGAGCGGCATCTTAAGCAATAAACACCTTTTATAAATTATTTCTTTTGATATCTCCTTACGATATGTAGATTAAAGTGTTGATAATGTTAAACTTCAAGTACTTGCGATATGTTATTAACAATAAATACAAAACGAGTTTTATTTTAGACATTTTTTAGATAGTATGTTAATGAAATGAGTAAGTAATCATTATTTATATATATTTTTTTTATTATAGCTAGATAGTCGATTATATGCAAAATGCACATGTATATATATATATATATATATATATATATATATATATAATATGATTTTGAGGATGCAGTCAGTTTATTTGGCCCACAAGACAAAGAAAACTCTTTGACTTACTGTCAAGCTTTCGAATTTTATTTAATTCTTTTTCAAGACATCTATAAAAAGAAATATAAATTAACTAGTTAAAATTGTTAATTGTCTTACTTACTAGTCGTGAGATTACAGTTTAATACTATTGTACTCTACAAAACAAACCAATAGTATTAACAATATGTAGTACAATAGTATTAACTGTAATCTCACGACTAGTAAGTAAGACAATTAACAATTTTAACTAGTTAATTTATATTTCTTTTTATAGATGTCTTGAAAAAGAATTAAATAAAATTCGAAAGCTTGACAGTAAGTCAAAGAGTTTTCTTTGTCTTGTGGGCCAAATAAACTGACTGCATCCTCAAAAATCATAATTTATATTTAAATCAACAGTCAAGAATACCCATCTTATATATATATATATATATATATATATATATATATATATATATATATATATATATATGCTTCATATTTCTCATTTTTTTTTCATAAATGTATATGTCTTGCAATATTTGGAGATTTAAGAGCATACAATTGCTTATTTTGGTATACAGGGTGTTTCACGTTCGAGGTTACACATGTATATATCGTAAATTACTACTAACACGATGATGAAAAGGTTGCAGAAGTGAGCACATATTCATGAAGTTTAGGGAAAAAAGTCTTATACTCACAATCCGTGTTGTAGATATTTATTAAGACAAAGCTTGGAAGACCGGTTTCGCTGTTGACAAGTTATACAGCATCATCAGGCCCTCAAAAAACTAAAGGCTAAAATAGATCGTATATGTAAGCCAATATGTATACAGCTAAAAATCCATTTAAAGTGGTACTAAGAATATAATAGGACTTAGTTAATAGTTAGTTATATAAAAGTATAGAAATATAAAAATCTAAAAGGTGGTCAGCAATATACAATATCAATTGACACAAAAGTAGACACAAAATCAATTGATACAACAGTAGTTAGCTATACAGAGTGGCCCAAAGTCTGGAAACGGCTAATTATCTCGTAAATTACTAGACATAATTATACAAAATTTGAGATACGCCTATTTTGGATACGGAGATTCCATATTTGGTATTTGCAATGTTGCCAGATTTTCAGTTTCTCTTATATTACTAGTAACTTTGGTTTTTCAAATGCATCACCCTGTATATTCAGTCATTATTGGAATCTCCTATTAAATACGAGTTCAACCATATGTAACACTTATGATTTTATGTAGTCTGGAAGGTCTTAAATACATAAAACAGAAGTCTGGCAACGCCTAAATTGTTTCAATACATTTTTTAATACTATTTTCAAATACATTAAAACGTAACAATTGATAGTTTAGAATATTTTTTAACATAATAGTTACGTTATTAAGTGTTCAAAATTGCTCCATTTGTGAGTTGACAGCACTCTAATCGATGGTAGAATGCGTCTACCACATTTCTCCATGATTGTCTAGAAATTATTCGAGATTCATCGATAATTCATTGCCTTAGCTATGCAAGACTTGCTGGTTAAGTTTTGTAAACTGAATTTTTCAAGTATCTCTAATAAAAATAATCTTTAGGATTGAGATCGGGTGAACGTGGAGGCCATTCAATTCTACCTTGTCTACCAATTTATCGTCCGGGAAATATCTCATCTAAATAACGCCGAACATTTACACCAACTATCTGACGTTAAATTTAATTTTTGTGGTCTTTGAGTATGGTTTTCACGCATTCAGTGTGAATTTCATACGAGTTCAGATATTCAATACGAGTTCAACCATATGTTCACTTGATTTTATGTAGTCTGAAAGATCTTAAATACATAAAACAGTGCAAAATATGTAGATTTTAATAAATTTAAATATTTAAATGGAGAATGCTGTGGTTTTGACATTTGTTCACCATTTAAATTATGAATTAAAATTGACAGTAGTTGTGATTCAAAAAGTTCTGCAATTTAAATTGCTTTTCTAAAATGCCGTTCTCTAAACGTTCTCCTATCATAAGAGGAATTCACCTTTATATTTTTATAACGAATATTAACTTAACTAACTATACATATTGGCTTACATAATATATAATCTATTTTAGCCTTTAGGTTCATGAGGGCCTAAGGATGCTGTATAACTTTTAAACATCGAAACCGGTCATCTGATCTGTGCCTTAATAAATACCTACAACTTCATTTTCATTTAATTCCTGGTGCACCTGAATTTTAATTTCGTGAAAATTTTTTTGTGTATAATTTATGTACATTTATGTAATAATTAATTATGAATGTCAATTACATTTATTATTATGTAAATATTATTTTTTAACACGATGAGGTTTGTGCGCGATGAATTTCACTAATTTTTACTAGCATACGCTTTTTTAACTGCTGGATTTGACCATTATTTTTTTAATCTTTGATATTGTGATTTATGTTTATAAAATTAGATTATATTTTTATAATTTTTGTTTGATATATTTCAGTAGGTACACAAAATTTATTAATAAAAAATCTGTAAAAACACAAAATCTATAGTTCTTCTCTAAATATCTACAAAACGAAACATGCTTCTTCTTCGCGTGCCATATCAGAATTATCCGACGTTGACGATCTCCATTGCGAAGGCTTCTCGATCTTTTGCCATATGGAATAATTGTTCCGCATTTGATATCCGAGTCCATTCACGAAGATTCTTCTACTAAAAAACCCGTTTCCTTCCTACACCTCTACGGCCCTCTATTTTGCCTTTAAGGATCAGTTGTAATATTTTATATCGACTTCCCTTTACTATATGTCCCAGTTAAATTTTTTTTCGATATTTTAACAGTCTTTAGCAGTTCTTATCTTTGTTGACGCTCCTTAGTACTTCTTCATTAGTTTTCCTTGCTGTCCAACGCATCTTCAGCATTCGTCTATGAACCCACATTTCCGATGCTTCAGTTTTGTTCATGGTCGATAATTTTAGCGTCCACACTTCTGCACTGTATAAAAGTACGGACCAAACATAGCACTTAACTTTTTGTCTTTAACATTTGTCTTAGTTCTAAACTGAGATGATTATTGCAAAGAAATGACTTCATTTTCATAAAAGTAGTTTTAGTCATTGCTATTCTACGTTTTATTTCTATGTCTGGATCTAGTTGGTCCATTTTTACAGTTTCCAAATATGTAATTTGGGAAACAGAATTTGGAAAACTTCAATATTATCTAACAGAATTACTGTATCGTCTGCATATCTAATCACATTAAGTAGTTTCCCTTTGATTTTTATTCCATATGGTTGTCTCTCAAGTGCCTTTTTAAATATCTGGTCCGAGTAAACATTGAACAATATTGGCGACAAAATGCAACCTTGTCTGACTCCTCGTTGTATGGAGATTTCATCGGTGTAGTTATCTCCAATTTTTACGATAGCAGTTTGACTACAGTCTATGAAAGATGGAAAAAGCCAATTCTACACTGGAGACCATGGGAAAAGAAAAGAAAAAGAGAAGGAGATGAAAAGATGAGATGGACTGACGACCTTAAGAGAACGGCATAAAAGGACTGGATGCAGATCGCCCAAAATAGAGACCAATGGAGATTAACAGGGGAGGCCTATGCCCAAGAGTGGGCGTTTAAGGCTGATTAGATAGATAGATAGTTTGACTCCAGTACAAATTTTTAATAACACGAATATCCTTGTCATCTCTTTCAATATTTTTTAGTATTTGCATTAATTTTACATGCTGTACTTTACACGAAACACGTAAATATATAAATTGGGTATCTTAGAGATGTTCTTCGCATTTGCGTCTAATTTTGTTGCAAAGTATTCTTAGGACAATTTTAAGAGTGTGGCTCATTAGGCTAATTTATCGATATTCGAAGCATTTTCATGCATTGTTTTTTTTTTGGGTATTGCGACAAAGATGGATTTGAGCCAATCTGTGGGAATCACTCCGGTGTTATATATTGAATTAAAAAGTTTTACTACTACTTTTATGTTATCATCCTCTACTAGTTTCAGCAACTTAGTTGGTGTATTAACTGGAACGCAAGCTTTTCTAATTTTAGCATTATTTATAGAGTGTCCTACCTCGCATTTCATAATTTCTGGGCCGTTAGTACAGTTTTGGTAGAATTCGGCAATATTATTCCTGCCATCTTCAAACAACTCTGATATATGCAGCTGCCATTCTTTTCTTATTTCGTGCTTATTTACAATAATTTTGTTATTATTGTCAACGAATACAGAGGGAACTCGTTTTTTAAATATATTACTTATTTCTTTTAGTTTTTTGTGCACATTAAATAAGTCGTGTTTAGATATTACATCCTCCATTTCGTCGCACCTTTCTCTCATCCATTTCTTTGGCTAATTATTATCCTTTTTATTCTTCTCTGCAGGTGTCTATATTCTGTTTCATTAGATTTTATTAATCGACGTTGTTTAATTAATTTCAAGATGTCCTCTGTCATCTATTTATTTTTCTTGATCAAGTTTTTTCTATAATCATTGTTTGTGGAGATTTTGTTAACTTGGTTTTTAAATTCACTCCCAAGTTCTTCTGGATTTTCTAGTTGTTCTTCGATGGTTTTTCTTCTATTGTCGAATTCTTTTTTCATGTTATGTTTTATGTTTATATCGTCAAAGTTAATTACATTGGTTTTTGGTTTTTGTCGCTGAATTCATTTTAACCTTAGTTTAATATCTGCTACAAGTGGTTGATGATCAAATCAATATCTGCTCCAGGAAATGTAGTGACTTTTTAAAGGCCTTTGGAAACGCTCATTTACAAGTATACAGTATTTTGATTTCTTAAGGACTCAGGCTTATTGCCATCATCAAATGTGGCTTTCAAGTTGTATAGCCGTCGCTTGGGTAGTTTATACCAGGTTTTGTAATGATCATATCGTCTGTACAAAATTTATAAATATCTGTTCTTGATCATTAGTTGTCTAGATCATTATGACTACGAGACTGTACGAATTGGTCACATATGTATTTACTCAGTTCTGATGTTACTAATATACCTACACCATTTTTGTGATGCGGGTCTTCTGTACTGTTACCGGAATAATATAATACACTTCCGTCCTTTTTACATGATCCTGACTCTGACCATCTCATTTTGCTGATTCCCATGTCTATTATGTCTATTTTCATTCTTTTCATTTCTTGAATTGCGTTGTCAAGTTTCCCAGCCGCAAGTAGACATCTAGCATTCCATGTGCACATTCTAAAATTAGATTTTTTTATTTTTAGGATTTCTTCACAAGGTTTTTGCATGTTTACAAGCTGAAAGGCCTCGTGGTATAAATATGTTTCTCCTCTCCTGCCGAATCTTGGCCTCCGCTTTCCATGATTAATAACGGTTTGCAATTGCAGTGTCAATTCTATGATGATTTTTCTGGTGGTGCTCTATGAGCTGTTAATGCAGTGGTTCCCCTTTGCCTTCTGCATGCTTATGCCGTTGACCATTATTTGTTGATTCATCCGCCTTCGGGGCCGATTTTTCAACCCCAGGACAAAAGAATACGGTACCACTCACCAACTCATCCGCCCTAAGCCGTTGGTCAGTAAGAACCTGCCTGGTCGTCCTCTATTTTATTTTGGATTTGTTTTTCTATTTTTTCCTTTATTATTTTTCCATATAATCTTCCTATAGATGGTAAAATACTTAAACCTCTGTAATTTTCACATTTTCTTTTATCCTCTTTCTTGAAAATAGAGATAATATGGGCTGTCCACCATTCTTCAGGTTGTTGTTCGGTGTCCAAGGCTCTCTGAAATATGGTATGTATCATAAGGAACAATTTTCTAGAGCCGTATTTAATTAGCTCGGGTGCTATCCCTCCGAGGCCTGCAGAATTATAATTTTTTATTTGTTTTATGTTCTTTTTTACTCTTTCAATGATAAATTTAGTTGTTGTGTGTTGTTTTTTTTCCATGAATTTTGTTCGCTTTTCTGTCAGGAGTTCTCACCATAAACTTCGTCCAGATCCGCTTTGATTTGCATATTCGTTTTACCCTTTTGTGGAGGAACTTAATCACCGAACGATACTCGACTTTTTCCATTTCTCCAAAAATACAAAATTTGCTTGCTTTTGACGGCTGTAAAAACCAAACTAATTGTTTTTAAAACTTAAAATTTTGACAGACGTCATGTCATGAATGGCAAATGTCAACACCGAAACCAATTCGGTACCAAGTAGCGCCATCTATCAAAATCTAGTTTAATATCAATCTATCCTCGTATTTTGCAACTCTTTCTATGGGCACATCTTCCATATGTATGTTTGGGAAAATAACAACAATCAAATAATCTAATTGATATAGATTTACCAACTTATAGATGTACAAAAAGTGACAAGTTTTCACAACCATATACTTATTGTGTTACTGGTGTTTTTTAGCTGACAAGAAAACATGTTGCATAAAGAATAAACAATATAATTAAAAAATGGATGATTGTTACATAGAATTGAGTACTAACATATTGTCGTTCAGACTTGATAATATTGTCCAATTAATGAAAAAAATACATTTTTACACTTAAACGTTATAAGCAATATATTTGACTAATTCACGTAAATTTTGTCTAAATTTTTTTCTAAATGGATTTAATAATAGTAATCAGTGTATACACCATGCAATTATATGCAATAAAACATGCATTTATTGAGTTTTAGATGTAAAACAAAAAAAAAATAAAAGAATTGGTAGTATGTACATACAGTAATTAAAACAAAAAAATCAGAAATTTTTAAAACGCAAAATGCACAGTGTTATAACTATTAAATACTGACAACATGTAGTGCAGTCGTCAGAGACGCAAATGTCACTCATCCTCTAAAAATCATACAACAAGCTGAATTTTGCTGAGAATGTCAATTTTGGGACCCTAAAATAGCCCAAGTTTTTTAAATGGAATATCCCGTATATTAGTGTTGTATTTTGTAGAAAACATCACACCCTTTCTTTGGGTATCAGGTTTTACATGGGATGCAAGGGATAGTGATGCGCAACGTATAGCTTCTCCTATCCAAATGTCAACCTCACCTGCCCGCGTGATGAGCTGGGAAATCATGTGTTGACCACATCTACACTATACAACAGCTACTAGAGAAGAAGATGGCAAAGAACAGACCAGTCTATTTAGCCTTTATTGACCTAAAAAAGGCATACAACTTTGTACTAGTGTTGCCCAAAATCGGTCTTGGTCTTGCAGTCTTGGTCTTGTTCTTGCGTTTTTGCAAGACCAAGACCAAGACCAAAACCGCCTAATTTTAGCAAGACCAATACCAAAACTGACCTTGCAAGACTTAAGCAAGAACAAGACTAAGTCTGCGAGACTCTTGCGTCTTGCAGTTAGGATTGAGTCTCGTTTTAGCGAATGTAGTATTTCGGGTAAATGCTTAAAGACTCTATAAGACAAAAATATGTAATAAAAATTTGAAAAACTGGACTTATGCGCATGACGAACAATACCATAATCATACATACCGAATCAAAATCTATGTATCTATCTAATTAGCCTTCTTCGGTCCATCTTTGGACATAGGCCTCCCCAATCCTTTTCCATTCTTCTCTGTCTGTCGCAACAGTCATCCTTCTAGAGCCCACCTGCTTCTTGATATCATTTGCCCATCTCATTTGGGGCCTTCCTCTGCTTCGTTTATATTCCCACGGTCTCCAACTTATAAGAATTTTGTTCCATCGGTCTTCTTTTTGTCTTATATTGTGTCCGGCAAATCTCCATTTCAATTTTGCAACTTCTTGTCTAACATCCCTCACTTTTGTTTTCTCTCTTATCCACCGAATCAAAATATTCATTAAAAAAACACATTTGACACGTGCTCAGAGGTCATAATTACAATGTAAAAATAAAATATTTTGTACATTCTTTCCCAGCAGACTACTTCTTCGCTCTGGAATTAATTGTCCAGATTTTGATAAAAGATGAAAATTTTATTATTTCACTTATATTAAAATTTTATTTAAATATTTAAATACTCATTTAAATAAATAAAATTGCACCAAACTACAGGCTTTATCTTTAATGGTAAAATACGAAAGTATATTATTTAAAACTGTGAATTTTCTGTGTTGTCAGTTCGGCAATTGATTAAAGAAATTTTTAAATTCCTTTTATCACAGATAGTGTACTGAAAAGGTAACATAATATGTTTTGCGATTACTCGTATATTGGTGTCATCAATGCCGACAAAAAATTACATTACTAAATAACGAAACCTATTGTTTATTATATAAAATATTGGAGCTGTTGATTGATAGTCAAAATTCTGGTCAGCAAAATATTGTATGTCTTTTTAACAAAGGAGTTTGATATTTACAACTTTAAACGACTGCGCTGGTTGTTATTATTTAGCTGTTGGTATAATATTTTAAAGCAAAATATCACAATTGTTTAAAGCAAATATCACAATTGTTTTAAAGCAAAATATCACAATGTTTTGTTTCTGTGTATTTACCATTTCGGAGGGATAGACGGTTATTGCAAAATGACCAACTTATATTTTTACAATTTTGCAAAAACCGTCTAAGCGGCTTTAAGTTATTTTTGTAATAAACTGTTTTTACTTATTTTGCTTTTGTACGTTTTTTAAGGAAGCCTGTAATTATTGAAATATAAAAATAAAGCCTTATTTTCTGCTATTAAAGCAGAATTTTCCTGTGAGGAAGAAATTTTTTTATGCTACCTCCATTTCGAGTCCTTAAAATTTGTGAGGAACAGTGTCGGAATAGTGCCCTGGGGTGGTTTAACCCCCAAAACACCCCTGGTGCGCCACTGAGATAGTAACGAACATAAAGTAACTAGTAGTAGTTACTTTTTCGACATCACTAAACTTCATTCCCAATTGAGCTTTTCTTTGAGTCTAATGTAATAATTATTGTTTTCCATCTAATCCTTGTTGTTCTCGCAGTGACAAGTTTACAATTTGACATAATAGATAAAGATTCAAATAGTTCTAGTCGGAGTAGTGAAGTTGAAGGTGTAGATCTAAAAGACCTAAAAGCAAATTTGATGAGTTTTTCGAAATAATTCATCCATCCCAAATTGCTTTGTGTAAATTGTGCCTACATAGAAAGGTTGAAATGAAAATGAAAAACAGAAACACGTTAGGATTAAGGAAGCATCTAATATCTTTTCACAAAAAGGAATTACAAATATTTCTTCCTGAAAATCCAAAATTCGGTGGAGATATCACAAGCTTTTTAATAACCGCTGGAAAAAGTGGACATGTTGAAAAAATATACTTATTACCTTATTACCAATCACATATATTATGTACCTACTACTTTATTTGGGTAAATTAATGTATTTATTAAGTAGGTATCTCCTTAGTTTAAAATAATTCTTTTAATTATCATTGCTTTTTTACCTATTCCTTATTTTTCAAGTTAGTATTTTATATGAAAGTAGAGCTAAGATTGTTAACAACATTTATTTTGCTTTAATAAGTGGATTATAGTTTGTTATCTGATCACCTAAAGAATCTGTGTCCTTGATACATGTGAATTTTTTGCCACATACCAACCTTTTTTAAGATTTCCATTTCATATATATTGGGGGGTCCATCAATTCCTTTCTAGAAAGATAATTTTCTTTAAAATACAGTTTATGTCATTAATTTGGGTGTTCTTTGGGTGTTAGTTTGGGTGTCATTAATTTGGGTAATTCATTATGCAAACGCAAACATTTATTAAGAAACAGATTGACTTCCGTAGGGAATAGTAGATAGCTGAGTTAGTTAGAGCATAGGCACGGATCGCTTAGATCGTGGCTTCAAACCCCACCGGGTGTCAGTTGTTTAGACATTTATTAATTTGGTTGGTCTTTATTATGGCTATGTTAATTCAAGCTTAAAATGTACTTACTCTGTTACGTTGTTCTAAGATCCAAAGTAAAATTGAATAAATAGCAATAGGCTAATGGGTAACTGCAAGACTTGCAAGACTCTTGCTGCAAGACCAAGACCAAGACCAAGACTAGGAGTGCAATACCAAGACCAAGACCAAGACCAGGTGTATTGGTGCAAGACCAAGACCAAGACTGTCTAAGTCTCGTCTTGTTCTTGCATTTAGGCAACACTACTCTATACCCACACAACGACTGTGGGAAACCATGCAACAAATAGGAGTGGAAGATAAGCTGATCCATGTAGTGAAGTCCATGTACACACATAATAATGTTACAGTCAAGGTAGGTAACAAGTTTGGAAAACCATTTAAAACCACGAAAGGTCTCCTACAGGGCTGCTCGACTTCACCTACACTCTTTAAAATATTTTTTCAATACGCCCTAAAGCCATGGAAAAGGAAATGTGAGGGAATGGGAGTACCCATAAGAAACGACCATCTGTATACCCTCAGTTTCGCCGACGATCAGGTCATAATAGCACAAGACGAGGAAGATCTAAGTTATATGGTTCGAAAACTAGAAGAAGAATATAATATAAATGGTCTGGAAATAAACATTAACAAAACAGAATATCTGAACACAACACAAGAACCAACAAGAAACCTGGAAGTGGATGACGGGCGTGAAATAAAGGGGACCGATAAATTTAAATACCTGGGGTTCATTATATCAAATAAAGGTACTACAGAAGAAGAAATTAAAAATCGAGTGGGTCAAACCAGAAACTCTATAAGACAACTGAATCCAATCCTATGGGACAGACACATAACAAAAAATAACAAAAAAAGAATTTATAACACGATGATTCGCAGCATTCTAACATATGGAGCAGAAAATTGGTCTTAAACAAAAGCAGCAGAAACAAAATAAACGCCACAGAAATGGACTACTGGAGAAGAAGCTGCAGAGTTTCCAGAATGGACAAAATAACTAACGACGAAATCAAAAGACGAATGGAGATAAAGAAAGACACCTTAAATTACATTGAAGAAAAAAGATTAACGTGGTACGGACATGTCAGACGAACAGACCCAAACCGATGGATAGCAAAAATAACAGAGTGGAGCCCCATAGGAAAACGCAAAAGAGGCAGACCAAGAAGATCTTTCAGAGATGAGGTAGATGAAGCCATGGAAAGAAGAGATTGGAAGACGGAGAATGGGAGGACAAAGAAGAATGGAGAAAATGGTTGAGAGAAGGGAGACAGCGACAGCTGTAGGAACCTCTTTTATATACAGTGATGAGTGCTTTACTACCCGGCTTTTTAACGTAAGAGATAGAAAACACAGTTACCTTGTGAAATAAAAAGAGATGAAACTCGTAGAGGTAGGAAATAATCGATAGAAACCTATAATTTACATTAGATTACATTACCACTGTCGATAGTTTCACACCTTCATTCTCACTAGCTTCGAGCTAACTAGTAGGTCCTAGTAGTCCTAGGTATATGTATTCTGCCACCTGCTCTAATTTATTCTGTTTGACTACTATTTCTAATTGGTCTTCTTGGTTTGTCATAGTCTTGGTTTTACTATAGTTCATCTCTAGACCTACCTCTGTCGCTTTTCTATCTAGTTCCTCAACCATCTTCTGTAACTCTTCCTTCTTATCTGTTATCAGGACTATATCGTCTGCATATCTCAAGTGGTTCAAGAGCTCTCCATTTATTCTTATTCCGTATGTATCCCATTCTAATTTTTTAAATATGTCTTCCATAGCCTGATTGAACAATTTTGGCGATATTGTGTCTCCCTGCCTGATTCCTCTTTCGAATTTTATTGGTTCTGTAGCGTGTTCGTTCGTCAATTTTATTGTGGTACTCGCATTTTTGTATATGTTTGTTATTAGGTCCGTGTACCTGTAATCAATTCTGCCGTTTGTATGTTATAAAACGGAATTATTCCAATGTTATAAACGGAAATACAAAATAATTCAAATTAAAAAAGATATTTGTGTTTAACTTTAAACACTACTAATACTAGTAACGACTGACATAAATGTTTAGTGATTCAAATCAAAACGATCTCTGCATAATTTCAAATTATTAAAAAAAAAAAAGAAAACCACATGTGGGTTTTGAACTCTAATCGTCTGCGTCGCAGTGTCGAATTCTTACCACTAATCCACGAATTGATGTTTATTCCGTGACAAGAGTGTATGAAACTCCTCAAATCATAGTAGAAATTATTCTTGGTTAATAATTTAAAACTTTAGATTAAATAATCACTATTAATTAATTTATTTTATTCACATTTTTGCTTTATTGTGGTCAATAATTTTTTTCTTTATGCGAAATTAAAAAATGTCACTGAAATACGTCACACATACGACGTCACACATAATAATTATGACCGAGGTGATTTAGCTCGAAGCTAACGTCTAAAGGTGTGAGACTATCAATAGTGGTAATGTAATGTAATGTAATGAAGATCTTCAAATACTAATTAACAAAATAGTAGAATGCAGTGAAGAACACGGATTATCACTTAACATAAGCAAAACAAAAATAATGCTAATATCTAAATCACCACAAAACTTCCCTGACATAACCGTGCATGATCAAAGAATCGAACGTGTAAGAAGATATAATTACCTAAGAACTGTTATCAACGAAAATAATGATTGCTCTGAAGAAATCAGAACCAGAATAGAGAAAGCTAGAGCCACATTTACTAAATTGAAAAAGGTGTTCTGCGGAAGAGATCTAAGTCTAAAACTTAAAATTCGCCTTTTGAGATGTTACGTTATGTCAGTTCTCCTCTACGGGATGGAAACATGGACATTGAAAAAGATCGATACCAAAAAGATAGAAGCATTTGAGTTGTGGATGTATCGTAGAATATTAAGAATACCCTGGACAGAGAAAGTAACAAATGTGGAGGTTTTGCGGAGAGTGCGGAAAGAGAAAGAGCTGATACTTACTGTTAAAAAGCGCAAACTACAATATTTGGGACATGTTATGAGGGGAGATAAATACCAGTTGCTGCAATTGATTATACAGGGAAAGATAATGGGAAAGAGATCTATAGGAAGAAGAAGGCATTCATGGTTGAAAAACTTGAGAGAATGGTACAATTGCACCAATTACCAACTGTTTAGATCTGCAGCATCAAAAATACGCATAGCTTTGATGATAGCCAAACTTCGGAACGAAGACGGCACTTGAAGAAGAAGAATGTAATGTAAATTATAGGTTTCTATCGATTATTTTCCACCTCTACGAGTTTCATCTCTTTTTATTTCACAAGGTAACTGTGTTTTCTATCTCTTACGTTAAAAAGCCGAGTGGTAAGGCACTCACCACTGTATATACCGACAAAGTCCCTAAAGAAAAAAAACGTACAGTCAAATCCATTTATTGGAATACCCTTGGTACTAAGCAATAATATTCCTGTAGCCGGGATATTCTAATAACCGATCGTTGGTGACTAATAGAAATAAGTGTACCGAATATACAAAATAATATTATATGTATGTACAGACATACGTATATGTATATGATTGCACGTCTTTTTTGCCAACAATATAGTAGTGGTATTATTTTATTGGGTATTGTGTAATTATTTTATTAAAAACCCAAATTACATTATCTGTGCATGTGCACTAATAAGTATGAATTGTGTGCAATACGTAGTTATGTACATATTTTCTTATTAAAATAGAATTACTTATTTTGTTTTAAAAAATAATCGATACTCTTGTCCTTTTTGTTTTTGTTACATGAAATATTAATCTATTATTGCTCTAAATTATGATAATTAGAAAAAATGACATTGTATTATAACTACAGAAAACTCGTTGTAACATTACAAACGGATAGGACTTTCCGATTGGATGAAAAATCTTTATCTATGGCTTCAATATTAATAGGCCAATTAAGTTAGATTTTTACTCAACACAACTCTATAGACGGGTTTGAGAGAGAGAGAGAGAAAAGAGAATTGTTTAGAGCATTGGATCATAAGATGCCAAGACAAAGGTTTTCCAGTAAGAGTGGAAGATATACAAGACTCGGTTAAAGGTTTTCTTGGCGCAAATCCACGTGCCAATCCTTTTACTAACAATCGGTCCGGAAGAGGTTCGTATAGATACTTTTTAAAGCGACACTCAGATTTAAGTGACAGAACTCCAGAAGCGGTAACGACAGCAAGTTCAGTTCTGTCTGAAAAATATATAAAAAAATGGTTCACCGATGTTCAAGAATATTTGGCATCGTAAAGGTTACATTGATATTCTTCAAGACCCTTCACGTGTTTTAAATGGCGATGAAACCTGCTTCCTCTTGTGTCCCAAAAATAAACAAGTGTTGGCTGTAAAGGGAAGCAATAATGTATATCAAATAGAGCATTACTCCAAAATTAATTTGACGGTTATGTTTACCTGTGTAGCATCTAGAGAAATAATAGTACCTGTTAAGACTCCGTCCTAACGATGTTTATCATTTTATTATCTTATTTTTAAAACGTGGGTAGGCCGCAGATTTGCGAACCCGACCCTGAATTCTTCGCGGCAGTTATGGGCGCCAGCCGGGCGAAGAAACAAGATATGACCGCAAAATCTCTACGAAAAAACGGGATACCAGCAGTGTGAAAAGAGACTTCCAATACATAAGAACATTTTTCAATTCTCTAATTCTCATACACTCATACATTGTAATGTTAATTTAAGTTATAGTTGTGTAATCTATTTAAATTCAAAGTTGAATAAACACGAAAAACATAATATGTTTAAAATCCATTGGGAAACTTCCCAAACAGTACCAATGATGATTTAATAGTAAATTGTATATTACCTACTATTTGGATGCTAAGTAAATGCATCATAACAGATACTGACACGTAATGACTAGCACGTAATAAAAAAAATTACGCTTCAGTTCTATAAAAATGTGTAATATCACATAAGCCTTGTAAGTCAGTTGGTCGAGTTACCATGGAAACGAATTAACAGGCGTTGTTTTGACAGGTTAAAAATTATTAATCTGTCAGTGTAAATATAGTGGTAATTTAATTTTTATTTTTATAAACAAAAATAATGGTAGAAAAAGTATAGTACACAACTTGAGTTGTAAGCTTATTACATGCTTGTAAAATTACTGCGCTCGCCGCTACGCGGCTCGCGCGCAACTTTTTTACTCGCATCATTATAAATAAATTCCTAGCAATTTTCTAAATTCTATTTAAGAATGAAAACTTCTATTCGCTCCGTGCGTGACCATGGTAGGGGTACCTTGAAACGATGCCAGCGTGCGTAGCGGCGAAATATGACATAATTGGACCTATCTTTTTACGCATAAATTTTATCAAAAATGTGTGCAAATACATGTTGCGTATTTAATTGTGCTAATAATAGCAAAAATAGTGAGTGTAGTTTTTATAGGTTCTCAAAGATTACATATAAATTAGAGAAAAGAAAAAGATGGATTCGTGCTATTAATATAAAAAAGTAAATATCACATAATTTCATTTTTATGCAATTGAAATAGGAAAAATTTAAATAATTTACCTTGAATGATTTTTGATAAGGATTTGATCTGCTAACTGCAGATGACTTAAGCTTTTATATCATAACTTTTACTATTATTGTTTTTAATTATATGCTCTTTTGCGTGAAAAACTTGATTTGCCAGTACTAGATTTTTCCCTTTCTTTTCCGTTTGGAGTTGAAAAGATATATTATGATGAATTTTGAGAAACACAGTTTTTAATACTACATTTATTTTGTACATAAACTGAAAAAATATAGTTAAAAAACTAATTATTAATAATTGTCAATTTCGCATGTATTTAACAATGTCAAACATATGCCATATGTTTAACCTGAAAATTGGGAGGTCCAAAACTGTCAGATGAAGGCGGTAGATGTCGCGTCAGTCACGCACGGAGCGAATAGAATATATAAGAAACGTCTTATATAAGTACCTAGTTGCGAAAAATACTAATTTTCCAGTCATTTTGTTTGTTCATGGACATAAAACTCACTTAACTATTCAAACCAGTGAATAATGTGTAAAGTTACAAATTATTTAAGTGGCTTTATATCCCAATGCGACCAGTATTATGGAACCTGCATATATTGCTGCATTTAAAGCATTAAAGGCGAATTGGATCCGGGCAGTATTAAAGTTTAGACACAAAAACCCAAACTCAGTGGTTACCAAAGAGAATTTTGCATTGGTAATAAACACAGCCATTAGTCAATTAAAATCAGATTCCATAATTAATGGCTTTAAAGTATCTGAATTGTATCCATGGAACCCTGAAGCAACAGACTATTTCAAATGTTTAGGAAAGATCAAAGACCTGCATAAAGGTATTAATCACACTATTTCAATGACAAAACCAATAACATACGAAGATTTTCTACACAGAGTTGAAGCTGCAAAAATACTAGAATTTCAAAGTTTGGATAATTGCGAAGAACTAAATGGAGATTCAAAATTGCTCTTTAGTATATTTAATTTATTTCAAAATAGGTACCATAGATCTACCCACCACAGAGACAGGTGGGATCACAAATGATATACAACATACCTCTTCTTCTTCTTATGGTGCCCTATCCATTAGTGGAAGTTGGCGACAATTCTGGCATACTCCTCTCGATCTTGTGTGGCTCTAAAAAGTGCATGGGCATCGAGATTTGTCCAACCCCTTATGTTTTTAAGCCATGAGTATTTCTTTCTTCCGATGATTCGTTTTCCTTCTATTTTCCCTTCCATAATAAGCTTTAAGAACTGGTACTTGGAATTTCGAAATATATGACCCAGATAAGCAGTTTTTCTTCTTTTTATTATTGGCAGCAATTCTCGTTCTCTGCCCATTCGATTTAATACTTCGACATTTGTTGTGTGATCTGTCCAGGGAATTTTAAGTAGGCTGCTAAATACCCACATTTCAAAGGCCTCCAATCGGTTCATCACATTGGCCTTTATGGTCCAGGTTTCTACACCATATAGCAGTATGGAGTAAATGTAACATTTTACAAAGCGATATCGAAGCGTTAAGTTGAGGCTGCTGTTGCTTAGCAAGGTTCTCATATTAATAAATGCTGTTCTGGCTTGCTCAATCCTGCTACGTATCTCTATGTCTGGACATACTCTATCATCACAGAAACCCATATATCTTCAGATGTTACACTTAATCCTGTAGGTGGCAATGATATCATATACAACGTACAAGATATTTCTATTATTACAAAAGAAAATGTACTTTCGGATTTTTGAGTTCAACTTCCAGAAAACGTTGATATTACATATAATATAAACGATGTCACAGAAGATACAATGACAGAAGATATTCAATCGACATCCAATAAACTGCCTTTAGTTCATCAAGACAACTCATTATCTAAAGAAATTGACACCTCAATTGACAAATTATTTTTTGGCCAAAAATCCCATAAAGAAAAGGCAAAAAGCAAACAGAAAGGTTGCCTTTCATGCTCACTTCTTCAGATGATCAAAATACAGAGAGGCGTAAAATCGAAAAAAAAAGAAGAACAAGAATAAATAAAATTAGAACGAAAATAAAAACGAATTGACGCAAAAGCAAACAATAAAGGTCAAAAAACAAGGAAACCAAGATGAAACTAATAAAAAAAATTGCCACAAGAGTCAATTCCGGGAGCAAAAAATGTCAAACTGTTGTGAAGAATAAAAAAAATGCTACAGTAAATACACTTTATATTGCAGATACAAATATTTTGAAAACAGACCAACTTATTAATCATACAATTAAATCCACTACTTTTAAAAATGGAGTTAGAGTACATATACCAGATGTTATTTTCCTCAAAGAAAAACAAGAATTGTCACGGAATCAATTTCCTGATTCTGTAGAGGAAAACGTTAATCTGCCCACATGATAACATATTTTTTGATGTCTGCAACAATATGAATTCATCAAATTTGAAGAATACATCCCAAAGCAAATGTACAAATTTGGAAACCAGCAAAATGAAAAACGTGCTGGTGAGTCGTCTAAAAGAAAGTTTTTTTTGAAACTGAGGGATATCCAGAACATGAAAAAATACAAATTCTTCTAGATATAACGGTGAAACAATCAGACGACACCAACCCACCTGTAAGTAACCGTTTTGTATAAAGGATTGTGTTATTCTCGTTCCTTTAATACACTCTCCAGAAATTAACGCACCACTTCAATAAATCAATTTTATTTGTAAACAGGCAAAGAATAAAAAATAAAACTTCACCAGATTTATTCTACATTTTATTAGTAATTATAACAATTTGTCTAATCATCAGAAAATGTTGAAGTACAGCAGAAAAAAAATAAAACGGAAAATTCTAAAAAAATAATGATAAGAAAAGTAAACTAAAATATGAAAAAAGTCTTAATAACGAGTGTTTCCACCTCTACTACGTATAACAGCCTAACATCGTTGGCCCATACTTAAAATTAATTGCCGTATTTCATTTTGGTCTAGTTCTCTCCAAATCTGGATCAGCCTCTCTCCCACTTCCTGTAAGTTGTTTGGTTGGATCGGTGTCGCTCTTAATCGCCTACCAATAATATCCCAGAGATTTTCAATCGGATTTAAATCCGGACTATGTGCTGGCCATTCCATAGTGTTAATTTCTACCTCTTCTAGATAATTTCTGACGATCTGTGCAGCGTGAGGTCTGGCATTATCTTGCATTAGTAAGAAATTTTCACCGATATAAGGAGCGAATAGTACTACATGTTGCTCCAGGATCTCCAATATGTACCTTTCAGCTGTAACAGTTCCATTTTGTATGACCACTAGGTCCGTACGTGCGGTCAAAGAAATACCACCCCACACCATAACAGATCCTCCACCAAAAAATGTGGTGTGTGAGAAGTTACACTGAGCATATCGTTCGTTGGGTCGTCGCAACATACGAACACGTCTGTCGTTATTGTACAAACAAAATCGGAATTCATTAGTAAATAGCACTCGTTCCCAGTCAGCCTGTAACCAATTAACGTGTTCTCTGGTAAAATGTAGTCTCCCCCTTCGATGTTCTGCAGTTAATAGAGGACCTCAGGCGGCAATCCTAGGTGTTAAGTTGTATTCCCAAGTCGCTGGCAAACAGTTTCAGTACTAATTTGTATAGCACGCACGTCTTAAAGCTGAATTTGTAAGTTCGATGTGTTACAAACTGTTATCGAAGAGCAGAAAATCTTAAAAATCGTCCTTGCCCTGGTCTGCGAGTATGATCCCTTGTTTCAAGGAATCTTTCTAACACCCGTGAGACGGATGTGTGGGACAATTAAACCGACGACCAATTCTTCGGTAACTCTAATTTTCTTATTCTGAACAAAACGAGTTTTCGAGTTATAAGTAATTTAAGTTCTTAAAAAGTGCGAAAGTAGACCCAGTGAAAAATTAATATTTTAAGCTTAGCAATCTTTAAATTAAACCTAAAACTCCATTAAATACCAAAGAGTTTGTAATAATAACTTTATAGCAACCCATTTTTTTCAATTGTTAATTTTGTGCCGGACAGAGTTACGCAACAGCTATATATACATATACGGTGTCGAAACCACATATAAGATATTTAAAAAGTTATAGCTATATATCACAGTATCACTAAAAATACGGGAAAAATGTAAACAACAAATCCCATGCGTCGTTTATTATTGTCATTGTTTTGTTTATTTAGTTTTTTTATTTACAAAAACTCGCTCTTTATATGGCGGAGAGTTGATAGCGAATTATACACTGACCGGCAAAAAAAGTGGCCACCCTATAAATTTCCGAAAATAAAAATTCATTGAAAATTTTATGCACTTTTTCCTATTGTATACGCAACATCTTCCATATTTAAAACAAAAAATGGTCATTACTGCTTGATTCCTTAGCATAATTTATGTAATTAGAAGGCTACAAAAGAAAATGGTGTAATATCGAAAGGAATTACAAACAATAAAAATTACGAGTGAACTTGAACAAAATTGTTTAATATCGCGGGTTATGTCCCAAAATATAAATAACCGTTTGCATACTATTTGGAAGGGAAATATGAACACATTTTGAATAAAAACTTGAGGAATACGTTCATATTCTTCACGAAGCATGCTTTGAAGTTCTGCAATACTTTCTGACGGGCCTACATAAAGACGAAATTGTCCCCAATAAAAGGATCAAATGAAACTAGTGCTTCTGCCAAAACATCTTCTATATAGCGGTAAGCATTCAGGGAACCAATAATGAAAATAAGTTCAGTTCAAGCTTTAAATGAGATTGCAGCCAAAAACATGACACACCACTGCCAAACTTCTGACACTTAAAATCTTGCGATTAGTCCCCTTTCATTAAGGCGCCTTCTCTCACTTACATTCACATTTCGAACTCCTGCAGACTGTCTTTGCAGCAATTGCACAAAATGGTGATTTCTTAAAAGTTCATACAACAAAACGATGATGTCTGCGAGGAAAGTCTTCTACGACCGGAACCAGGTCGACATGAGTATGTACCAGTCTCTATAAAGCGATGAAAAGCATTCCGTACTGTAGTTCTGGGAATACCTACAGTTTTGGATACATAAACTTGACTTCTTTCGTCTTGTAGCAATGCAATAACTCAAGCAACATCTACAGTAGATAACACCATATCTTATTTTTCCCATAGTCGAGAGTCACGTTTGAAAAGATAAATTACTGTGTAATTAAATGTTCTCAACTTAAAAGATAAACATAAAACAACAACAACCTAAACGTCAAAACTGTCAATAACAAGCATACATGATTGCAATCAATATTTAAATTGAGACGCACTATGAAACAATTTTTATTTTCGGAAATTTAAAGGGTGGCCACTTTTTTTGCCGTTCAGTGTACTTTGCTAATTATTTTTTAAAAACAAAAGGTTAGGTTATCAATAGGGTTAGTTGAATTTAAAATGTCTTTAATAATCTATGTTATGAGACATTCTTGTTAAAAAATGTTTCCTTTAAACAAATCGAAGGGTGACCGGCAAAATTTTTGAGCAGAAATTGTTCAAATAATTTTTTTAAACAAATTCAAAAAACTACTGTTTTTGCCGCGAAGAATACATTTTTAGGGTTTTTGTGACATTTTAAACAAAAGAGGTCTTACCAAGCAAGAAGCAAAACGAAGGCTTTTTCGCAATCCAAATTTCTGTGACAATCCACCATGTGCTAAATAGTTTATCTGTCATCCTATAAAAACTGAAGTTTGTTATTTGTTTACGTATTGAGAAGTGTTGTTTCGTGTGTGTTGTTTAAAAGTACTATATATATATTATTATATATATTTTTGTAATAAACTCATTCTGATGACTGCACGAAAAGGAGGATTTTATTGTGTTGTTCGTGGGTGCCCATCTAAATCTGATGAGAAAATAGGTAAGTCTCTTTTCAATATCGAGAGATCATAGCAAATAAACAAATTAAATTTGAAATTCAAACGCAATACAAAAGTTATCCGAACATTTATATTTTAGCTATATACACTTTTTTCAGAAAAAAATACAAGTTATTTAAAACAGATCTACTTAAAAAACATTAGTTTTAATGATTACTACGTTTCTCAGTGTAACTATAATTTTACTACAGTTTCGAACAAATTCCTCATTACTTTTCTTAGTGTACTAAGTAGTTTAACTGTCATTGTTACTCCAAAATTTCTATCCTACGAACATCAAAGGTACCACAAAGCTTTCGCTTCTTGTTGGGTGGAGTATTCTGAGATATAAGTTTTCAAGACATGGAAATGGGTATTTTCACACTTCCGGATTTTAAATCGCTTATAACTCGAGAACTGTCCACTTTAGAGAAAAATGATCAGAGACCTTTTTTTGTTTAAAATCAGACAAAAAACTTAAAAAAAATGTTTTGTACGGCAAAAAAGGTGATTCTTGAAATATGTTCCGGAAGGAAAGAAAACGATAAAGTAGTGGGAATTTGGAGAGAATGAACAAAACGATAACGGAGAACGTCTGATTGAATTATGCGAACTAAACAACCTAAAAATCACCAACGGATTCTTCAGACATAAAAATATACATAAATATACATAAACGCAAGAAACACCAAAGTTGAAATCGATAATAGACTAAATAATAATCAAAAAAGATGCCACAATAAAGATCCAAGATCTGCGAGACAGAAGAGGAGCAGAATGTGGAACGGACCATAAACTACTGACAGCAAAAATGGGCATTAATTGGAAACCTCTACAGAAGAATACTATAAGAGAAAAACAATACAATATAGAACTAATAAAAAAAAAAACAATCAATAAGAGAACTATACCAAGAACGTCTAGACCAAAAATTAATAGAATTTAGATACGGCAACATAGAAGAAATATACGAGCATATAAAGGCGAGTATAAAACAAGCAGCATTCGAAGCATTTGGAGAAAAAGAACATAAAAAATAAACAGCACTATTATGAAATAAATTAACCAACAAAAAGAATAATTGAAGAAAAAAAGCAACTATACAGAAAATGTCTGACTACAAACAACGATGATGTTTATAAAGAATATAGAGAAAAAAATAGAGAAGTAAAAAAACAAATAACACAACAAAAGAATCAAGAATGGGAAAGAACCTGCCTAAATATTAAAACATACATAGGAAGCGTAAATTAAAGTGGGAGCAAAATTCATAGGAGACTTCACCACAACAAAAGGGCTTCTGCAGGGTTGTTCCACATCTCCAACTCTATTCAAAATATACTTAGAGAAAGCATTGACTACATAGAAAAGAAAATGCGAAGGCATGGGAGTACCGGTACGGAACGAATACCTATATACGTTAAGCTTTGCAGACGATTAAGTAGTGATTGCACAAGACCAAGAAGACCTCAGCTACATGATGAAGAACTACAAGAAGAGTATACCAAGGCTGGCCTAGATATTAAACTCGCGAAAACAGAGTACCCATCTACAAGTGAAGAAGACATAGAAGATCTACAGCAATCCGACAACTTAACTCAGTATGGTGGGATAGACACCTAAATTTAAAGACAAAACACAGATAGCTTAAGGCCTTTATTTTGAATGTGAAGAATCTTAAATTTGTCATTAAAAGAATAATTATGATCTAGAAGGTGAAGTGCGTATGTAGAAACTGTTTTTATAATATTGAAAGCTCTTTTATGGTCTGCTATTCGTTTATTAAAGTTTCTATCAGTTCGACCGATGTAAATTTTTGGGCAGTCGCCACATTTAAGTTTGTACACACCACTATGAAGTGTTTTTTTTTACTCTTGTTGTTTTTAATATATTTTCCAGATCTCTGGAGTCTTGTTAGGATCTCTGCAGATAAAATTAAATATCAAGAAATTAATAAACAAATAAAACAGAAAATAAAACAAGCTAAGGAAACATGGATGTTCATTAAATGTCAAGAAATTGAGGAATGTGAGGCAAGGTATGACACTTTCAACACCCATAAGAAGGTTAAAGAAATGATTTCAGGAAATCGTAACAAACCAATCGGGATATTAACAAATGCAGATGGTACCACTATAACTGAAACGCAAGACAAATTACGTAGATAGAAAGAATACATTGAACACCTATTTTATGACCAAAAAGTAGAACAATTAGAAGTTGACGGAGAAACCACGGACCAGAAATAATGAAAGAGGAAGTTATTTATGCCATAAAACACACAAAAGGTAGAAAAGCTCCAGGACCCGATAATATACCAATTGAACTATTGAAGATAATTGATGAAGATAATATTGATGTCTTGGTAGACCTTTTTAACTCCATATACAAGACGGGACACATACCCAAAGAATGGCTTCTCTCAACTTTTGTAACGATTCCAAAAATCACAAATGCTAAAGATTGCAATGACTATCGGACAATTGCATTAATGAGCCACACATTGAAAACCTTCCTTAAAATCATACATAACAGAATCCACATGAAATTAGAACAAGAAATAAGTGATTCACAGATGGGTTTTAGAAAGGGTCTAGGAACTAGAGAAGCATTATTCGGAGTCAATGTTCTGACACAACGATGTCTAGATATGAATCAGGACATATATGCTTGCTTCATAGATTTTTAAAAAGCTTTTGACAGAGTTCAACATGAAAAGCTTTTAAGTATTCTTATGACCAAAAACATAGATAGTAGAGATCTCCAAATTATATCGAATCTGTATCAAAATCAGAAAGCAAGAATAAGAGTCGAAGGAGAACTGACAGAGGAAGTAAGTATACTTAGAGGGTTCGACAAGGGTGCATACTTTCACCACTCTTATTCAACGTCTACAGTGAAGTGATATTTCAAGAAGCTTTATTGGATATTGTGGTCAACGGAATAGCATTAATAATATTAGATATGCGGACGATACGGTCATATTTGCAAGTGACATGGAAGATCTATAGTACATAATACAACATGTATACAATGCATGTGAAGGGTACGGACTGCAAATGAATCTCAAGAAAACGAAATCAATGATATTCTCAAAAAAAGCACAAAATGTAGATAACTTGATCATCAATAATACAACGATCGAAAGAGTAACAACATATAAATATTTAGGAACGTGGCTAACCGAAGATGGAGATCAAACAAAAGAAATCAGATCTAGAATAGAAATGGCAAGAAACACGTTCATAAAATTGAAGAACTTACTTTGCAACCGTAACCTTAATCTAGAGTTCCGCACAAGAATGCTACGTTGTTACGTTTTTTCTACTTTACTGTACGACATGGAAGCGTGGACAATAAAACAGTCTGAAATCAAAAAATTAAACTCCTTTGAGATGTGTGCTACAGGAAAATCCACAGAATATCGTGGACTAAGAAAGTAACTAGTATAGAGGTGTTACAAAGAATGAAGAAAGAATGTGAAGTCATAAACACTGTTCAAATTAGAAAGATTCAATATCTGGGTCATATAATGAGAGACGAGAAGTACGTATTACTTAGGTTAATTATACAAGGGAAGATACAAGGTAAGAGAAACCCACGACGACGCACAATATCCTGGCTAAGAAATTTGAGAGAGTGATTCGGTTGCAGCTCATTAGAATTATTCAGAAGCGCGGCCAATAAAATTAAAATAGCGATGATGATTTCCAACCTCCGATAGAAGAAAAACCTGAAGAAGAAGAAGGAGTGTAGTATGATAAGATTAGGGTTGGTGCTATTTTTTTATAATTGTAATAAGCCATAATTTACTGTTGGTATTTTTGCAAGGTGAAAATAAAGATATATTTTTGTATTGATGTGGAAAATGCTTCCAGTTAAATAGTTTCATTTCATGATTAGATGGATTCTGCAGTAATATGGCAGATTGAGCTTTAAAAAGACATTAGTCATGGATATGTCTAAAATCGTATTTATTAGAATTATTTTATTTATAGTTACGTAAAGGGTTCAGTTCAGTAACCTATTTGAGCTTGTATACTATCACTCGGAGTTGTTCTGTATGCTCCAAGTATAATCCTAAGGAAGGTGTTAAGTAACGTATCTAAAGGTTTTAACGTTGTTTTGCTGGTAAATCCTTATGGTACACATCCGTAATCAATCTTGAAACGAATTAAAGTACTATATAACTTGAGCAGTGTTTTCCAACGGTACCATAAGTTCTGTTAGCTAGGTATTTTAATAGGTTAAGACCATTTTTAGATTAAAGAACTAACTGGTGGATATGACTTTTTCACTTCAACAGTTGATCAAATATCATTTCTAGAAATTTTATTTCATTTTAATTAGTTTGTTGTTATAATTTTACATTATTACATTAGTTTTCTTCCTTGCGATGATTTTCAAATAAATTGCACTTTATCTGGACTAGACTATGTCCATTTTATATT